>JAYESA010000015.1:154347272-154721536 GCA_036927795.1 Iris macrosiphon
CCTAGTTTAGCATAGGAGATCTACCCCGAGGTGTACGGGACAGGAGCATACATTGGAGCATTACCAAAACCCGAGGATGAGGTGATCGCCGAAGATTTTTTCTGAGTATCTGCTTTATCTATACTCAGTTATTTCTCTTTAATTATGGTCTATTGACTGTTGTATCAAACTCATTTATCGAGTTGTTCCCCGAGACTTTTTATTGAGATTTGTTGGATATATTTGATCTTGATTATTCTGACATTTATTTTGTGATTACCTGCTGTGGATGAGATTAGTACCATAGACCCTTATTGTTGTATTATAGCTTAAGTTCACCCTGATGGGTCCATTAAATTGGGTTTGCCCATCGGTGTGTGCTGCTGGCCATTGTCACGTGTCTGGTCCCTCAGTATTTTGGGACTGGGGCGTGACATGGTTTTTGTGGTGGCCCATACAGGTCTACGACTAAATTATTTTGGTTTCAACTTAGGAACTAAGCAAGCCTGCGATATGGATAGGATAAGTTTTAGAATCTCATCCACTTGATTGAATCGTTCTTGATATCTATATCGGATTCGAATTAAATTCTTGACTTGCATCCTGTCTTGATTCCCATGTGCGCCTTTTATAGTTTATTTTGGATACAAAGTAATGGATTCACAAGCAAGCAACGAGACTCCCGCAAGAATACCACAAGTTGCAGTTATCACCTACAACAATGAAGTGACACCAATTGGTGGAGGACAATCATCTCAACAAAGCAATCAAGCTGATAGGCACTCTTCCAGCAAACCCAGCAACAGCAAAGGGCACCACCGCAAGGACGCGGACAAGCTTTTGCGATGACCATGGAGGACACGCAGACTCGTGGAGTAGCAAATGCGCGTAAGATTTAAGTTATTTATTGATGTCTATTCTTAGTAATGCTTTAGCACGTGCCTATTAATTCATGACCTTAGCCTTAAACCTAGTAATTTTGAACTTGTTAATAATTGATAACCTAGTTTTTCTAAGTTGTAGTTTTCTTTGCTCTAACCAGATTGCCTTCACTCTTGAATTACCTAACTATACTTTATTCCTTCCCTATGTGTTTTGCTTAACCCTCATCCTTTGATTTCTTCTTGATCATGATTCTTTGTTTGTGTCATGCTTCGAACATGTCTTACAACCGTGTCATCTCTTCTGACCGGTTATGTTTTATTATTCTTTGATTGCGAGGACGCAATCCTCTTAAGGGGGTAGATTGTAAACACCCATATTTTTCAAAAAATTTAAAATAAATTTTTGGGAATTTTTCTGTAATTTTTAACTAATTAAAATAAATATTTTCTGGAATTAAATTATTTTTGTGATTTTAATAAATATTAAAATATTACAAAAATAATATTTTTGGGTGTAAAATAAAATATTAGACTTACTGTAATTTTCCTGGAATTTATTGGACCCCAGAACTATTTTTAAAGACCTAAAAATTAATGTTTTAATTAAACCAAAATAAACCGGATTGAACCAACAGGTTTAACCCTGAACCGGACCAACCCAAACCCAGCTGAACCGAACCCAGCTGAACCCAATCTTTATTGGGTCGGATCCGGGCCCAAAATCAAAACCAGACCCACTACCCGAAACCCGCCCGCTACAGTAATCCCTAACCCTTCGATTCCCAACCGCCCCGGCCGACGCTCCGGCTCCCCTCTCCGCCGCCGGCCGTTATGTCGCCACTGCTCGCCTCCTCGCTTCCCCGACCGCTCCACCTACCTCAACGGCCACCGCCTCTCCCTCTCCCCTCACCTAAACCGTCGGCCACCACCTTCTCCTATAAAAACCCCAGCCACCACCGCCATCCCCATCACACTCCACTGCCATCACCGTCGCAGCTTACCTCCGGCGAACCCCGATCCACCCCGAGCTCTCCTCTGGCCGCCACATCCCCGGCCGACTTCCCCTCCAGCAACCCCGAGCCCTGCCGCCGAGAGCCGCCACGGACCCCTCCCCCAGCAGCTGAGCAGCGCCGCCGACCGGCCATCGCGCCTCCCTGCGTATGCGAATTTCAGTCGTTACTGAACCATCATTCCAGTAAGTTTTTCTCTCTTCTCGCCGCCTCGTTTCTGTTCTGTCAAATCGTGCGCGTACCCTGCATGACCCTCTCGAACCCCGTGCCACTCGTTCGGGATATCGCGTCCTGTGTTGATCGCAAACTGCGACACAAAATCAGAAAAAATGACCCATATTTCTAAAAATTCAGAAATTGTCCCAACTCCCCAGTTCATGACCGTTTTGCGACCAACCTGTTAAATGTTTTCAAAATTGGCTTTAACAGTAATTTAGACCATATGACCAAGTTTTAAACCCTATTTTAGTTTATTTTATTGAGTTGTAGTTTGTAATATTTTTGAGGGTAAAAATGACCAAAATATTGGTTATTTTAAAACCCTGATTTTCCCGGAATTGGATGCGCCCCGCTAAACGAGGCGACTTGGTCATGTGCAAACTTCACCGAAAGGTGCGCGGCTGCGCGCCGTCAATACGGACGTGTGGTATTTCGCAGAAATTGATTTGGATGTACGTGCACACCGAAATCAACGTGTATCCGTCGACAACGTCCTATATCGGCCATGTTCTGAAACTCGTTGTAACTTCGTGTATGCTCATCGTTTCGAAACGAAACTTGTACCATCGGACTCGTAGCAATACGCTGGTCCTGTGACCCAAGTTTGGTTCGATCCTGAGAACGTTGACAAAATCCCGTATCGTGGGCCCCACGGCTCCACTTGACGGGTGATTTTGTGATCGGCTCATCCGAAATCAGTTCTGGATATTCCGTTGGGTTCGTATCGTCGTTCTGGACTTGTAGACAATAAGTTTAATGAATTTGGAGAACATTGTCTCTGACACATTTCTCGGTGCGAAGCGGGCCACATGTGGACCCCGCTTTGACCAGAAACTGTCACTTTTGTCCCTGTGTCCAAATTGGACTTATGGACATGCAATTCTAGCTATTTGATATCTTCTGAACATGATGGTAACGTTTATTTCAGCAATCGAAGGAGTACCTGTAGATCCCGCTGATACCAGAGCAGTAGTTGGAAACCAAATCTCAGACAAGTGTATCTTGCCAATCTTGCAGTTCTTATTACATAATATTCCTTTGATTTATTTATATGATGTATCTGTTCAACCTAGGACCGTGTGATATTACTTAATGTCCGAACAATTTTCGGGTGTCAACGCCGTACGCGGAGTTATGTAACGTCACCTAGAGATGGATATCGCGACCCTATATATCTTCGTGCTTGTATTATCGAGTACATCATACCATAGGACACTTGATATTTTTCATGAGACAGAATCTTCCTGAGATATTCATGGTGATTTTGTATAGGTTACTGGATTCGTGACAAAGACTTTATACATATACTTAGCTATCATTATGACTCACTGCATCAGTTAGAGGTCATGATCTTGCGTGTCATGGACATGAGACGTGTAATTACATTGGGTGGGGAGAGACTTACCATACTAAAGGCTGATTATATTATATATATATATATATATATATATATATATATATATATATAGTTATCTGGAGGTGCCTTAGACTCTGACACAGAGCTTTGGCACATGTACTGGCCCTTCGAGAGAATGCTGCTATGGGTTTCCCCGACACAGAGCCTATAGTAGTCTCAGCCTGAGTATGATTAATGCTCTCACTTGCATATCACATAGCTGGTTATATAGTTTACCCTATTCATTTATTTCTGTATTGCATTTATTTGGCTTGAGTTATTCTTGTACCTTGTTATGTCCCCTGAGGACCTGGAATCCGGATTATGTCCCCAGGTTTAGCAGAGGAGATCTACCCTGAGGTGTATGGGACAGGAGCATACATTGGAGCAGTACCAGAACCCGAGGACGAGGTGATCGCCGAATATTTCTCCTGAGTATCTGCTTTATCTATACTCAATTATTTTTCTTTAACTCTGGACTATTGACTGTTGTATCAAACTCATTTATCGGGTTGTTCCCCGAGACTTTTTATTGAGATTTTTTGGATATATTTGATCTTGATTATTCTGACATTTATTTTGTGATTACCTGCTGTGGATGAGATTAGTACCATAGACCCTTATTATTGTATTACAGCTTAAGTTCACCCTGATGGGTCCATTAAATTGGGTTTGCCCATCGGTGTGTACTGTTGGCCATTGCCACGTGTCTGGTCCCTCGGTATTTTGGGACTGGGGCGTGACACGTTCTCCCTATTCGGGGAGCGCGACTAAGAAATACAAGTCGGTATCGTTCGATCGGGATAGATTAAATCAAGAACTCATCCTCGTTTTGGATTTGCTTCTTCGGAATTGATTCCCATATTCAGTGGAGCGTGTCCCGAGGATCGACTTAGCGACAGAATCAAGAGGGACATCTCTACTGCAAGTTTTCTTGCCTAAGTTTTTGCTGTCGCCTTGTTGCTTTCGTGCTTTTAGTTGGTTTTCGGATTTGTTTATAATTTCTTGAACGGTTTTGATTGGATTTCATTATTTTCGTTCATTGAACTGCACTTCAATTCCGAGCTTGGAAAGAGTAGAAGAGGTATCGATCAGCTGTTCGTGGTAATGCAGGTGATCTTGCAGTAGACGATGTGCGAGCGGAGTCTTGAAGCACCTCTTTCCTTTCCTTCTCCAACCAACTAGTGAGTGGCTTATATTCGATTCAGTTGACCCTTCTTCCAAGTCTTCACATCTAAAAATCTTGCTTCTTGTTTGCCCCGATCAAACGATACCAAAATAACTAAAAGATGTCAAGATAAAAAAGAATAGACTTGGATAACTTTATGCTTGTCAATCAACTTGTGAACGGTTATCTTATTGCGTGCTAGTTCGTTTATAATATTTTATACATGCTTCAATTTTAGTTAGAATGCATACTTCTTCTGTAAATTGTGCTAAGTATGGAACACACATTGTCATGCAATAAATTATATAACTTGTCTTGTATTCTTGTTGCCTCAACTGCATAAATTAATAACTTAGACTAGACGTTGTTTGATCACGGACAACTTGTGTACGAGGTATAGTTCCTGCGGACGGTCGCTGGGGCACTGGCACCGATCCGATCCGGACAGAACACTATTGTATAGTCCATTGTACTGGACGAGATGGCTTGCAGCACACCTTGTACTTTCATTGCATACCATCTTTGCCAGTGACTAGTGTCCTTTATGGCACCTTTGTCACGCCCCAGTCCCAAAATACTTAAGACTAGAAATACGTAAGCATGCCAACCGTATGTATATGAAAACTCTAATATATGAATACCATAATACATATGTACGTTATAATATAAATATTAACTCACATGTGGTATATATATATATATAGTCACAAGTCACAGAAATACTAATCTCATCCACACAATAAGTCATAGAAAAGAAATAACTAAACTAGAATAATGAGTCTGAATCATCCAAAAAAAATAGTCAGGTGGAGACAAATCCATTACCAATGACTATATCAATACTAAAACGAGAGAGAAGGGTAAAGCTCCAATATAAAATAAGATGATAATATAAAGGTATCAGCAAAGTGATCCATCGCTAGAGATAATCAAAGACGCTCAGAAGGTAAGACCTCCTCGGCTAAAAATAATGCGTCAGGTCTTGGCACGTACTCCTGCGGATACTCCTGGTCGTCTATACCTGGCAAGGGACCAGGTCCTCAGAGGGACGTAACAAGATACATAGAAGCATGCCAATTTGAATACAGTAAACATGCATAATAGGTAGAAAATATATAAGTACGATGTACAAGACAATCTATATGAATGCATAATGAGGACAACCTTTCGACGTATGGGCATGGGTAGGCTACTCGATCTAATCTCATAGCTCATACACACGTCAGGGACATCATCAGCCGACATACCACGAGGGTAGCGACCATCGTGACTCCATCAGCCGACATACCGTGAGGGTAGCGACCATCGGACACGACTACTATAGTGCGTGCTAGTTACTACGGTTTACCAGAGTGGTTAGAGCCCATACGCCTACTGATTGTCCTTCCCTCTCATGATACTATGTGTCAAGTGTGTATCAATATATATATAGTATATAAATATGACTGAAAGAAAACACACATGCAATGAATATATAAAAATATAATAAGCATGCAAAGTACTGTAAGTAATTTGGTAAGGTATCTTGCCTGGATACCCAAATTCACTGTAAGCATGCAAAGTACTGTAAGCATGCAAAAAGTTAGTTATGTAAAATAGTTAGTTATGTAAAATATAATAAGCATGCAATATAATAAGCATGCAAAGTACTGTAAGCATGCAAAAAGTTAGTTATGTAAAATAGATCTAGTATACCCAAATTCACAATATCATGCAAAGCCTATATTATATCAAGTGGAATGTTTCATATTGATATATTTCTTATATTTAAAGTTTATCTGGGAGTCGAAGACACATGTGGTAGTCAAGGCTAGGTCCAATAAGTCCAGGTTATTTCTTTTCTATTTAAAGTTTATCTGGGAGTCGAAGACTCAGGTAGTAGTTAAGGCATAAGTAGGTCTAATAAGTCCATGTCATTTCTTTGGAAGAAAACAAAGTTTTTTCTCTCTCTCTCTAAAAATAAGGTTACTTGGTGTCACAAGATGTATATGAAATCTAGAAAGAATTTAAAAGAGTTGGAAAGAATTAGGAAGAAAAAGAACAAAGAATGAAGATTGTATCTTCGGTATCCATAATAGAACTCTTCTAGACACTACTTGCAACCTCATATATCTAGACACAGCTTGCAAGATAATATATCCACCCTTTTGATATCATTCTTCATAAACTTTTGCCAATCAAATCATGGTAAATAATTATTTGGTAGAAGCAATAGATCTTAGCCATACAAAAAAATAATACAATAATAAAGGAAGCTAAAGTCATATTTTACAATATATGTAGCCATCAGGGACTCATTTGAGATCTAATCAGGGCGCCCTGGTGGAATGTATATCTTTTAGATCCAACAAATAAAAATAAAACTAAATTACACACTCAATGCTTTAGTAAGTGAAATAGCTCTTCTTCTCTGCCAGAAGCAAAAAAGTCTTGTAAAAAATTCTTACCAGGATAATAGACGTTTGAGAAGGTAGTACCCAAGAAGGGCACAAAAATGAAGTGGAAAAACCTCAACATTAGTTTGTTCACTTTACACAATGTATATCATGGGTTATTAGTAAAACATATTATAAACATATAATTACACATAAAAAAATTACATGTTTTCCTTACTTTACAAATTAAGACTACAAAGTAGATCGAAAAGGACGTCAAAATGATAATTACTTAAAATATAAAAGCCTCCAAATATGTTTGCATGAGTTATGCTAATTTGATGGAGGAATTAGCTTAATTAAGATGAAAAACAAATGTATACCCCCCCCCCCCATATAAAGTTCTACAAGTAAATTGTAGTGAACTAAATATGTTATTCAAGTACAAATAATGAATATGCTTTCCTTTATAAATTTCAAAGAAAATCTACAAGTTTTTGTCGGACACCGATCTCTTAGACTGAAGGAGATCCATCGTTGTTGGACTTCATGCAAAGCAGACGACTCTCCGGGTAGCGCCTAAAGTAGTAGGAGGCTAAGAAGGAAAACAGAACCAAGCCCAGAATATAGCCTAACAAGACTGAATCAATCAGAAGAGGTATAATTGATTTAGTAATATTATCTTCTCCAAGAGTAGTACTAATTCAATTGTTACTAATAACAATATAATGTTAACAAATCTGTGTCATAGTATCTAATATGTACCAAGTTGAATCCATGTTCGTCCAACATTAACCTTATTCATTTACTCGTTCAATTGCTACCAATACCAACATAATGTTAATAAGCCTGGTTTTAAAGATAGTATAATGCAAACACCATTAATAATTTAATGGATGAATGAAGATAAGACCAACCAACAACAAAGTATAATATAAAAGGGTGGTTGGTGGAAAGCAATTGCCTACTAGCTCCTCTAAAGTCAATCAGATATGTATTCCTATAGTAGCCATTGTACAATAAAACATTTAAGTAACAACAAGCTGATGTTACCTTACGATCTTCTGAGTAGGAGTATAAATGAATGCAAGTAAACATCTCAAAGAGAGAGAACTAATTAGGAAGGAAAATTATATCTTTACAACTGTATGTGTAGCAAGCAGCATAACCACCATCACCTGCACGTAAATCAGCTTCATGTATTGCTCGTCCAACTATGCCAGCAACTAAACTAGCACAAGACTTTAAGGATATATGATCTTTCCCATTTAAAGTCCTAATAATATATTTTTTCCTTAGCACGATGATGAAAGTTAGTGAACTTCTCACCAGGCTTTACAAATAATTTTAGAAAATAAACATATACTATCAGAACAAGGTGGAGAATTGACAATGCCTCCTATTTTGAGGTAAAATTATGGGAAGTGAAGAAAGGGATGATGGGCATGTTATGTTTAAACATATATTAGAAATGGAACCATGATCAATTATTATAGTAGAAAGGAACATGCTAGAGAACATTCAGTTTCTCCTAATATATGTCTAAACATATACTATTAGATCATTTTAAAGCAACATGGGCTGCCAAGAGACATTTAGCTTATATTTTGGAACACAATTTAAGAATGAGAACTCCACCAGACCATTGTTACACAACTAAAGCTAAAAATAACCCAAATATGGAACGTGAAAGATTTCAGAGTTAAGAGAAAACTAATATTCTAATTCCTAAATGGCCCTCGGAAGCAAATTTAACACATAAATTCTAACCCCAAACTGTAAAACACGTGCCAACTTAAAGGATAAACCCATATTTCTCAATTATTTTTCAACCACATTTTCAAAAGTAAAAAATTAAAAAAAAACTAACTCACTTTCATTAAACTTTTTGTCCCAAACAACATCTTAGCATGTCTGACATATGATATCCTAAGAAAGTGCATGGAAAAGGTAAACATGAAACACAAATAAATAAGAACATAATCTATAGAGGGATAAAGCTGACAATAACTAACTAGATTTTAAGTTGTTAGATAGTGTAGCTTCCCAGCATCCAGATACAACAACAAAGAAAGAACTACATTGGATAGGGAGCGAAGCAATTTTCTAGCTTCACTTCCTTATAATGCCATTATGATATATAAAACCAACACAGGCCATAAGGGGTGGAAGAGATAAATAGTTGTTGGAGCTCGAAAGGAACCTCAACGTGTGTATGGCCAGTTAGAATTTTGGGGTGGGGCTGGAGCCCACCCCATGCATACTCTGGATCCACCCCTGCGTACAGGTGCCTCTCTCCCTCCTTTCCCTCCCATCCTGATAGATAGGGTAAGCAATTTTTGAGCTAAAATGAAATTGTTGAAAGTTAAGTAAAGCATGCAATTTCAAGTTAACATATGTACTTTTTTGTATGAATTATGAATCCCCTTGGATGGGTTGATTATAAATTGTTATAGTTCTCAGTAGAGAATTACTTTGGATATTGAGTCATGTGAAGATATATTGGTGATTGCAAGCAAAGCAGGGGAGGTCAACTTTGACGAAGATCTTTAATAGATGAGTTTCATACATGAAAACAACCGTTAAAGACCATATCTATATTTAATCCTTCACACAACAGAGAGATTAACCTCACCTCGGTAATTGAATTGTTTAGTTCACATCCTATATGTAAACAACATCAGCAGTCACTACGACACATGCCTCACACCTAGGCTACAAATGTCCTAGATCTATGTGGCGAGGACACTTAAAAATGGTATTTCTATCCGTATCATATCCGTGTCCATATTTGTGTTACATGGAAAACTTATTAAAACAGGCTAAAAGTTCTAAATTTTGTGATGGTGATGTCTATAAAATTGTAGTTTTAAACTATTAAAAGTGACTAAAATTTCAAATTTTACAGGATCCAATATGAAAAAGGAGACGCCAGTGGCTTCACCGGGAAAATCTGTGGAGCATTTGAACGAGAAGGTGGCAGATGAGAAGAGGATACCTGCGGTATCGAGTAGAAGACATTGCTAACATAGGTGACGATGCTGGCCTGCTCAGCTACCGCCTGGACCCAGTCGGGATCGCAGTAGCCCAGGGAGTTGACGGCGATCCCAGCCGCCATGTCGAGGTACTCCTTCCTGTCAATGTCGTACATCTTGTATCCTTTCCCACTGGCCAGGACCAGCGGGGACCTCACGTAGGTGCCAAAATGGACACTTTCTTGCTCTTCTCCAACATGGACACGAACACGACATGGTTGATTGGTCTGTCATTTTAATTGGGATTCGAAGACCGGGCATTAGGAAATAATAGGTATGTATTTGTGCAGCTTCCAGGGGCGACAGTGGATATTGGAGGTGGTAGGTGGAGAAATTAGGATTTTGAGAAGGAGAATGAAGAGGAGGAGGAGGAGGAGGAGAATAAGAGGAGAAATTTTGTTTTCAAATGAAAAGAGAGAGAGAGAGAACACTAATAAAAGGGTTTGATAGTGGGGGAAATAATTTTGTGAAGGAAAAAGTGCTTCAAGATTGGAAAATTTTAGAAATATATTTCCCAACACAGGAATATGTTGCCAAATGTATGGTATCGTTCAGCTACAAACATGCTCATGTCGCCAAAGGTATGGTGTCATTCCGCGATACACAAAACATGTCGCCAAATAAATGGTAATGTTCTGCGACATGTTGATATCACAATATATGGAGAGTTTTTGGCGGAATTGATATTTGGTTTCCCGCTAATGAATTTTTTGGAGATTTTGTGACATACTAAAACTCATATCGCAAATACATGTAAAAAAATAGCTTTTGGAGACATAAAAGACCATATGTCGCTAAAATATGTGGCTAAAAATATAATTTCTTGTAGTGGAAGCTACCATATGAGGAGCAAATCGGCTAAGTCAGCAAAACTCGGCCGCATACTGGTCGACCGATCGTGTGTTCTGGCAGAGGTAGATGAACTGCTGCTGGAGCTGGAAGTTGGCGGTTATGTGGAAATACTTCTCTTGGAAATGCTTTTTGAACGTCTGCCAGTCAATGGGATTCGAAAGCACCATTGCTTGTGTTGTCCACAAATCTTAGGAAAGATCTGATAGTTGTAACTTTACGACTACTACCTTCTCATCATCTGGGGTCTTGGTTGCATCCAGGATGGCCTCAAAGTCCTGGAGCAAAGAATCTGTTGAAACTGCATCTTCCGTGCCGAGGAACTTAGTTGGGCGCATGCGACTATAATTGGTCGCCTAGTTATGATTATAACATCCACTGTTATCGAGTGCTACTCTAACTCCCTGGCAAAGGGTAGTGTTGGTCTGTTCTTGTCCTTGGTGAAACTGCTGGCATAGTTGGATCATTTGTTGTTGAAGTTGGAGTTATTGTTGTTGTTGTTGTTATACCATCATCATGGCTTGGATTATCTCTAACATGGCTGGCGAGCCTGCCTGTCCTGGTTGTGCTGGAAGAAATGGTGATATTGTCTGGGTTGGCTGGACTAGCTGAGCTGGTATGAACGGCGGAACGGGCTGAACTGGCCATTCCGGCAAGACTGGTGGAGCTGATTGTACTGGTCGGACATGCATAACTTGGGGAGCTGGCTGATGAAGAGCTACTGACACTTGCCCTTGGTTCAGTGGCAGAATCTGGCCTTGGCCTACTACTGGATCTGCTGGAGATATCGGTGCAACGGAACCCTCGAAAGAAGGAGCAGATGGGGTATCCCTGAAGGATAAGGACACAAGGATATCAACAAGGGACGCGAATGGAACAATCATGTCAATAAAATTTAAGTTCAAGGAAAGCGAGAGGTACATGTTGCAAGTGGAGTTCAATTGAAGATTATAGATGATTGAGATTCAAACAAGATGAGTCCCCCCACAAGTCTAAAAAATAAACCTGCATGGGGCCACCATTAGAACCTTGTCACGCCCCGCTCTTAGAATACTGGATAAATATGAGGACTGACATGACCAACCGCACCTTGCAGAATACAGAAGTAAGCTGCAATATATTAAGGTTGTCTAGAAGGCATATGGGTGAACTCTAGCATGCTATAACGTCAGTCCTAAGGCCGACAAATCCTAGTATCTCAATCCAATAATATAAGTACAAGAGTATATCATATATGAAAGTAAAAATCCGTCCTAAATTATATACTGCATATGATCATGAAGCTAGTGAATACAAAATGATGTACTAGCAGAGTATAATTATACATGATCAAATATACCAGCCATGGTCTAATATATACATCATGTTGACCAAAGTCAGAGAAGTGATCTCAAAATAAGGGGCTAACACTGCCTCTTGCTAAAATACCATAAAATAAAATAATCAAGGCGAGGGGTGTAAGAAGAAAATCCACTCGCGAGCTTCGGTCGCAGTCCTACGAGTGCGAGCCATCTTGCTAGAAGTGTGGTGGATCATGGTTCTCCTCGGGATAATCTGATAATCTGGTCATACAAAACCAGTGGGATCAGAACCCCAAGCAACAAGTACCACAAAGGAGCTCAAGGTGATAGACCAAACATATCACAACATTAGCAGAAAAGAGACATATAAAAATAAATGTGGATCGAGACTTGTATGGTACCAATGTACGTGTATCAAAATAAAATACTGGAAGAACTGATAACAAGTGCTAAGATAAAAGTAAAGCGACGAGCGGCAATAGAGCATAAAAACTACTCTGGATCGGGACTGCAACCCTTAAACTAAACAAGGACCGGGGTTGCAGACCTTCACCCGAGCATAACTTAGCACCCTAACCACGCGCCAAAAAAAATAAAACTAGAAGAGCGAGCTATAAATAAAAGTAACAACATTCATTTCATGGCCAAACAACTTTACGGCTTGATACAATTAACTAACTAGGGTTGTCACATGCCTTAATTACTAAATGCATATTTTAAGAATATTGCTACCACCGACACTGCATTCAAACCGGATGGCCAAGGGTATGCTTGTCGAGTAAACTTAAATGCACATTCAACAACACTACAACATAACTAGTTACTTGTCATAAACAAAATATGGAGCTTGTAAGCATAAACTAAAGCTTGTGAACATAAACTTAAACTTGTGAATCATAAACTTGTATTATAAACATAAACTTGTCTTGTAATGTGCCACAGCACACGTAAACTTGGTCAATCATGGAGCCCTTGCCTAGCAGGGTGATTCCATGCTGCATAGGGCCCTTAGAGATCGGGGTAGCTGGTAGCACAATATTCTTTTCTCCTAATGATCTAGGTGAATCTTATCTTATTTAATCATTACTAAATTATTTCAAGTTCTCGAGTCGTGGACACTCGAGAACTTCCTAGAATGACGAGTCACGAGTACGAACTTTTCACGAGTTATCGTATCCGCGACACGCGATACATGGGGCAATACTCACACTCGATTGCCCGATGCAAAAAATATAATAAATTATCATACACAAACATTTTTACGGTATCATGAGGATCAAAATCACGTGTTAATATAGGGAACCACAACATCCAACTATGCCCCAATACTCAATTGGGCTAAAATAGTTTATGCATTTAGAAAAATGATACAATATAGTAAATTGAGGATAACTCTCACATATGAACTCCAAATGACATGATTCAAAAATATTTGAAAAGGTAAAACAAAGATCTATAACTTTCATGTTTTAAGTTTTGCAAGATTCTAGCTAAAAAATAGCTTAAATAGGCAAAAATAGGCATTTGGGTCACCATGCGCGCAACATGAATTCTTTGTGCGGCGCACTGCTGCGGCAAAAAAATCCATGCGCGGCTCACTATGAGGCAAGGATTGATGTGCGCGGCCACTGATGCACACAGCGAGGGTGTGATGCGCATGGTACACAGCTGCGGCATGAAACTTTATGCACGGCACATTGATACGACATGAAACTCCATGCGCGGCACACTACGCGTGGCAAAAAAGTGATGCACGGCGCATCAATGCTTGACGCATTGTTACGGCATGAAACTTCATGCGCAACGCACAATTATGGCATAAAAATCCATGCCCAGCGTACTGCTGCGTGGCACTGTTCATCGTCCCTGCCAGACATGTCCGAGAATAGGAGTCCAGAACTTATTTTGCCCATAAAAACTTCAATTTAACTCCAAATTAAGCAAGCCAAAATGCTCAAAATGGAAAGCTCCATCAAATAGAACAACTAGTTTTAGAAAAAAAAAGTTTTAATAGATCAAACCAAGAAAAAACTTATAAAACCCATATAAAATCCTAAGTTAAAACTAAGATCTACGCAAATCTATACATCAAAATCCAAAACTCCAAGAACTAAATATGATCAGCAACTCAAAGAGAACATTTTTCATTAAATATATTTTTAAAATAATATATATATATATATATATAAATCCAAAAATTAAGGCTTCAACATTGAGAAAGATGTACTTGCATTGGGTGGCTCCTATCCTCTACCTCTCACGGTCCAAGTCACAACAACCTCTCCCAAGGGTTTGGTTAGAGGGAGCTTGAAGGGGAGGAGAAAAAAGGAAGAAAGAAGAGTGAAATGAGAAAATAAGTGAGGAGAGAGAAATACTCATATATATACTAAGAGAAAGATAGTTTAGTCATGGGTTCAATCAAATGAACCGAACCTGGCATCCATTCTACATGCAGATCATAAACTGGGTCTATGGCAATGCCAATGGATATTCTACTGGTCTAAGGTAGTCTCTCTCAACAACAATAAAAATAACAATAAATAAAATAGCAGGAACCAACATGAGAAATACAACAATAATACATTATCAGGAAAAATTAAATTCTAGAAATTCAAGAAATACCAAATCTGGAATTAGGTGTGACACTACCACCATCTCCGTTCGGGTTGAATCGTAGCGGGTTCGTTCTGCGCTACCACCTTCGCCGCTTAAGAACAAGAAGTGAAATGATAAATGAACAAGAATAAGAAAAGAGACTTGCATGGTCACGGACAACTCGTGCACGAGTTAATGCTTGTATTTCATGGATTCCTCGGACGATCACCGGGGCTATGGGAGCCTGGAAGGAATCAAAGGTATTGTGCAACCAAAATGATGCTTGGATGCCTATACTCCAATTTGGGATGGCACAATATCGGTATTCGGGGCCTTGGTAGAGCATCCTACACTTGGTTTCCATCTACCTCATGTCATGTTAGTCCCTCGAGCAGGCAGAATGATATGTGATGCCTCAAGTCCCTAGCATTGCATACCATTCTCGCCCAGGACTATAACTCGTCCTTTATGGCTATGTTAGTGACCTCATTTTTATATAGATTAAGTCAGGCTCGGTTGCGGCAATCCGCGTATGAGTCATTGCATCGAATCAGTAATTTGAACACCTGAGCAATCTATTTCAACCCATCCGAGTATCATGTATTTGAATAATCGAAATAACAAAGTAACCTGAGTATCACATATTGAGTATATCATTCATTTGAATCAGAAATCCGCTCGTGACACTTGCGTTTGCTTATGCGATTTCTAGATTTTATTACATATATATATACGTGATTGGTTAACTTAGTTTATGCTTTGGCGGGAAAGCACGGATGGTAAGTTGGTAAGTCTCGCCGTGTTACTCTTATATCGTATGACGCACTGCCACACGAGTTAGGCTTTACATTATGCCATAAAACTGATCTTAAGGCAAGACTAGAAAGACAACTTAATAGATGGCGTACGGAACCTATATAACGTGTTTGGATTTGTCAAACGGGCAAGAAGCCTCCCCACCAGTGCATTCAATGTACTGATAATCCACCAGATTGCTTGCAGGGTATGGGAAAACCTCGTTCGGTGTGGAGTATTCTCTCGTACGGCGTGGAGTTCGCTCTAGAGCCTTGGAGCGTTGCATCCGGAGCTGAAGCACATATACATGACATAATATTGGAACATCGCCTATGTATCATTCCATGTTGTAAGCCACTTGGCACGTCTTTTATTGTTTCAAGAGAGAGAGAGAGAGAGAGCTTGAGCAACTTGTAATCGCGGCCTAGCGCTGCTTGAAATATTTTTTGATTATCAATAAAGAGCATATTTTTGTTTTATACTTGTGTTCATTAAATTCTTCCGCTATGACGACTCTGTGAACTAGTTATCTATCACATGTTCGATTTCTTATTCTGCTCCATTCGGACTATCTGTACGACTTTTTGGCTTAGTTATTTCTTCGCCTGTTCGGATCATGGCCTTGCGCGGGCACAACTTGTGCTCGTGCGGCATCACTTCATGATGGAAATAATCGTCCTGCAGGAGCGCTGGCGTGGTGATTCGTACCTAACAGGGATGGTCGATCCTGTGGGAGATCGGGATGTGACAACGAGCACCATCCGTGTGTCGAAAAAGCTCATGAGTCGAAGGTGCTGAAGTAGAAGTTACAAAGAACAGTTCTGCCAAAGCCTGATCGATTTTGGTCCAACTTCGGTTCTGATACGGAGACCAACCGAGTTTGGTCCGAACTTGGTCTGTCTCGAACATACCTATTCTGCTTAAATAGACTGAATTCGGACAACAAATTCGATCTTGACGGGCTGAGGCGAGTTTTGGTTTTATTACACCGTTGAATCAAATCTAATGGTTCAGATTTGTTACGGGATTGAGGAGACTATATATAAGTATTTTCCTAACCCTAATCTATGCAAGTTGATGCTTTATAACTTTTGGAGAGTACACTGAAGCAAATACATTTTCAGATAATTCTTCTCGCTGTCTTTGTTCTTCGGGAGTCTGTAATCAAGTTTTTATCTTCCAAATAGTTGTGGTGATCCATTTGGATTTGTAAGTCCCCTGATTTTCAGTAATTATTAATTTGAATTTTTCATAATTTTTTGTAATTTTTCGGGATTTTTCTGTAATTAAAACCTAGGCTTTTGGTAATTAAATAATTTTAATTTCTGTTAATTAATAGTAAAATATTATGAAAATAATATTTTATGGTGTAAAATAGAAAACTGGACATAGGATAATTTTTCAGAAATTTATTGGACCCTGGAATCATTTTTAAAGCCCTGAAAATCGAGGTAGAATTAAACCGAATTAAACCCGTGCCAAACGCCCAACATCCCCATGAGAGCCGAAGCCAAGCCCAAGGAGCGTTGACCCAGCCCAAATCCTAGGTCAAATCCTAGTCCAATTTCTGTATGTATAAATACATAATTTTCTAGTTTTCTCCACAAAGAAAAAGAAAAAGAAAATAATAATAAAAATCCTTAATCCCAATCCCTAACCCTAGCTGTAAGCCGCCCCAGTCGAAAACCCTAACCCCTCCGATCTCCGGCCACCGAATTTTTCTCCCCCTCCTCCGTCTTCTCCGGCAAGCTCCACCTCCACGCCTCCGTCAGCCCCGAGCGCCGCCAGGCCGACCCCTTCCCGCAGCGCCTCGCCGCAGCTCCGCCTGAACCTCCCGTGCCTCCGCCGGCTACTTCCCCCTCTAGCTCCTCCAGCCGATGTCACCTTCCCTCTCCCCCTCGGCCCGCGTATCCCTCGGCGTCATCCGCCGTAGAACCCGACTCCAGAACACCCCCAAGCCCGTCGACCTCCCCCCTCATTCCTCCCAGCGCCGCCCCCTCACAGCCCTCCTTCCTCCCAGCGCCGCCCCCTCACAGCTCTCCTCCCCGCTGCCATAACTCCCCCGCCCTGACTCCGGTCAGCCCCGAGCCGCCGTCCTCCCCGCCGTGCAGCTCCGCTCAGCCTCGATCCGACGACCCCGGCCCTAGCCGCAGTGCCGCCCTCCTCCGACGAACTCGGGCAGAAGCCCAATCCCTAACCCTAGCATCGGATTCGGTCAGGACACTTTGTGTCGACTCGGACACGCGACACGCAGTTTCTGGAGCCCTGTTCAGGTAGTATTTCCTTTCTCCTCGTAGATTCGATTTCTGTTCCGTCAGTTGTGACGCGTAGACTGTATAACCCTCTCGATGCCCGTGCAACCCGCTCGGTGCGTCGCGTCCTGTGGTGATCGCAACCCGCGATCCAAAAACAGGAAAACCAACACCCTGTTTTACCCCAGAACTGAGTGCGTCCCGCCAAACGGGACGACTTGGTCGCGCGCGGTCTTTATCGAAATGTGCGCGTCATTGATACGGATGTGTGAGATTTCGCAGAAGTTGATTTGGATGTGCGTGCACACCAAAATCAACGCGTATCCGCCGACAACGCCCCGTATCCGCCTATTCTAGAATATGCTGTAACTTTGTGTACACATGTCGGATCGAGACAAAACTTACCCCATCGGACTCGTAGTAATACGCTGGTCCTGTGACCCAAGTTTGGTTCGATTCTGATAACGTTGACAAAATTACGTATCGTGGGCCCCACAGGCTCCACTTGACGGACGATTTTGTGATCGGCTCATCGGAACCCAATTCTGGAAGTTCCGTTGGGTTCGTATCATCGTTCCTGACTTATTGACACTAAGTTTGATGAATTTGGAGACCTTTGACCCTAACACGTTTTTTGGTGCAAAGTGTCCCATATGTGGACCCCGCTTTGACCCGGAAATATCATTTTTGTCCTTGTGTCCAAATTGGACTCAAGGACAGGCGTTTCTAGCTATTTGATATTTTATGAATCTAATGGTGATATTTATTTCAACAACCGGAGAAGTACCTACAGATCACACTGAGATCAGAGCTACAGTTGGAGCCAGAACCCCAGGCAAGTGTACCTTGCCAAACCCTGCAGCTTTGCTACTTATCTCCTTGAATTAGTTATACATCAGTGGGCAAGTTTACCTTGCCAACTTTACATTTCTTGTTGCATATTTATTTGCTTTATTTATATTGCTGTGCATGCTTGACCTAGGACCGTGTGACTTACTTAGCGTCCGATTATTAGTCGGGTGCCAACACCGTACGCGATATTGTGTATGTCATCTAGAGATGGACATTCGTGACCCTTTACATTCTTGTACTTGTCTTACCAAGTACATTATACCCAGGACACTTGACACTATTCATGACAGGATCTTCTGAGATATTCATGGTGATTCTGTATAGGATACAGGCTTTATGACATATACATTATATTCCTAGATACTCTATGACTTGCTGCATTAGATATGATTGTGCGTGACATGGACATGGTGCATCGTGGATATGAGACGTATGGTTATATTGGGTGGGGAGAGACACACAAGCTACAGGCTGATTATATATATATATATATACCCCTATTATTGTGAGGCACAAGACTCTGAAGCCCGAGCTTGGCCCATTACCGGATATTACTACTACCGGCTCCCCGACACAGAGCCTGTAGTGGCTCAGCCTGAGTACTCGTGATGCTCTCAACTTGTATTTTACATAGATGGTTATATAGCTTACCCTATTTATCTCATTTACTATTACACTGCATTTTGGCATGTCAATTTTTGTACCTTGTTATGTCCCCTGAGGACCTGGATACCGGACTTTTTCTCCAGGATTAGCAGAGGAGATCCACCTAGAGTTATACAGTACAGGAGCATCATCAGGAGCAGAAGCAGGAACAGGAGCAGTTACTGGAGTAGAACCAGGATCTGAGGACGAGATCATACCAGAGGACTTCTCTTGAGTATTGGCGTGAGATACTCATTTATTTCTGTTCCTAGTTATTTTATTTCTAGTCTATTTCATTGATGTACCAGACTTATTCTCGGATTGTTCTCCGAGACACCTTTATTGAGATTGTTAGTTTATTCCTATTTGCATTTATTCTGGCATTTGATCTGTGATTATCTATTGTGGATGAGATTAGCATTCATTTTGACTTGTATCATTGGACCTACTTATTATTGTACTACAGCTTAAGCATGCCCCGATGGATCCATTAAATTGGGTTTGTCCAGCGGTGTGTGCTGTTGGCCATTATCACGTGCCCGGTCCCACGGTATTTTGGGATTGGGGCGTGACATGGTTTTTGTGGTGGCCCATGCAGGTCAACGACTAAATTATTCGATTTCAACTTAGGGACCGAGCAAGCCTGCAATAAGAATATGATAAGTTTCTAGGATCTCATCCACTTGCTTGAAACATTCTTGATATCTATATCGGATTCGAATTCATTTCTTGACTCGTATCCTACCTTGATTCCTGTACGCCTCTTATTGTTTATTTTGATGCAGAATAATGGATTCACAAGCACGCGACGAGACTCATCCAGCAACACCACAAGGTGCCGTAATAACCAACGGAGATGAAGTGACACCAGTTAGTGAAGGTCGATCATCACAGCAAGCAAGTCAGCATACCTCGAGAATCCAGGAAGATGACGTTCCCTCATCGACGTAGTTGGCTCCACCGACGCCTACCCTTCCACAAGGGCAGGCTATGGATGAACAACAAATATTTTGAATGTTCTACGCGATGATGCAAGCCCATCAGAAGGTTCAAGAAGAAGCTCAGCAAAACCAAGCGGAGAAGTTCATCGACAGATTTAGCTCGAAATTACGGAAGTTAATCAGTTTAAATGCAACAACCTTAGACTCGGACGTTCTTGCTGCAGCACGATCTATGGAGTACAACACAAGGATAGAGACCAGCCAGAAGCGGCCGTATGCATCAGCACCAGACCAAGCACAACAAGAAAGAGTAGCAAAGCGACCCCAGAAGAATTCACCGAGAGCAGCATCCAGAGCCTCATTCCTTCCTACTTGTTACTATTGTGGCAAGGTAGGCCATATTGAGAAGGAGTGCAGACGCAAGTTAGGATTATGCTTGATTTGCGGAACCAATCGACACTTAGCTAAGGACTGTTCTCAGCATCTAGAGAAAGCATTGAGGATCCATCAACCAGCCACATCAGCACCAGCCGGAGCACCACCGGAAGAAATTGCAAGGAAGTCTCACATGCACCAGCCACCAGAAGCACCTCCTCAAGAAATACCTGTCTGTCCATATTGTCGCAGGCGAGGCCATATAGAGAACGAGTGCAGACGCAAAAGAAAATTATGCTTAGCTTGCGGATCCAGTCAGCATTTAATAAAGGAATACCCCGAACGTCGAGAAAGAGCGCTAATGTCACCAACACCAAGGCCAGCCTCTCCATTATTGGAAGCATCGCAAATAGGAGTTCAAGGAGTCAGACCACCAGCCCCAGGAGGAAATCAGCCGAGGCCATCCTTGGCACCACAAGCAACACTCTTCCAGCAGGCTCAACAGCAGCAGAGGAATCAACTGCAAGAACGTGAACAAGCTCCAGCGATGACTTTGGAAGACGCACAGACCCATGGAGTAGCTAATGCACGTAATTTCTCGTAGTTACATGTTTATAGATTTGTTTTATCTCGTGCCTATTGGTTCGTGACCTCAGCCTTAACCTATGTAATTTTGAACTTGCTTATAATTGATAACTGTAGAGATTTTAGAGTCTTTTGTTATTGTGCTTATTTGGGTTATTTTGTGAACTTGAATTAAGTTGTACCTCCTTTCATCATCATCTAGCGTACTTATAATTGTTGTACTACCTTGACTTATGCTGCTAATATAGCCTGGTTTGCAAGATTATCCTTTTATCGAGCTTGTTCATGACATATGTATTATTGGGTCGACACACTAATACAATTGTCTATTCAGAAGCAGTGTATTATGGTCTGATCAACCTTAGTACATTTTGGTTCGCTCTTCGCACGACTACTTCACGTGGATTGAGATATATAGTTGACTAGTATACTTGCCCTCTAGATATGTCTGCGCATATAGTATCAGTTACATAACTGTACTAATACGAGCATGCGAACAAAGGATTACCAGAATAGGATGTCAATCCACAATTGTCTTGACAAATCCCATTTGAATTCGTTAAACGCCTTGATCCTGATACTTCTATTCTATTACCTCACCCTTGAACTCCCTTATTTCGGAAAGACGAAACCTCGTGCTTGGTATAAGTTTGATATACAGACAGTACTAGATATACCCCACAGGCCAGTCGCATTGTTGATGACCCTTTTATATGATTAAGGGAATATCATAGGTGATATGTTTGGTGTTAAAGACTTGAGGATTCAATAACATGATTAAATAAGTTGGGGCATAGCTTTATTAGATGTATAGCCTTAGATGATAGAGGGGTAAATTCTAAGTTGGGTAGAGACCGCAATGTTCACTTGAGAAGAATCCTTTAGACTGTAATCAAGTGAGATTGGATAGAGAGAACCCTACCATATTTTAATTTCGAGGACGAAATTTTTATAAGTTGGGTAGATTGTAAGCCCCCTGATTTTCAGTAATTATTAATTTGGATTTTTCATAATTTTCCGTAATTTTTCGGGATTTTTCTGTAATTAAAACCTAGGCTTTTGATAATTAAATGATTTTAATTTCTGTTAATTAATAGTAAAATATTATGAAAATAATATTTTATGGTGTAAAATGGAAAACTGGACATAGGATAATTTTTTGGAAATTTATTGGACCCCGGAATCATTTTTAAAGCCCTGAAAACGAGGTAGAATTAAACCGAATTAAACCCGTGCCAAACGCCCAACATCCCCATGAGAGCCGAAGCCAAGCCCAAGGAGCGTTGACCCAGCCCAAATCCTAGGTCAAACCCTAGTCCAATTTCTATATGTATAAATACATAATTTTCTAGTTTTCTCCACAAACAAAAAGAAAAAGAAAATAATAAAAAAAATCCCTAATCCCAATCCCTAACCCTAGCCGTAAGCCGCCCCAGTCGAAACCCTAACCCCTCCGATCTCCGGCCACCGAATTTTTCTCCCCCTCCTCCGTCTTCTCCGGCAAGCTCCACCTCCACGCCTCCGTCAGCCCCGAGCGCAGTCAGGCCGACCCCTTCCCGCAGCGCCTCGTCGTAGCTCCGCCTGAACCTCCCGTGCCTCCGCCGGCTACTTCCCCCTCCAGCTCCTCCAGCCGCTGTCACCTCCCCTCTCCCCCTCGGCCCGCGTATCCTTCGCCGTCATCCGCCGCAGAGCCTGACTCCAGAACACCCCCAAGCCCGTCGACCTCCCCCCTCCTTCCTCCCAGCGCCGCCCCCTCACAGCCCTCCTTCCTCCCAGCGCCGCCCCCTCACAGCTCTCCTCCCCGCTGCCATAACTCCCCCGCCCCGACTCCGGTCAGCCCCGAGCCGCCGTCCTCCCCGCCGTGCAGCCCCTCTCAGCCTCGAGCCGACGACCCCAGCCCTAGCCGCAGCGCCGCCCTCTTCCGGCGAACTCGGGCAGAAGCCCAATCCCTAACCCTAGCATCGGATTCGGTCAGGACACTTTGTGTCGACTCGGACACGCGATACGTAGTTTCTGGAGCCCTATTCAGGTAGCGTTTCCTCTCTCCTCGTAGATAAGATTTCTGTTCCGTCAGTTGTGACGCGTAGAATGTATAATCCTCTCGATGCCCGTGCAACCCGCTCGGTGCGTCGCGTCCTATGGTGATCGTAACCCGCGATCCAAAAACAGGAAAACCAACACCCTATTTTACCCCGGAACTGAGTGCGCCCCGCCAAACGAGACGACTTGGTCACACGCGGTCTTTACTGAAATGTGCGCGTCGTTGATGGGATTTCGCAGAAGTTGATTTGGATGTGCGTGCACACCGGAATCAACGCGTATCCGCCGACAACGTCCCGTATCCGCCTATTCTGGAACGCGTTGTAACTTTGTGTATACACGTCGGATCGAGACAAAACTTACGCCATCGGACTTGTAGCAATACGCTGGTCCTGTGACCCAAGTTTGGTTCGATTTTGAGAACGTTGACAAAATTGCGTATCGTGGGCCCCACAGGCTCCACTTGACGGACGATTTTGTGATCGGCTCATCGGAACCCAATTCTGGAAGTTCCGTTGGGTTCGTATCATCATTCCTGACTTGTTGACACTAAGTTTGATGAATTTGGAGACCTTTGACCCTGACATATTTTTCGGTGCAAAGTGTCCCACATGTGGACCCCGCTTTGACCCGAAAATGTCATTTTTGCCCTTGTGTCCAAATTGGACTCAAGGATAGGCGTTTCTAGCTATTTGATATTTTTTGAATCTAATGGTGATATTTATTTTAGCAACCGAAGAAGTACCTGCAGATCACACTGAGATCAGAGCTACAGTTGGAGCCAGAACCCCAGGCAAGTGTACCTTGCCAAACCCTGCAGCTTTGCTACTTATCTCCTTGACTTAGTTATACATCAGTGGGCAAGTTTACCTTGCCAACTTTACATTTCTTGTTGTATATTTTCTTGCTTTATTTATATTGTTGTGCATGCTTGACCTAGGACCGTGTGACTTACTTAGCGTCCGATTATTAGTCGGGTGCCAACACCGTACGCGATGTTGTGTATGTCATCTAGAGATGGACATTCGTGACCCTTTACATTCTCGTACTTGTCTTACCAAGTACATTATACCCAGGACACTTGACACTATTCATGACAGGATCTTCTGAGATATTCATGGTGATTCTGTATAGGATACAGGCTTTATGACATATACATTATATTCCTAGATACTCTATGACTTACTACATTAGATATAATTGTGCGTGACATGGACATGATGCATCGTGGACATGAGACGTATGGTTACATTGGGTGGGAAGAGACACACAGGCTACAGGCTGATTATATATATACACCCCTATTATTGTGAGGCACAAGACTCTGAAGCCCGAGCTTGGCCCATTACCGAATATTACTGCTACCGGCTCCCCGACACAGAGCCTGTAGTGGCTCAGCCTGAGTACTCGTGATGCTCTCAACTTGCATTTCACATAGATGGTTATATAGCTTACCCTATTTATCTCATTTACTATTACACTGCATTTTGGCATGTCGATTTCTGTACCTTGTTATGTCCCCTGAGGACCTGGATACCGGACTTTGTCCCCAGGATTAGCAGAGGAGATCCACCTAGAGTTATACAGTACAAGAGCATTATCAGGAGCAGAAGCAGGAACATGAGCAGTTACTGGAGCAAAACCAGGATCTGAGGACGAGATCATACCAGAGGACTTCTCTTGAGTATTGGCGTGAGATACTCATTTATTTCTGTTCCTAGTTATTTTATTTCCAGTCTATTTCATTGATGTACCAGACTTATTCTCGGATTGTTCTCCGAGACACCTTTATTGAGATTGTTAGTTTATTCCTATTTGCATTTATTCTGGCATTTGATCTGTGATTATCTGTTGTGGATGATATTAGCATTCATTTTGACTTGTATCATTGGACCTACTTATTGTTGTACTACAGCTTAAGCATGTCCCGATGGATCCATTAAATTGGATTTGTCCATCGGTGTGTGCTGCTGGCCATTATCACGCGTCCGGTCCCACGGTATTTTGGGATTGGGGCGTGACAGGATTGGTGAGAAGTCTGTAAGGACTCGATATATTTCTTATTCCATGAGTAAAGGCTTTTCAGGGATTGACTCCGATTGTCCCGTAGTTTTTCCTGTAAGGATTTCCACATCAAAATTGCTTGTGTTTGCATTTGTTGTCTCTTTGTGATTTTGGCTATTTGGTTTCTGTGTTTTACTTCGGCCTCTCACGGCTTCTTGGTTTGGGGGAACGGTTTCCGTATTTCATTCCCAACATAAATAACAGACAAAGGGACCACGTTTAAGCTAGTAAAAAAAAGACATACATCAAATCTTAAAATATAAATTCGTGGATATATGGTAAGCTTCAAGGTGGACAGTTTCTGGTCCCCTTGGGATCATAAAAAAAATACTTTAGTAGAACGCCATAAAAATAATGTAGATGTAGCACTCCTTCGGGCACCTCAATTATGATTGGTCTGCAAGTAAAAGTAGTTCTTCGGATATCATAAATGGATGAGGCATCAACAATAATAGTCGATCATATTTGGGACATGTTTGGTAACATGAATTTAGAGGAGAATTTGTACTTTCACATGACAGTGGATATAAATTCTCGGCTCAACAAGATTAAGGGAGCATAATTTGGGGGTACAATTTGTGTCCCTTATAAGGCCTCCTCTAAATGTTGGATTTATATATCCTCTAAAAAAGTGAGGATATGGATTGGAACTAGACAATCGAAGGAGAAAAAGAGGGAGCGGAAGGAGAGGATGAAGGAGGAGGGGTCGATGTCGACGACTGAGTGGTGGGAGATATTGACGTCGGCGACCGAACGTACGAAGAAGAGGACAAGGGCGAATAGAATTAATGGAAGAAGGTTTAGATAACTACATAACTAATAGTAAATAATTGGTTAAATAAGTTTGAGAAATTTGATACTAATTATATTTATAGTTAACTAAATATTTCCCATTAATTAATATAATTAAAATATAATAATTATCTAAATCTTCCCTGTCAATTAATATAATTATAGAATATACTAACTATAAAGTAATTAATAATTTGTTAATATTAATTAATTATGTTTTAACTAATTATTTAATGTATTAATATTAGGAATAATATTTGTTAAAATGCTATTTGTCACCCAAAAATTTTCGGTGATGACATCTCTCATTATGTGACATGTGACACGGTAGTTGACATGACAAATTTTAATATTAAAATTAAATTTATCATTTAACATTAAAATTAACTTTAACCTTAACTTTCGTGCTCTACTTTGGAGAATTTTTTGTGTACAAAATGTCCGATTTTGTGGAAGACATGATTTAATGTTCATATTAAATCACAGTAAATTTTGTCTGTAATTTTTTTAACTAAATACGTAAAGTAATTCAAAATTTAAATTTTGGTCTTTTTTGTGTTCCAAATTTACAAACCAAACAACCTATTGTTGTTTCTTTAAGGAAATTTCGAATGTATTCGTATATAGCTGAAAGAATCAGCTTCTAAAGTGTTACAAATAGCATCAGCCGCAAGCTAGTTAATACAGATAGGTGCAAACTGCATATTTTCATTCATTCCATTTTGGAGGGCTTAATCAGCAAGCTTATCTATTAAGTTCGTCGAATGAATGATAGCTTGATATTGTTGACTGAATTAATAACACTTGAAAATGAAAATGAAAATGAAAATGGAGGAGTGTTTTTGTAAGTTTTAAAAAAGAGTCAATTGTTCAAATGGTGTACGAGGAATGTCGTGATCGTTGTTTTGATGATTGAACTTTCTTAGCTAATTTGGTACTTAAGTTTTGTATTTTGGTTTAAAAAGTGCATGAACTAGATTCCGTTGGTAATTTGGATGTAAACCGTTAAAAATGGACATGTGATTCACGTGCATTATTTTTAGGATTATTTTTGTCCTAACCAGCCACTATGCCGACTATGACTGATTGTAGAGTCGTTATTTGTACATGCAGAATTTATTCGAACACCAATATTCTTATGAAAATGATAGTCCAACAACAAAAAATGATAAAATAATCCTGAAAAATAATACACGTGACCATTACATTTCTATTTTTAACGATTTTCATCTAAAAATACCAGCGAAACTTAGTCCAGTCACTCTTTAAACCAAAATACAAAACTTAGTTACCAAATTAACCAAATATTTTTTTCAATAACCAAGCTGGCAACTACGATATTTTTTAGACACCATTTGGACAATTAACTCTTAAAAAAATATATATTATATAGTGGAAGAGTACAATAATTTTATTTCCCTTGTCTAAGGCCTATTTGGTTTAATGAAAAGGGAAGAGAGAAAAAAAAAATCTATTAAGTTCTATGATTTTTTATTTTACTCTTTTTAGTGTCAGATAAAAAAGGAAACTAATTTTTTTTCTGCGAAGAAAAAAAGGTTTAGAATAAAAAAAAATTATTTTTAGTTTGTGGAATCGTGATCCGTTGGTTACGATGGAAGGCTTCCGTGAGAATAAACACGGTTTGAATTTTTTTTCTTTTCTAATCCGCTAGAAATGACATTAAAAAAAATTCTTTTTCTTTGGGTGTGGACCCTACCCGATAGCCCATTCCCCTTCACAAAACCCTTAACAAACCATTCTTCTCCGATTTTTTTTTTTCTTATTTCTTTTTTCCTTCTCAGTCCCAAATTTCCAGAGTTTTGATGAAGCTATTCGTTTCTTTGAAGGTACGTAGGCATCGAAACTTTCTACAATTTGCGGCCACAATGGAAGCTTTAGAGGGATTATTTATGTGTAATATTTCCATGATTCTTTTGATCCTCACTTTGTTGGCTCTATTGATCGATCGAGGAAAGATTAGTTTTTTCCATGTGATTTTTGCGTTGTTGCTTCATGAAAAAATCGTAGCTTTAGAGGAAGTATATGTTGATTTTTTTTCTTCTTCCTGGTATTGCTCTGTTGGTATAGTTTGTACTGTTGGTACTATTGATTGGATGGAGAAAGATGGAAATTTTCATATGATTCGCATTGACAAGAGAATTTGGGGGCCACTTTGGAATTGTCATAAACTCGCTCATCATCAGAATGGAATTTTTAGAGGAATTATTAAGTTGGGTGTAGTTTGTTCTCTTTGCTCTATTGAATACTCCAGGAAAGATTGAATCTTTCATTTGTTTTGCTTTGATGATTTCATTAAAAATGGAAGGTTTAGGGGGTGGTTGTATTTCACTAATTAGTGGTGTGGTACTAGTCAGAGGTTGGGGCTCACTTCACTAATTAGAGCCTCTAATTAGTGGTTTATAAAAGCTGTTTTTTACTAATTAGTGGTTATATGTTTGTTTTTCAATGTCTAATTTGACATCAATTCACCTTTGCTAATGCTATGTCGAAAAATTATCCATAACAACATTAAACTGAATTTATATCAAAATAATTTTATTAGAAATAAAGTGAAATGTCACATTCCTAAATTGTATCATGCAAGTCAAAGCAATTAAAGACATATCATAAGCAAGTCTCTTACCACTCACAACAACTAGAACATCAAATAAAACTACGTTAATCTCAAAATTTTATGTATAATTCCCTTCTTTGTTCTTCCTATGTTTCTTCTTCTATGTGTTTCTCTCTTTTCAGATTTTATATCACCAATGTTAAGGATATACGAGAAAAATACTGAATTTTTTAGGGCTTACAATGGTTTTTTTACCTTCAATTAGAGGTTGAGTTGCAAAGAAAGTTGCATGCTACAACTTTCTTTTTGGAGCCTCTAATTAGTCGTCAAGCTCTAATTGCATCTAATTAGATGTAAAAAACAAACCACATTTTTTGTGGGTCCACCTCTAATTAGACCCAATTAGTGACTCATCTCTAATTAGAGGTAAAAACAAACACCCCCTTAAAGGAAGTATATTTGGATTTTCTTTTATCCTGGTTTTTTCTTTGTTGGTATGGTTTGTTCCGCTGGTTCTATTGTTTGGATTTTTTTTCCCATACGATTCGCTTTGAAAATAGAATTTAGGGACCTCTATTGAATTGTCAAACTCATTATCATCATCAAAATGGAATTTTTGGAAGAAAGATTGAATTTTTTTTAATCCTCACTTTGTTGGGTGTAGTTTGTTGTCTTGTCTCTATCAATGTTCGAGGAAACATTGAATCTTTCATTTGATTCGTATTGATGCTTCATAATAAATGGAAGCTATAGAAAAAAGTACATGTTATCTTTGTGATAGTTCCATGATTTTTTTGGCCTTTGGTAAAGGCACAACCATTTTTATTAGGGGGCGTCACAAAAGTGTTAAATGATGGTCATATTCAATATCCAAAATATTCTTTTAAAAATGTTAAGGGCATCACAACTTTAAAGTATAAAAGGGAAAATTTGATTCTTCTTCTTCTTCTTCTTTTTCTTCCTTTCCAAATTTGTAAATCTTTATCCATGTCTTTTTGCATAGTTCTATAGTAGATAGTCTTATTTGGGACTATTTTTGAAGTTTCGAACTCCATTAATGGAGTTTCAAAGCTTCAGAATTGAATCAATCTTCTTTTTGGGATGGCGAAGGACCATCAAAATTTTCGCAATCCTATCATAAAATTTAAAATTTGAGCTTAAATGTAGGTGTTTTTTGATACAAAAGATATGATTAGAATATAAATATGTTTAAAATGATATGATAAAGTTGAGCAAATTAATAAAGACACTATTTGTTAAAAAGAATTATCAGAAATATAAGTTTAGCATGATATGTTTAGTAAGTGATTAGAATATTTTATTTGTGTAAAATGATGTATTTAGTAAAGATATGACTAACCACACCTTCATTAATCTTATCTTGACATATTTGTTAGAAAGAATATCTTTTGTAAATAGAAAGAGATATGATATGATTTATTTAAAATGATATGTTTATAAACTGATTAGTACTGTCAAAATTTTGGTACTCCTGACTTTTGTTAGGGCCGCCAAAATTTAGATAGTCATGTGTTGCCCTCAACGGGGCTGTATCGATTTTTGAAGTTCGAAACCTCTAAATTGGGTTTAAATTTTCAGAAAAACACCCATTGGGATTGGAAGAGGAAGAGGAAGATGAAGAGGAGAGTAGAAAGTAGGAAGAGGAAGATAAGACGGGAGAAGAAAGTAGTATGTGGAAGAGAGGGTATGTTGGAGAAGAAGGAGAGAGAGAGTAAGAAGTAGGAGAGAACTGATGTGTGGTGCCTCCAATCAATTTTGATGACAGTCCTTAACAAAATTACAACTAATGCATGTTGCCCCTATCCTATGATGCCCCCTAACAAAAAATGTTGTGCCTATAGGTCTTTTTTTCCATGTGAGTGTCATTGTTTTTGGTCCTTAGATTGTTGTTATAATTTGTTTTGTTATTTATATTGATCGCATGAAGAAAGATAGAATTTTTAACGTAATTTGCATTGAAAAAGGAAGTTAGGGACACTATGGAACTTGTTAGAAATTCACTCCCATCATCAAAATGGAAAACTTTAAAGAAATTAGTTTTTTTTTTTCTGTGATGTTTGCACGATTTTTTCATGCGGGTATTAATATGATGTTGTAAACCAGTGTTCTAAAAGGTAGCCTAGGCGGCCACCTAGGCGTTAGGCGCCCACCTAGCTCCCTCAATGTCCGACTATGCATGTTTTGGGGTTTTAGGGACTTTTTCTGCAATTTTCGTTAGGTTTTTTTGAGTGTAGTCAAAGGCGAGCATTGCTCCTAGGCGCATGGACAACGCCTCAGGGCTGTCAGGCGAGGCGCGTTTCATAAGGCGCAGAGTAGTTAAGGCGCACCTTAAAAAAATTGTGATTTTTTTACACATGGACCAATTTTTTAATATTTTTTGTATACTGTTTTTTTACTGTTTACTATTTTTTATAGTGTTTTGTATACTTTTTTATGATTGTTTTAACTTTTTTGTGTATACTATTGTTTTACTTTTTTTATACGGTTTCTTAAACTGTTTTTTAATATGTATATGAACATACTGTTTTTTGTATACTATTTTTTATATTGTTCCTGCAAACGAAATTCTCACTATCGTATCTGTATTTTTTATATTTTTTATTTTGTATACTATTTTTTATAATGTTCTCAATATACTGTTTTGTATACTGTCACTGCTTCTAGTAGTTCATATATATATATATATATATATATATATATATATATATATATATATATATATATATATATATATATATATATATATATCATTTCCATCTTTTGATGAAATTAAGTCATGTTAATTTGAATTGTCCATGAAAAGCACTTAAAGAATATCTTAAAACTTCAATTCAAAAGGTACTCCTGTGATATATATATATATATATGTGTGTGTGTGTGTGTGTGAGAGTGTTGGATGATGCGATTCTGGATGGATTGATTACCCCTCTATATCAGAAGGTTAGTCATGTGGTTTCTCATCCAATTTACGTTGATGACCTGCTGGTGTTTGTAGAGCCAACTGACAGATCACTTGACACTCTATAAAGGGTATATTCGATAACATAGAAAAATGGTCGGGTTTGCAGCTGAACAAGAACAAGAGCCAGATGTTCCTGAATCGTACTTGTGAGAATAAGAAGACATTGCTGGCCAAAATGGATATTGTGGAAGGAATGCTTCATGCGAGATACTTGGATCTCCCCCTCTCAATCAACTATGTTGCTAATACGAAGTGTGAAGGTCTCCTCAACTACACGCAATCGAGACTAGAGGGATGACAGACGCAGATGCCCTCATTTGGAGGGAGGATTGAACTTACTAAAGTCGTGATAGAGAGTTGCTCTTTACTGGCTCTAGGCCATTATGCTGCCCAAGGGTACGATGAAGAAAATTGAAAGTATATGTGGGAACTTCTTGTGGAAATGAGGCATATATGCAATCATTTGGGAGGAGTTGTGTCGGCCTAAAAAGGAAGGTGGAGTTGGATTGCGATCTTTGGGGCTTCTCCGGAAAACTGTTTATCTCAAACTGTTCTGGAGATTCGTCAATGGAAAATCTTTTTGGGCTGAATGGATCAAGGGGAGATATTTTTCGAAAGGGGACTTCTGGTCAGCTAGTAGCAACAACTTCTCGGTCACCGTTAAAGCTTTGTTGAAGACGAGAAGCAAAGATAAGTGCAAGTTGACTAGAGTCATAGGCTTAGGGACCCAAACCAGAATTTGGCATGACCCATGGTTTGGGCATACTAGCCTGATTGAGAGGGAGGGATGACATGTTTATGAGCTGATGGGCTCCACGGAAACGGTCGGCAGCCTTATCCAGGAAGGAGAGTGGAATATCCGGGGCCATTTGATCGAGGCGGCACATGTGGAATATATCCGGGAAGTGGAGATTGATAGACAAGCAGTGGAGGATTACTGGACTTAGACAGACATGGAGAACGACACTTTTAACTTCAGAACAACCATGAATCAGATACGGACTGCTCATGAAGATGTTGAGTAGGCGGACATGGTTTGGACCAAAGCGGTTGCAGTCAAGATGTCGTTGTGCTTATACAAATTGATCAAAAATATGCTCTTTACTAGAGACAGATTGAGCAATTTTGGCATCCCTGTGAGGACATGAAGTGTTGTTTATGTGGTAAATATGATGAGACCAGGAATCATCTGTTCTTCGCTTGTGACGTCACTTGGGAGATTTGGAGTGTGCAGAGACGGAAATGGGACAAACTCATGGTTATTGTAGAGAGCTTGATGTGGTCTCAAATGATATTAAAGCTCAGAAGGGGAAGAGAGCGAGGTTATCGTCGACTTAGATTAATTTTTTGGGGCGGTGGTATAGCACGTCTGGAAGGAATGCAATCGGCGTATCTTTGAGGAACGATCCATTAGTACTTTTGCTGTACAAAGAAATATAGATGCTGACATAGATATCTTAGACCCCAATTTGCATCTCGCATCGTTCGGACGCGCGTCTTAAGTGCTCCTTGCGTCTCGGACGATATAGATCATTTGTGTCTCGAGTGTGCCTTGCGTCTTTGACTATCTTAGTTTTTTTTTTTGAACTGTCTAGATCTAGACAGCCGCCTAGACGGATTAGGCGCTAGTTGGTGGGTGCCCGTCCGACTAGTGCCTAGGGCTTTTCATAACATTATTGTAAACAATGCTAGATTCAATAGTTTCTTCTTGTTTAATTTGGTTTCTGGGTACTGGTTGGGTGGGAGGGAAATTTTCATGTGATTTGCTTTGAAAGTGGATTATATGGGAACCTGTTTGATGTTATCTTCTTTCCTTATGAGGTTTCTGCTATTGCTAGATTAACAATGTCTTCATGTTTAGCTTTGTTTTTTTCCTTGGTGGGTATTGTTTATTAGTTTGTCCTTTCTTTCTAGGTATACTAGAAAGCACAGAAACTCCAAAAATGGTGTCATGTGTGTTGTGTCGTTTTGCTATTGGCCCAACACGTATTACAAACACTCCAAAGTACACTATGTCATACTAAATCAGATTCTTGCCCATGTCTTCGTATCTATATCGTGGCATGTCCTATTTGTGTGAATGCAACATAGTGGGTATGGTACATGTTCTCAGCTGTCAGTACTAATTGCATATGGGGAAACAGGGAAAATATTGATGTGTGATTAGCTACGAAAGGGGATTCCACGGAGAACACTTTATCAAAACTTATTAAAGTTTCTCTGTTTTGTATGAGATTGTAGTTAATATTAGATCAATGATTTCTTGAATTCTTCTTGTTTACCTTGTCTTTTTTACTTTCTGTGTATTACTTTACGTTTGCTTCTTACTTTGTGGGTATAGTGCATTCTCTGGGCTCAAGTGGTTGCTGGGAGAATGGGAGGAATTTTTTTCTTCATGAAATTTGCTTTGAAAGTGGATTTTAGGTTCCAGGGAGCCCATTTGGTCTTTTAACTAAACCTCTCCTTTTCATACGAGGTTGTAGCTAATGGCAGATGCTGATTTCTTCTTGTTTAGCTTGGTCCTTACATTATGTGAGCACTATTGATTGCCCAGAGAAAGGGGGAAATTTTCATGCCATTCTTTTTAAAGAGCATGCTTAGGAGCTCATTTGATCTTACGTTCTAAAAGTTTCTCCTTTTTGTATGAGGTTGTAGCTCGGACTTAACTTTGTGGGTGAACTATATTTTGGTGCTCACTTTTAGGGTAAACTGCAACTTCTTCATTGTAGCTCTTGCTAGACCATAAGTTCTTCATGTATAATTATTCGGTGGGTGTTCCTTATTAAGGTTCTTTCTTTCTGGTTATAACATGTTCTCTGAGCTCTACTGTTTGCCAGAGAGATTTTCACATGATTTTATTTGAAAGGGGAAGTATGGTATTTGGGAGGACATTTGATCATAATATCTTAAATTTTCTCCTTTTTATATGGGGTTGTAGCTAATGCTAGACGGTGTTTGGAGATGCAGGAATCTTTTGGTGTTCTTTCCCACGCTCTATATAATTCGATCATCACAAGGAAGAAAGCGCGTTATAGGGTGGTTCCTTGTATTGCTTCTTCACTTTGTCCTCACTTTTTTTCTGGAACCTCTGCAGCTCATTTTTGCATGCCATCTTCCGATAGCGAATTGCAAATCAAATCCCAAGCATGTCATCAACACCAACCATCAGACAAATATTGGAACAATGAGTTTCTTGTGGAAATGGGGGAAAAGGAGATTGCCCATATCAGGAGAGCCATATCAAAGGCCAATAATGGTATAGTTGAGGATGTTATTCAAGCACTCCAACATGATGAATCTTGCTGTAGACTACTACTTACACCACACCTTGTTGATGGGTTACTTCATAAATTTGGAGATGATTGGAAGTCTGCTTTGGGTTTGTTTCGATGGGCTGATTCACGGTCAGGTTTCGAACATAGTTCATATGCACGTGACAAGATGGTGGACTTGTTGGGGAAGCTGAAGCAAATGGATCTAATGTGGGGTCTTTTGAATGAGATGTCCACCCAAGGTTTGGTTACTCTGGGAACAATTGCCAAGGTCATGAGAAGACTTGCTGGGTGTGGGAGATGGAAAGAGGCCATTAGGGTATTTGATGATTTAGAGTCTATGGGCTTGGATAAGAACACTGAATCGATGAACCTTTTGCTCGACTCCCTTTGCAAAGAGAAGAAACCTGAGGTTGCTAGGGAAGTATATTTGAATTACAAGGCTCGTATACCTCCAAGTGAGCACACTTTCAACATATTTGTTCATGGCTGGTGCAATGCTCGTAGGATTGACGAGACAATGTGGACAATTCAGGAGATGAAGAGCTCCGGTTTCTACCCGTCGGTGATCACATACTCAACGATCCTCCAAGCACATTGTAATCAACTTAATTTTACTAAGGTTTATGAGCTCCTTGATACAATGGTTGCTGAGGGTTGCCCACCAAATGTTGTCACCTACACTACTATTATAAATTCGCTTGCCAAGTCTCAAGAAATTGAACAAGTCATGAGTATAGTCGAAAGGATGAAGTCATCTTGGTGTAAACCTGATACACTCTTTTACAACTCTTTGATCAACATTCTAGGGAGAGCAGGTCAACTACATGAAGCCACTCGCATTTTCAAAGTGGAGATGCAAATGGATGGGGTCAGTCGTAATTTGTCAACTTACAATACAATGATCTCGGTAATGTGTTACCATCACAAAGAGCAGGATGCCTTGGATGTCTTAAAGGAGATGGAGAAATCTTCTTGTACGCCTGTTCTTCAGACATACAATCCACTGCTGAAATTATTCTTTGCAACAGGAAAGCTAGATCAAGTTAACAGTCTGTTGAGTAACATGGTGAACATACATCATCTAAGTTTTGATCTTGATACATACACACTTCTGATTCATGGACTATGCACTCTAGGCAAGATTGATTCGGCTTGGCATCTATTTGACGAGATGACAGGGAGGGAAATCTTACCAAGGACACGTACATGCAAAATGCTCATCTTTGAACTTGAAGAGAAAAAGATGGATGCGGCTGCGGAAAGGATCAAAAGTTTGATGAAAGAAATGGTTACGTCTCGATGAATCTTAGAATTTTAAGATGTTTAACCCTAAGGACTTATAATAGTCAGGTAACCTTCTGATGCTGTTCTTGCAAAAATTATAGCATTTTCACTTTCATTACATTCTTCTCAGGAGTAATTATTCAATTTATAGACATCCTATATTACATGTCAAAATGCAATTTTAAGTGTCTCATATGATTAATTTTTCGATTATAGACCGGACTCTTTTAATATAACTAGGTAAATGCACATATATTTATGATGTTAGACTTGAATACGATATATAATTTACCTTATCTGTAAGAAGATGCATCTTTTTTACCTGGTTCTCATACTCGTCCAAGGAATCTACTTGATCTGTGTACAGTTCATCTAATATATGAATATGACCTTCTGTAACCCAGACTAAGCAGTGTGCATGTGGCTAGGATCTATTTTTGGTTGGTTTTAGATTTGGTTTAATATGAGGGTTGGACTTGCTAATTGGTTGTAAGAATTTTACAAGGACACGAGGAAGAATGAATGAGGCATATAAAGGAATATAAGTCTACAGTAAATATATTCTACTTTCTTAAACAAGATGGAGACAGTGAGGCATGTTTGACCTATTCGGAGATGATTTCAAATATCTTGCGGAACATGACACTGATGATCTAATTATTCGTAGATTATAATGTGATTGTAACAGGAATTTGGGCTGTTCCCCTCCAAGCTATCTAGTAGGTCAATGGACCAATCCCCTCTTTGGTATTGCATGGGTCAAACCCAATCATCTTTGTAGGGCTTGGGTTATCTCCCACCATATGCTTTCCGTTTGGTTTTAACATAAGGGCCAAAAGCCCCCGCCAACAAGGTGATTAAAAAAAGGATTATTTTGTTTAAGGGTACCAAGTTTAGGACCTAATTAGACTTTGGATACTGGGTTTGTCCGTTTTAGACTTTGGGTACTCGAATTTTTTTAGTGACACATTTAAGTGACGAAATTGGACTTTCAGTGACGAAATGATTCTTTTAATGATGATTGTTCGTCACTAAAAAATTCGAGTACCCAAAGTCTAAAACGAACAAAACCAGTATCCAAAGTCTAATTAGACCTAAACCTAGTACCCTTATACAAAATAATCCTTAAAAAAAAGACATGTCGTATGAGATAAAATTAGGATAGATTACAGGAGACCTCCATAAGGTTTTAACTTTTCAGATTACCGTCCTACCATTATTTTTCTAGACTTCCACCATCTCTGTTTCCAAGCCATACCATTAGTTTGGAGATTCAGAAAGACCATAGTATCCTTAATTTGAATTTTTAGAACATAATTACTTAAAAGCTATTAAATTTTTGTGACCCTAATTCTTTCACTCCTTCAAGCACTTTGAGACCCTAGTTCTTTCGCCAGCAAGCGGCGGCCGACCGTGGAACACCCACATTTGTATCCTATACTCACCGTATTCATGCTCATAGGTAACTACTTTTGTACCTATTTGAATTTTTTATTTTTTTTGTATCTCCTATCTGTTTTGTGTCAGTGTCTGTGCAACATAACGTGTAAGAAGATGCACCTTTTCAATTTTTCTCCATCTACAATTTCCATTCATAGAAAAAGCCCCATACCCAACAGACTAAAAGCCTAAAACTAGTAAGTAGTGCATATTGACTTTTGTTACTCATTTTTAACCTTTTCGAAGCTAATGTTACAGAGGACTGATCCGATGTTACTTGGAACATGAAACGTTATGGCACGTGGAAGAAAGATTGGAAAGCCCACTTGGTATGTATGCAACATGGTGGGGGAGGGTAAGCTTCTCGTGCTTTAGCGGAACAATTGCATGCTTTCTAGAAGGAATTCCGTGTTTTTTTGTTCTGGTAACTCTTCCTGTAGCCCTTAACAGAGGTAAATGGAAGAAAAGGTTTCATATAACAGACCCATTATTTTTAGGCTATATCATTATTGTAATTTAACCTGTTCAATTCAAATCTGCACTTCAGAGGAGATTATTGGGATTAAATTGTATCATTAAATTGCATTTATGGTGATTGGCTGGCTATATATTGTGAATGGGATATTGGGATTAAATTGTATTAAATTGTATTTATGATGATTGGCCATGTGACTTAGGTTCCAAGTTGATATGTGGATGTATATATATGTAATATCATGATGAATGAAATACCTAGAATATTATCTCCCATCACTTCAGAGAGATGCTGTTGTGTTTATCGTGTTATGACCCCTGTGGGATCATTCTCCCAGAAGTGTGTGTTGTAGCTCCGCTCCCTCATTTCCCCGATAACGTGCTAGAACCTGATCATGTATCTTGTTGCTGGCGATACGATACAGTTCGAATGCTGTTTGCGTCTTTCTCAAAAGGTGCAGACAGATCTTTTTTTCTATTTTCTTCCCCCTTTCTAACAGAAATGGATTAACATTGTATGCGACTTGACTGCAGCTGATATTTCATGGTTGGACTGATGAGGAACTACATGGAGAGAGATACTGAAGCCATTCATACCCAAGGTGTGAAAGTGATTTGTAGACAGCAGTGACTTCGTTGGCAAAACAAGATTGGTGACGCCAATATTGCACAGTTTCGAGCAGCTGCAATCTTTGTAACTTGGGGTTGGGGACCCCGATCCAGGCCTCCCTCCCTTTGGCCATCCAGTTATTGTTTGACAATGTATTAAGTTTTTATTGCTGAATAACTAGAAAAGAAAATCTAACGTAATAACCTCTATATACTTTTCTTTGAGTTATGTCCTATATTATAGGTCGGTGCTAATAGCACCGCACATTCATCATCTTGAGGTTTTGCAGGTCAGGTTTTGTTTTTTGTTTTTGTTTGGGGGTACCTTACTCTATTATACATATTGGCTCAACGTATTTCTAAACCTAATCCAATTAGAATCAAAACAATCTCCACATCCCTAAACAAATCTTCTTTTCGGACCTTCCTCGTGTAATCCTAAACTTTGTTGTAGTAATTGACGGTGAAGACGGCAAAATTCAACATATCTTCACGATCTTTTTTTAGATGCTTGTATTTCACGTATAATTTATATTTTGTTATGATTTTTTTTGTAAAAAGTTAACTAAGGTACTGTTTTCGAGGTTTTAAACTTCATCAATGGAGGTTCGAAGGTTAGGAACAGACATTGGCATTTGGGATAATAGAGGAATATAATATGTAGCACTGTTAAAATTTTGGTAATACTAAAGGCACATAACTCTTTAATGAATAACTTGTGTCGTCTCAAAAAACAAAAAACAAAACAAAAGCAAAACTAGAAGAGTTTGAGAGTAAAATGTTAAACAGAAACTTCCGTACACAGCATCAAACTTTCTTCAAATTAGGCTCATAGAAAAAGGTTCCCGAAATTATGATAAGTGTATCAAAACGCTTCAGAAGAGTGTTTTATTGCAATTGATATGAAAACACTCTTTTGAAAGACATTTTCCTTGGAAAAATTTACCTTTGTTAGTATTTCCGCCCCCTCCTAATTATCCGATGCCAAATTGCCCATCCAATAGGCGTTTTCTGTGAAGAAAACGTCATTTCAATGGCAAAAAAATGTCCTTCGAAAGGACATTTTTTTTGTCAGAATAATTTTAGTTGGACGTATTTATTAATTGCATATGTATGAAAATGTGCGTTGTATGCATGAAAAAAGTTAGCTATTGCATGCCTGCAAATTCTCTGTTCTTCTCCGTTACTACATGCCTGAAAATTCTTTGTTTTTCTTCGTTACTGTTGTTGCATGCATACATATTTGTTTTTATGGCTTCATGCTTGAAAAGACGTATTGAAGAGAGAAATTGTTTCATGCTTGTAAAGAAAACGTCCATTGGAAGGACGATTTTATGCAAATATATGTCCTTCCAATGGAAACGTAACTTTTTTTTTTAATATGCCATCAAGGAAACGCCCATCGGAAGAACTTTTTTTTTGCATAGATACACCCCTCTGATGGACGTATTCATTGATTCATTTTTTTTAATCACTGTTTTCATTCAATACGTCCTTACGATGGACATTTTTGTTCTTTGTTTGCAAATTTTATAAACTTTGATCTCCACACCTAATTTAAAGTAACTTTGATGCTCTGTACGAAATTTTATGAAAGTTAAAAATATTCGTGACTCCCCGAAAAAAAGAGAGTACAATGCCAGTAACATCGGCCATATCGGCCATATTATAAGTATGTATGTCATTACTTATTGTTAGTCCCGAGGCTTAACCAAAGATGGAAGAACACGTGGTCGAGATCAGAGGTTCACACAAAAGTTCCCACTCTGACTATTATCGATTTCCACGAAGAACTATATAAGGATTATGATTACAAGTTGCTCTCAAGATTATAAAAGAATCAGAATTAACCAAACTTATTGTTCTTTCATGCAATCGCAATTGCAGATGGGCAAAACAGAGTTACAATAAAACAAAAACTAACTTCGTTTTTTCTTGCAAAATGCAGTTGCAATCAGACAGAACGAACCAAGAAAAAAAAGGAGAAGACATAATAAAAAATTATTCTTGCTGGGGTGGTGAAGACCGTCGTTGCTCAAAGCAAGATTCGTCCTCTATCGACGATCTGCTCCCAGGAGCCAGCAAGTTCACAAGAGAACTTCTGGAACGCTTGTAGTCACCTTTTTGTGTGACTCGAACGGACTCCTTTGGACTCCTCTTTCTCAAGTTTTTTGTCTGTCTCAAAAGGAGGCTAGAGGGCTCTTTATATAAGGGAGGATGAAAGCCCATCCTCCTCTTCTTTCCGATGTGGGACTAAAAGACCAATATACAAAATTGATATCCCACAATCGCAGCCCAATGCATAGTCCGCTCAGCGCCCGTTTAGCACCCGCTCAGCGCCCGTCTAACGCCTGTTCAGCGCCCGCTCATGCAACATGCGCATGCAACCCGAGCATAAAACTCGCGCACGAGCACAACAACAGCGCACAAGCACCTTACGACGATGCTGGCATGCTAGTGCAAAGTGCGCCAACAAAGCGCCACTTTGCGCCATTGAGCCCGAGTCCGAGTCACTAAGCCCCTTTAGGGCTTAGCTCCTATAGAAATAATTCCAAGAGCATGACAAAAAGTATGAATACTTTCATGAGGAGTTAATCCTTTTTTCTCCTAGGAAAATATCCCCACATGGCACCCATGTGCCTTACCACACCCCATGTGCACACCTCAACTCATACAAAGTATTATATTGAGATACCCACTTGGTGGTGTAGCCAATGTGAGACTATCTTTACTAGTCCAAAGGCATAAACACCAACAATCCCCCACATATCTCAATATATATGGGTTGAGCATTCCCCACAGTAACTGTCCATCATGCATTAGGATAGATGTCGTTTCGACCTGAATCTTCCTGCATGGGTCGAACAACAGTATGATACAAGAATGGACTAAGCCTTGAATTATGTATCATAACTGTATTTCTTTCCACTCACACAATGACATCAGTTGTGCTTCCGGTTGCACATTAAAGGCCCTGTGCACGTTTGGTTTCGGTGTATGTATTTTGGACGTCTACAAGTTTTCCCTCAAGAGACGACCTATATCTCTTTCCATACACTCTAGGTGAGTTCTTTTAAAGAGTCCTTAGCATGAAGCCTCGAGCTTCCTTACGGTGCTACTTCGCTATGACATAGCCCAGAACCAAGGCTAAACCTCATCGTGCTGTCATGCCACTGTAGCATGAGGTCCCAGCCTCTTTGTAGTGCCAAACTACCCAGCATAAAGTCTTGCGCTTTCTTGCGGTATTACGCCGCTGTGACATGGTTCGCGTAACCGAGGATTTACATATTTTACCTCTGTGGTATCACACCACTGTAACATGAGGACACCGGCCTCTTTGTAGTGCTGCCTACACTCTTTATTCTACAGCATTAGGCTACCTGCCTATGTGCGGTGCTACGCTGTTATGACATGGCTCGCAAAGCCGAGACATTACCCTTACCGAGGAACCTCTTGGTGGTATTACCCACTGTAGCATGAAGACTTTACGCTCCTTTGTAGTGCTGCGCTACCGTGCTTCCTTTTAAGCACACCAGACATTAAAAATGCCTGAGAACTCATTAAGGCATCTAAGCCATCCTCCCACATGACTTGTTCCACAAAAAAAGAATAATTAGTAGACAACAGTGGTTCTGGGTCCGTAATCCCTCAATGTCTCAAAGGACTACCCAATATTCCTGATATTCTCCCAGTCAATGGTCCTCCCTTGAACTAATAGCTAGATCACTAGTAGATTTCTCTTTGAACTAATAACATAAAACTAAATGGTAGGATTGCAAAGACACAATATTATAGGTCCTCCAAGCCCATATATATTGTGTCCTTGACTATATGCGGTGTTACGCAGCTGTGACATGACCCAAAGCCGAGGTTCACTCCCCCGTGTGGTATCACGCCACTGTAACATGGAGTACTACCCTCCTTTATTATTTTTGGGATCAGCTGGCGTTGGAGGCCTTACATGAACGGATCTGTCAGACTCTCCTGGCTCCGATCATCAAACACTGTAATGAACTATGCTAGCTGCGCTCATTCAGTGTCCTGTACTGGCCCTTGAGGCCTATCATGAACGGATCCACCAGATTTACCTGACTTCGATCATTAAAGCACTGTAATGATCCATGCAATATGCACTCATTCAGTGTCCTGTGTTCTATCCACATAGTTCTCTTCAAACTATTGAAGAGATGAACATATGCCACTGCTGCAGGTTCCTGGTTTTCACAGTATGTCGGTATCACCCGAATCTGTGTACTAACCATAGGAAGATAATCTGAGAGCTTCCAGAGCCATTCTGCTTTATATGCTGCAGCTTGATAGTGCAAAGAACTCTGAGAGTAAAGACTGTTGCTTCAACTTCCACGATATAGCAATACCACCCCTGGAGAAGTCACGTCCTCCTATGGATCTTTCACTCTTCTTTCCTGAGCACCAACTGGCAACACCGAAGCCTTCCTTCATATATGGATAACTGTTGTAGCACAGGATATACTACTGAGTTCTCTTAAGAATTCGGACGACTCTCTTCACAGTTTTCAGTGTTCAACACATATACTGCTTGTGAACTAACTCAGCATCCCTACAACAAAAGCTATGTCAGGCCTGGTGGTACACGCAACTTGAATCATTCACCTGATGATGCTCGAGTACACCAACTGTCTGACAATTTTCCTTGGATTTGGCTTCATATTCATGTCACACCTGAGGAGTATCGTCCCTGATACCCAAAGTGTGTGATCAACATTTCATGCTGAGAGCTTGTGACTAAGCAAGCCCACCTGGCATCCGGATTATCTTATATCCTCAGGATAACATCCGCAATCCCATGTCCTGAGTTTGGACAAAAAAGACATCTTTGTTAGTGACACTTCTGTGTCCACAACTGGCACTAGTAAGTCGTCAACATAGATACAAACGATGACTCCTCCATTATCAGCGAACTTCGTGTACACACACTTGTCCGTCTCGCTGATCCTGCGACAACTTTGACTACATGACTTGTCAAACTCCTGCTGCTACATCCCGAGAATTGCTTCAGGTCGTATTGAGATATCACCAACTCGCAGACTGTCTTCAAACCTGAATGACAATAGTTCTGACTGTTGTGCGTGAATCTCTTATGTCTGTCTTCATCCAAGACTTGTTGTCTTCCCATCATCTGATAAATAATCAACTTGTGAATAGCAGCTACGACAATCATCATCATGATCTATGATACCCTCATCGAGGTACCAAAGAACTTAATCCCCTATTGTCTGAGAAAACCCTAGGCAAATAACCTTGTCTTGAACTCAACTGTTCTGTCTGCTTTCATCTTCATCGACTTGAAGATCTGATAAGCATCTGATTGGTTTAGCTCCTTCAGACAGATTGACCAACACCCAAGTGTGGTTGGAGGTTATTGAGTCATACTCATTATTTATAGCCTCCCTCCAGAAGACAGCATCTCTGGTCTTCATCGCTTCATCATAGGTAAGCGGATCTGCTTCCACATGATATATGACAAAATCATTTTCGAAGTCCTTCACTCTCCTCACTCGCTTAGACACCGGCTCTGCGAGTTCTGGTTCGATCGTTGTCGTCGGGATGACAACTTCTTCTTGAATTACATCTTTGTTGGAAGCTTCAGCCTCCTGTGCACCCACACTATTTTCTGAAATATCCACGATAACAATGTTCTTGTGCCTTACAAATTTGTCTTCGAGGAGTTTTGCGTCGCGAGATTCAATGATATGATTTAATTTGATATCAAGAAATCTTTGAGCATTACTCTTCTCAGCATCACCCTGAAAGATTATCTTCGTAGTCCTCGATTCCAGCTTCTGAATGGTTAATTCTGGAAGCTTCACAGACGCTAGACACCCCCACACTCGAATGACATTCAAGTTGGGTCTGACTCTGAACCAGAGTTCCTGAGGAGTGACTGTCACGCCCCAGTCCCAAATTACCGAGGGACTGGACACGTGGCAATGGCCAGCAGCATACACCGATGGACAAACCCAATTTAATGGATCCATCGGGCATACTTAAGCTATATTACATCAGTCAGGGTTTTACTATTCTCATCCACAGATATAAGATAGCAACATCAGCAAAGAAATATAATAAACATCAACCAGTCAAAGTAAATAAAATCGGGGAACAACCCGATATTAGTCTGTTACAATGTTCTCATAAACAGGAATTAAAGAGTTTTAATTAAACAGGAAATAAAGACTAATTGTCATAACGACTGAGCATGGCGAAGTAATTGTTCAGGAGAAGTCCTCAGTGATCACCTCGTCCTCAGGTTCTGGTACTGTTCCGAGAAGTGCACCTGTTCCGTATACCTCTGGATAAACTTCGTCTGCAAGTCCTGGGGACATAATCCGGATCCAGGTCCTCAGGGGACATAGCAAGGTACAAGAAAGCACAAGCCAAAATAAATGCAGTAAAGTAAATAAGAGAATAATAGGGTCAACTATATAACCTTCTATGTGAAATGCAAGTTGAGAGCATCACTAGAACTTAGGCTGATACCACTACCAGCTCTGTGTCGGGGAGCCGGTAGCAGCTATACTATGAATTTTACTATGTATTTACTATGAATTATATATATAATCAGCCTGTAGCCTGTGTGTCTCTCCCCACCCAATGTAATCATACATATCATGTCCACGATGCCTCATGTCCACTTCACGTACGATCATATCTAATGCAGTAAGTCATACTATGTCTATGATCATAATGTCTAGGAATGTAATGTCTAAGTCATAAATCCTGGAACCTACACAGAATCACCTTGAATATTTCAGGAAGATCTTGTCTCATGCTCTGTGTCAGGTGTCCTGGGTAATAAGTACTTGATAGGGCAAGTACAAGAATATAAATGTCACGATATCCATCTCTAAATGACATTGCCCAACCCCGCGTACGGTGTTGGCACCCGACTATGATCGGACGCTAAGCAAGTCACACGGCCCTAGGGTTGAGCATGTACAATAGATATAATTAAGTCCAAGTACTATGTAATAAAGACTGCAAGTTGGCAAGGTACACTTGCCTGGGTTTTCAGCTCCAAGTGTAGCTCTGGCAATAGCTGGATTTGCAGGCAGTACTCCGGCTGCTGAAACAAACATCACCATTAGATCCAAAAAATATTAATCAGCTAGAAACGCCTGTCCTTGAGTCCAATTTGGAGACAAGGGCAAAAACGTCATTTTCGGGTCAAAACGGGGTCCAAATGTGGGCCGCTTTGCACCGAAAAATGCGTCAGGGTCAAAGGTCTCGAAAATAGTCCAACTTAGTGTCAACAAGTCAGGAACGTTGATACAAACCCAACGGAACTTCCGGAATTGGATTCCGATGAACCGTTCTCAAAATCGCCCGTCGGGTGGAGCCTGTGGGGCCCACGACACGCGATTCTGTCAACGTTCTCAGAATCAAACCAAACTTGGCTCACAGGACCAGTATATTGCTACGAGTCCGATGGCGCAAGTTTTGTCTCGATCCGACGTGTGTACACTAAGTTACAGCAAGATTCAGAAAAGTCGGATACGGGACGATGTCTGCGGATACGCACTGATTCCGGTGTGCACGCACATCCGAATCAGTTTCTGCGAAATCCCGCACGTCCGTATCAACGACGCGCACGTATCGGTGAAGACCGCACGCGACCAAGTCATCCCGTTTGGCGGGGCGTACTCAGTTCCGGGGTGAAACAGGGTCTGGTTTTTTTCTATTTTTGGATCGCGGTTCGCGATCACCACAGGACGCGATGCCCCGAGCGGTTTGTCCGGGCACCGAGAGGGTCATACAGGCTTCGCGATACAATTTACGAAACTGAAAACGGGTAACCGAGCAGAGAGTTACGAGTACCTGAACAGGGTCTTGAAACAGCGTATCCTTCGTGTCCAATTCATGTCCGACACGAAACACAAAGCTAGGGTTAGGGTTTTCTGTGTCCTGACTGAAGATCTGGTGTCCGTGTCCGAGTCTATGGCTCGCCGGAGTCGGGAGACTGCTCGCTGGTGGCCGGGCGGCGCTGGGGGAGGACGAGGAAGGGCTGGGGTCGGCGGCGCTGGCCAGAGGCGACCGAGGCGGCTTCTGGCGACGTCGGGCTAGGGCAGCAGCGGGTCGGCCGGCGGGCTGCTGGGCTCCTCGTGTTGCGGCGGGTGTTGTGGAGTCCGTCAGAGGGAGGCGGAAGGGTTGCACAGGCGATCGTCGGCGAGGCAGGGAGGTGCTGGCGGCACGGCGGGGAGGTGGTGAGAGAGGGCGGAGGGTAGGTCTGGCCGGAGGGAAGCGGGTTTTATAGGAGGTTGAGGGAGAGGGAGAGGCGGCGGCTCTCAGGCGGTTACGGGGAGACGACGGGGTGGCCGGTGGAGGGAGAGGAAGAGGAGGAGCCGACCGGTACGGGAAGGAGAAGCGGAGCGGTCGGCCGGCGGCCGGAGTCGGGGCTGAAACGGCTGGGGGAAGGGATAAATTTCTGGGCCGGGTCGGGTCCTAATCGGGTCGGGTCTGAAGGATCCGGCCCGATCCGTTAAGTTATGATTGCGGGTCGGGTCCAGCGGGTTTCGGGTCACGGGTTTCGGCCTGGATCCGACCCGCAGACTGAGTTTGGGTTGGGTTCAACTGAACCCGGTCCGGTCCAAGTTTTGGGTTTGGGTTGGTTCATTAAATAAACCCGGTTTTATGTTGGTTTAATTAATTACTTAGTATTTAGGGCTTTAAAAATCTATCCGGGGTCCAATAAATTCCCGGAAAATTACCCTAGGTCTAGTTTTCTATTTTACACCATAAAATATTATTTTTATAATATTTTAATATTATTTAATATCAATTAAAAATCCTTTAATATTTAAAACACCTTAATTTAATTAGGGAAAAATCTCAGAAAATTCCAGAAATTCCAGAAAAATGTAAAAATCCAAAAATTAAAATTTTCTTGAAAATCAGGGGGATTACAATCTACCCCCCTTAAGAGGATTGCGTCCTCGCAATCAAAGATTAACCGGTCAGCAGATATGACACGGTTGCAACCATTGTTCGAAGCACATCAAAAATCAAGGAGCACCTAGGAAAAATTATTTTCCTAAGCATTAAAAGTTATGCAATTTCCCAAATGTGGGAAATCTAGAAAATTTCAGTTTTAGAGAACCAGGTTATCTTTCAAAACTTATCAAGTTAACATTTATAAAACATTCCAGGTGATTGGCAAGCTCAAAAATTACTTAGATTAACACTAGGTTATCAATTATAAAACATATTAGGTTAACAGTAATAAAGCATTCTAAGTTATTCTTTAAAAACAATTTTAGGTTATCACTAAATTAGCAAGTTTAAAATTATTAGGTGATCACTAGATTATCTATTATCAGCAAGTTAAAATTTTCAGGTTAGGTCTAGGGTCACGAACCAGCAGGCACGAACTATAGCAATACTAGAAACAGAACTACTAAAACTTACGCGCATTAGCAACTCCTTGGTTCTGCGCGTCTCCCACAGTCATCACGAAGGCTTGTCCGCGTCCTGGTGGATTCCCCTGTTGCTGCTGCTGCTGCTGGGCTTGCTTGAAGAGTGCCGCTTGTGGTGCCAATGGTGGCCTTGGCTGATACCCTCCTGGTGCTGGTAGAGCTTGTTGGTTTGCTCTTGGTGCTCCTCCTCGATGATAAGGACAATCCTTGGCTAAGTGTTGATTGGTTCCGCAAATCAAGCATAATCCCAACTTACGTCTGCAGTCCTTCTCAGTATGGCCTACCTTGCCACAGTATTGACATGTAGGTAATGTCTGCGGAGAGGCTCTGGTTGGCTGGTGTATATGAGGCCTCTTTGCAGCTTCTTCTTGTGGTGATCTGGCTGATGTGGAAGACCGTTTCAGACTGGTCTCTCTCCTGGTGACGCGTTCCATGCGTCGGGCTGCAGCGAGAATGTCCGAGTACGAAGTGGGTGCGACAGATCCAATCAATTTCTGTAGCTCGATGTTGAGTCCGTCGAAAAACTTCTCGGCCTTCTCTACTTCTGTAGGGATCAAGGTAGGTGCGAAGCGACTCAGACGAATGAACTCGGCGTTGTATTCTTCCACCGTCATAGCTTCCTAGGTGAGGCGATTGAACTTGTCCCTCAGTTCTGATCGAGCGATGGCCGGAATGTACATCTTTTGAAAGAGTCTGGAGAACTCTTCCCAAGTGACTCGGTCTGGTGCGAGCCTGGTCTCTTCAGATATCCACCAGTGATGGGCATTGTCCGTCAACTGCATCCTGACGGCGGTCATCCAACGTTCTCTTGGAAGTTCAGCTGCTTCCAACTGGTGTTGTATGTTGGTGAGCCACTCATAAACTTCGGTTGGTCCTTCTTTGTCCGAAAAGGTACTGGGCTTGAGTTGACGGAAATCAATGATAGATCCCGTCGCTGGTCGCCTAGCTTGTGGGTTCACTTGCTCCAATGCGTTTACTAGGCTGGTTCTTAGGTACTCTGCCTCCTGACGATGTGCCTCCTGTTGAACTTGTTGTTGAGCTTGTATCATGGCGTAAAATATCTGGAATATCTGCTGCCCGTCCATTGCTTGCCCTGCTGGAAAGACAGGCATCTGTGGAGGGAACTGCGGCGGAGGTGGGATATCATCGCGCCTGAACCTTGAGTTATGCGGTTCAGCTTGACCACCTTGAGAGGATTGCCCTCTGTTCTCTGATATAACTCCATCTCCATAGGTAACCACAGCGTCTTGTGGCGTACTCAAAGGAATTTCGTCTTCAATTCTTGGATCCATCTTTCTGCATCCAAAATAAAATATAAAAATCGCACAAGATTCAAGGCAGGATGCAAAGCAAAAATTAATTCGAGTACGATACAGATATCAAGAACGTTTTCAAGCAAGTGGATGAGATCCTAAATACTTATCCTATCTTATTGTAGGTCTGTTCGGTCCCTAAGTTGAAACCGAACAATTTAGTCGTAGACCTGCATGGACCACCACAAAAACCATGTCACGCCCCAGTCCCAAATTATCGAGGGACTGGACACGTGGCAATGGCCAGCAGCATACACCGATGGACAAACCCAATTTAATGGATCCATCGGGCATACTTAAGCTGTATTACATCAGTTAGGGTTTTACTATTCTCATCCACAGATATAAGATAGCAACATCAGCAAAGAAATATAATAAACATCAACCAGTCCAAGTAAATAAAATCGGAGAACAACCCGATATTAGTCTGTTACAATGTTCTCATAAACAGGAATTAAAGAGTTTTAATTAAACAGGAAATAAAGACTAATTATCATAACGACTGAGCATGACGAAGCAATTGTTCAGGAGAAGTCCTCAGCGATCACCTCGTCCTCAGGTTCTGGTACTGTTCCGAGAAGTGCACCTGTTCCGTATACCTCTGGATAAACTTCGTCTGCAAGTCCTGGGGACATAATCTGGATCCAGGTCCTCAGGGGACATAGCAAGGTACAAGAAAGCACAAGTCAAAATAAATGCAGTAAAGTAAATAAGAGAATAATAGGGTCAACTATATAACCTTCTATGTGAAATGCAAGTTGAGAGCATCACTAGAACTTAGACTGATACCACTACCAGCTCTGTGTCGGGGAGCCGGTAGCAGCTATACTATGAATTTTACTATGTGTTTACTACGAATTATATATATAATCAGCCTGTAGCCTGTGTGTCTCTCCCCACCCAATGTAATCATACATATCATGTCCACGATGCCTCATGTCCACTTCACGTACGATCATATCTAATGCAGTAAGTCATACTATGTCTATGATCATAATGTCTAGGAATGTAATGTCTAAGTCATAAATCCTGGAACCTACACAGAATCACCTTGAATATTTCAGGAAGATCCTGTCTCATGCTCTGTGTCAGGTGTCCTGGGTAATAAGTACTTGATAGGGCAAGTACAAGAATATAAATGTCACGATATCCATCTCTAAATGACATTGCCCAACCCCGCGTATGGTGTTGGCACCCGACTATGATCGGACGCTAAGCAAGTCACACGGCCCTAGGGTTGAGCATGTACAACAGATATAATTAAGTCCAAGTACTATGTAATAAAGACTGTAAGTTGGCAAGGTACACTTGCCTGGGTTTTCAGCTCCAAGTGTAGCTCTAGCAATAGCTGGATTTGCAGGCAGTACTCCGGCTGCTGAAACAAACATCACCATTAGATCTAGAAAATATTAATCAGCTAGGAACGCCTGTCCTTGAGTCCAATTTGGAGACAAGGGCAAAAACATCATTTTCGGGTCAAAACGGGGTCCAAATGTGGGCCGCTTTGCACCGAAAAATGTGTCAGGGTCAAAGGTCTCGAAAATAGTCCAACTTAGTGTCAACAAGTCAGGAACGTTGATACGAACCCAACGGAACTTCCGGAATTGGATTCCGATGAGCCGTTCTCAAAATCGCCCGTCGGATGGAGCCTGTAGGGCCCACGACACGCGATTCTGTCAACGTTCTCAGAATCGAACCAAACTTGGCTCACAGGACCAGCGTTTTACTACGAGTCCGATGGCGCAAGTTTCGTCTCGATCCGACGTGTGTACACTAAGTTACAACAAGATTCAGAAAAGTCGGATACGGGACGATGTCCGCGGATACGTACTGATTCCGGTGTGCACGCACATCCGAATCAGTTTCTGCGAAATCTCGCACGTCCGTATCAACGACGCGCACGTATCGGTGAAGACCGCACGCGACCAAGTCATCCCGTTTGGCGGGGCGTACTCAGTTCCGGGGTGAAACAGGGTCTGGTTTTTTTCTGTTTTTGGATCGCGGTTCGCGATCACCACAGGACGCGATGCCCCGAGCGGTTTGTCCGGACACCGAGAGGGTCATACAGGCTTCGCGATACAATTTACGGAACTGAAAACGGGTAACCGGGCAGAGAGTTACGAGTACCTGAACAGGGTCTTGAAACAGCGTATCCTTCGTGTCCAATTCGTGTCCGACACGAAACACAAAGCTAGGGTTAGGGTTTTCTGTGTCCTGACTGAAGATCTGGTGTCCGTGTCCGAGTCTATGGCTCGCCGGAGTCGGAAGACTGCTCGCTGGTGGCCGGGCGGCGCTCGGGGAGGACGAGGAAGAGCTGGGGTCGGCGGCGCTGGCCAGAGGCGACCGAGGCGGCTTCTGGCGACGTCGGGCTAGGGCAGCAGCGGGTCGGCCGACGGGCTGCTGGGCTCCTCGTGTTGCGGCGGGTGCTGTGGAGTCCGTCAGAGGGAGGCGGAAGGGTTGCACAGGCGGTCGTCGGCGAGGCAGGGAGGTGCTGGCGGCACGGCGGGGAGGTGGTGAGAGAGGGCGGAGGGTAGGTCTGGCCGGAGGGAAGCGGGTTTTATAGGAGGTTGAGGGAGAGGGAGAGGCGGCGGCTCTCAGGCGGTTACGGGGAGACGACGGGGTGGCCGGTGGAGGGAGAGGAAGAGGAGGAGCCGGCCGGTACGGGAAGGAGAAGCGGAGCGGTCGGCCGGCGGCCGGAGTCGGGGCTGAAACGGCTGGGGGAAGGGATAAATTTCCGGGCCGGGTCGGGTCCTAATCGGGTCGGGTCTGAAGGATCCGGCCCGATCCGTTAAGTTATGATTGCGGGTCGGGTCCAACGGGTTTCGGGTCGCGGGTTTCGGCCCGGATCCGACCCGCAGACTAAGTTTGGGTTGGGTTCAACTGAACCCGGTCCGGTCCAAGTTTTGGGTTTGGGTTGGTTCATTAAATAAACCCGGTTTTATGTTGGTTTAATTAATTACTTAGTATTTAGGGCTTTAAAAATCCATCCGGGGTCCAATAAATTCCCGAAAAATTATCCTAGGTCTAGTTTTCTATTTTACACCGTAAAATATTATTTTCATAATATTTTAATATTATTTAATATCAATTAAAAATCTTTTAATATTTAAAATACCTTAATTTAATTAGGGAAAAATCTCAGAAAATTCCAGAAATTCCAGAAAAATGTAAAAATCCAAAAATTAATTTTTTTTTGAAAATCAGGAGGATTACAGTGACATCGGAAGTTGCGTATGGTACTCTGTTCAGAACGTAGCCGTCAGTACAGCTTCTCCCAGAAGTAGTTTGGAAGACCCATAGTCAACAGTATTGAGTTCATTATCTCTGTCAACGTCATGTTCTTCCTTTCAGATACTACATTTGATTAAAAAGAATACGTAGCAGTTGTCTCATTGACAATTTAATTTTTTTACAGAACGATGTGAATTCAATAGACATATACTCTCTGCCTAGATCACTTCTGAGTCTCTTGAGTTGTTGTCCCATTTGAAGTTCAGGCTCAACCCTGAACTTCTTGAACTTCTCGAATGCTTCATCTTTTAACTAGAGCAAATAGACGAACGCATACTTTGAGTAGTCGTCGATGAAAATAATGAAGTACTTCCTTTTGGCCTTTGTGGAGAACTGCTTGAAGTCACATATATCTGAGTGAACCAACTCCAGAAGATCTGTACTTCGGTTTACCCGTTTGAACGATTTTTATGTGATCTTTGTCCGCGCACCGACCTTACACTTCTCCACCTCCTTACCGCCACATTTGAAGATAAACCCTAGACTAGACATCTGGCAGTACGAAGTACATGTCCTAGTCTGGGGTCCCACAACTCTTACAATGAGACTTCAGTCACAAGCAGAAGCTCAAACATCCATTTGAAACTGAACGCCTTGTTTCAAAGTATGTCTCCTACCAAAATATCACCATCTGGCAAACATGAATGTTCACCCTCAAGTCTGCAACAGACTTCCTGAGATTAGGTCCTTGGTAATCACTAGTACGTTGCTACACGCACCCCTTTGACTGTAACTTCTCGAAGTTCGGAACCATTGTCCCAATCCCCAGATCCTCTGCTTGATCCTTGCTTGCCATCAAGACCTTCACCACTTATTATATTGGTTCGGATTGGTTCTACTTCCAAGTTCCAAGTTCCAATTTCAACCATGCGTTAAGTCCTGTATAGTGCAGTGACCTTCATGTGCATGTGCCAATCCATGCGCATAAGCCACCATGCGCTAATCCATGCACATAAGCCAACATGCGTCAATCTATGCGCATAAGCCACCATGCTCCAATCCATGCCCACAAGCCTTCATGCGCATCCTGCATGTGCAGAGACCATCATGCGCATTGAGTCACTATGCGCCCAGCTCTGCCATGTGCCAAGACGCTAATATTTTAAATGCACTGCCATGCGCTAAGTCATACAAAGTGCCAAGTCATGTCATGTGCAAAGGTCTGCCCCTTGTGTGCATACTCTGCAATCCTTTGTCATTTTGTAATCTTTCTTCCAACTGGAATGCGCATCCTTCAGTCGCTATCTCCTCCATCCTCGAAAATGATAGGTACCGACAACTCACTTTCAACATTTGACAAATGACTCATTTTCTCATCCAAATGTTCGAAGTGAATTTCGTCAATCTTCTCAAGTTTGTAAAAACTTGTGTCCAGAAGACTTGAACGGATGTTCCCCATCTTTATTCGGATATTGCTTTGAGATTGTTAGTCCCGAGGCTTAACCAAAGATGGAAGAATGCGTGGTCGAGATCAGAGGCTCACACAAAAGTTTCCACTCTGACTATTCTCGATTTCTACGAAGAATTATATAAGGATTCTGATTACAACTTGTTCTCAAGATTACAAAAGAATCAAAATTAACCAAACTTCTCGTTCTTTCTTGTAATCGCAGTTGCAGACAGACAGAATAGAGTTACAATAAAACAAAAACTACTTTCATTCTTCCTTGCAAAATACAGTTGCAATCAGACAGAACGAACAAGAAGAAAAAGGAGAAGAAGACAGAATAAAAAATTATTCTTGCTGGGGCGGTGAAGACCATCGTTGCTCAAAGCAAGATTCGTCCTCTATCGACGATCTGCTCCCAGGAGCTAGCAAGTTCACAAGAGAACTTCTGGAACGCTCGTAGTCACCTCTTTTTGTGACTCGAACGGACTCATTTGGACTCCTCTTTCTCAAGTTTTGGGTCTGTCTCAAAAGGAGGCTAGAGGGCTCTTTATATAGAGAAGGATGGAAGCCCATCCTCCTCTTTTTTCGATGTTGGACTAAAAGACCAATATACAAAATTGATATCCCATCGCAGCCCAATGCATAGTCCGCTCAGCGCCCGTTCAGCACCCGCTCAACGCTTGCTCATGCAACACGCGCATGCAACCTGTCACGCCCCGATCTCCCGCAGGCAATCGGCCGTTCCCGCTAGGCGGGAATCACCCTCGCCAGCGCTCCCGCGGAATGATCGCTTGACCCATCCGGGCGTGATGCCGCACGAGCGTGAGCCACGCCCGTGCAAGGCCATGGTTCATTGGCTGGCGGTAAGAGTTCTAAGCCACAGAGTCGCACAGATTGTCCGAGTGCAGCGGAGTCATGAACGCATAGCGATTCGGTAACAAGTTCTCTGAGTTGACTAATATAGCGGAAGCATTGAAACACAAGTTGAAGTAAAGCAAGCTCTTTTATTGATATAAACTTGTGTTACAGGCGGCGTATAGCCGAGATTACAAGTCGCTCAAGCCTCTCTCTCTGAAACAGTAAAAGCGTGCCAAGTGGCTACAACTGTGAAATGAATGTACAGGCGATGGTCAGGCGACGCTCCAACATTATGTCTTGTATATGTGTTTCAGTCCCGGACGCACCGTTGCAAGGCTTCAGAGGGAACTCCTGGCCTTAGCACGCACGAAGGAGGCGTCCGCACCGAACGAGGTTCTCCCGCACCCTGCATACAAACTGGTGGATTATCAGTACATTGAATGCACTGGTGGGAAAGCTACTCGCCCGCTCGATAAATCCAAACACGTAATACAGGTTTCGTGCACAACTATTAAGTTGTCTTTCTAGTTGCCTTAGGATCAGTTTCATGCAAATATTGAATAGCTTATCGTGTCGGGCAGTGCGCCGTGCGATGTTTGAGAAAATACGGCAAAACTTACCAACTTACCATTTCTCCTTCCCTGTCCAAGGCAAACATGATTAATTCAAGCACGGTAAGTATAAACATTCAGGAGGCATAGCATATGCAAACAGGAGGGTCATTTTAACATGATCGTTCAGGTGTTCAGTTGTTCATTAATGCGATGCAGTGACTCGCACGCGGATAGCCGCTAAGCGAGGATGAATTATCTATATGAACATGAGTCGCTGGCATAGCCATAAAGGACCAATCTAGTCAATGACAAGGATGGTTTGCTACGTGCAAGAACGTGAGGCGCCGCATACCACCCTGTCCAAGTACGTGAGACTATACGTTCATTCAGTCTGTGACGAAGATGGAATGCAGCCAAGAACGTGAGTACTACAAACCATCTCGTCCTAGAACGTGAGACTGAACGGTGAGTTCCATCCGGATCGGATCGGCCCCAGTGCCCCGGAACCGTTCGTGGAACTTTACCTCGTTTCTGAGTTGTCCGCGACATACAGGTCAGGGTCTTTTCCAATTCCATTATTCTGCCATGCAGGCTACGTGAGTACGTTTCCGCCAATCAGGCTACGTGATTACGTTTTCGCCAAGCAGGCTACGTGAGTACGTTTCCGCTAAGCAGGCTACGTGATTACGTTTTTGCCAAGCAGGCTACGTGAGAACGTTTTTGCCAAGCAGGCTACATGAGAACGTTTTTGCCAAGCAGGCTATGTGAGTACATGAGAACACGTGAACACGGATACTTGCAGGTTCGTTCAGGCACGGAACGACTACGTAGTAGTCTTTCGGGGTTTGGATGAAAACACGGTAACATTCAAGCAGACAAGCATGCGTTTCTAAGGAACATAAGCAGGCACGTTTGCTCGGACCCGAAGGTAAGCCTAGAGATGAAACCGTTAAGGAACTTAGCATACGAGGGTCTGAACATATAAGTAGTATTTCATTTATTTCCATGTTCTAGCATAGCAGTACAAGTTGGGATTATTTCCTTAGCTAGGTGCGTTGGATTTATTAGCATGTAGGGGGTGAATCACCTAGCGACTAGCATGAATATTCAGATTTTATGTGTACTGGCTAAGCAAAGACAAGTTCACCGTAGCCACCCACCTTAGCGATGATTCGCCTCGGTAGAGCGATACGTCAAGCGAGCCTCTGAAAGCCTTAGCCGGATTCCGGTAGGGACAAGTCTGGATATCCTTTGCATTCTTGATCGAGGCAAAGCAGGTCGGGACAGCTGCACGATTGCCGTTTGAGACGGCAGTCCGCTTGAGCGAAACGGGGTGTTACATCCTACCCAACTTAGAAAAAGTCTCGTCCTCGAGACTTACTAAGGACAAGCAGTATTCTAGGGTTGAGGCAATCCTAGACAAGTCATTGTACTTGTTGATTTGGATCTTCACTTGCACAAGCGTCAATCTTAGCACTCGAGTTTCACCTTTTCCTAAGTCTTGGATGGTGCACTAGTTCAAGACGTCCCTCGAATAGATGCATTCAACCAAACTTAGAGTTAGTGAAAATCGGACAAGCTACTAGCGATACTCTCAAGGGTTCGCACAGGTTGGCACAAAGGCCACTCGCAGCATACAACCAGACAAGCAAGCATAACAATCAAAACATATTTTGAAAGTATTTAGACTTATTGTTGGAACATCCCATCGAGGCATTGAGAGAGAGCGTGCACATAACCCACGAACGAGCTTTCGAAACAGAGATATCGAATTGAAGGCCAAAGGCGTAGAAGCCAGGCTCTGATACCAATATGTCATGCCCCGATCTCCCGCAGGCAATCGGCCGTTCCCGCTAGGCGGGAATCACCCTCGCCAGCGCTCCCGCGGAACGATCGCTTGACCCATCCGGGCGTGATGCCGCACGAGCGTGAGCCACGCCCGTGCAAGGCCATGGTTCATTGGCTGGCGGTAAGAGTTCTAAGCCACAGAGTCGCACAGATTGTCCGAGTGCAGCGGAGTCATGAACGCATAGCGATTCGGTAACAAGTTCTCTGAGTTGACTAATATAGCGGAAGCATTGAAACGCAAGTTGAAGTAAAGCAAGCTCTTTTATTGATATAAACTTGCGTTACAGGCGGCGTATAGCCGAGATTACAAGTCGCTCAAGCCTCTCTCTCTGAAACAGTAAAAGCGTGCCAAGTGGCTACAACTATGAAATGAATGTACAGGCGATGGTCAGGCGACGCTCCAACATTATGTCTTGTATATGTGCTTCAGTCCCGGACGCACCGTTGCAAGGCTTCAGAGGGAACTCCTGGCCTTAGCACGCACGAAGGAGGCGTCCGCACCGAACGAGGTTCTCCCGCACCCTGCATACAAACTGGTGGATTATCAGTACATTGAATGCACTGGTGGGAAAGCTACTCGCCCGCTCGACAAATCCAAACACGTAATACAGGTTTCGTGCACAACTATTAAGTTGTCTTTCTAGTTGCCTTAGGATCAGTTTCATGCAAATATTGAATAGCTTATCGTGTCGGGCAGTGCGCCGTACGATGTTTGAGGAAACACGGCGAGACTTACCAACTTACCATTTATCCTTCCCTGTCCAAGGCAAACATGATTAATTCAAGCACGGTAAGTATAAACATTCAGGAGGCACAGCATATGCAAACAGGAGGGTCATTTTAACATGATCGTTCAGGTGTTCAGTTGTTCATTAATGCGATGCAGTGACTCGCACGCGGATAGCCGCTAAGCGAGGATGACTTATCTATATGAACATGAGTCGCTGGCATAGCCATAAAGGACCAATCTAGTCAATGACAAGGATGGTTTGCTACGTGCAAGAACGTGAGGCGCCGCATACCACCCTGTCCAAGTACGTGAGACTATACGTTCATTCAGTCTGTGACGAAGATGGAATGCAGCCAAGAACGTGAGTGCTACAAACCATCTCGTCCTAGAACGTGAGACTGAACGGTGAGTTCCATCCGGATCGGATCGGCCCCAGTGCCCCGGAACCGTCCGTGGAACTTTACCTCATTTTCGAGTTGTCCGCGACATGCAGGTCATGATCTTTTCCAATTCCATTATTCCGCCATGCAGGCTACGTGAGTACGTTTCCGCCAATCAGGCTACGTGATTACGTTTCCGCCAAACAGGCTACGTGAGTACGTTTCCGCCAAGCAGGCTACGTGATTACGTTTTTGCCAAGCAGGCTACGTGAGAACGTTTTTGCCAAGCAGGCTACGTGAGTACACGAGAACACGTGAACACGGATACTTGCAGGTTCGTTCAGGCACGGAACGACTACGTAGTAGTCTTCCGGGGTTTGGATGAAAACACGGTAACATTCAAGCAGACAAGCATGCGTTTCTAAGGAACATAAGCAGGCACGTTTGCTCGGACCCGAAGGTAAGCCGAGAGATAAAACCGTTAAGGAACTTAGCATGCGAGGGTCTGAACATATAAGCAGTATTTCATTTATTTCCATGTTCTAGCATAGCAGTACAAGTTGGGATTATTCCCTTAGCTAGGTGCGTTGGATTTATTAGCATGTAGGGGGTGAATCACCTAGCGACTAGCATGAATATTCAGATTTTATGTGTGCTGGCTAAGCAAAGACAAGTTCACCGTAGCCACCCACCTTAGCGATGATTCGCCTCGGTAGAGCGATACGTCAAGCGAGCCTCTGAAAGCCTTAGCCGGATTCCGGTAGGGACAAGTCTGGATATCCTTTGCATTCTTGATCGAGGCAAAGCAGGTCGGGACAGCTGCACGATTGCCGTTTGAGACGGCAGTCCGCTTGAGCGGAACGGGGTGTTACACAACCCGAGTATAAAACTCGCGCATAAAACGAGCGCTAAGTGCAAAGTGCGCCAACAAAGCACCCTTGAGCCCGAGTCTGAGTCGCTAAGCCCCTTTGGGACTTAGCTCCTATGGAAATAATTACAAGAGCATGACAAAAAGCATAAATACTTTCATGAGAAGTTAATCATTTTTTCTCCTAGAAAAATAGCCCCACATGGCACCCATGTGCCCCACCACACCCCATGTGCACACCTCAATTCATACAAAGTATTATATTGAGATACCCACTTGGTGGTGTAGCCAATGTGGGACTATTTACTAGTCCAAAGGCATAAACACCAACACTTATAAGGTTTGCTTACGAGGATTCATAGTATAAAATTTTCACTTAAATACAGACGTGTCACAATATCTTTCGGGATTGTCCAATTTTTGACATGTCTATAACCTCTTCATTATGTTTTTTTTGTTTGAATTTTCGGCATAATGTTCGGGGTCCGACGTAACGCTCGAAACTTTGTACACACTGCATTGCATGCCTTTAAATCCACTGCCCTCCAACTTTCATAATTTTATAAATGAAAGAAATAATACGTCCCCGTGGCTCGATACACTGATCTTCTGCCACCCAATCATGATCTTATACCTTTCATCGGTAATCACAAGAGGCACTCGAGTTCAGTTAATAAATGAACGGGGGCAATATTTTATTAACTCGACTACTTCTCCAAATAAACGGTGGCAATATTTCATTAATTCTTCTGATATCAACTATCGTTCTGATCTTCTGCCACCCAGCCAAGATCTTCATTAACTCGACTACTTCTCCAAACCGATTTTCTGCCACCAAATCAAGATCTTATACCCAGTCAGGATGTTATACCTCTTTATTATGTTAACAAATGAACGGTGGCAATATTTCATTAACTCCAAAACAATGGATTTCCAAATTGTTGGCATAATTGCTAAATCTGATGTCAACCATCAACAACTCATAACCCACCCATCTGTCCTGTAAGTGTTTCAATCAAACACATAGTCGAGTATCATCGTTCGTTGAGGATCATTTCTGACAATATGCATGATACTCCTAAAAAACTAATAACATAGACACGGAAGCAGATACGACACAAAGTTTGCTTTAGTGTTTGTCCTAGTATTGTTTTGGAGTATACCAATTGTGTCCGATTCAAGAGAGTACAGAATTTTGGAATATCATCCCCTCTCAAATTAAATTTGGCAAGGAGTCATTAGCAGCATCAATCAACAAAGTTCACTGAATTCAACTGGTTCTTGTGGTAACTAAGAAGAGGTATAATCTTTCTGATTAAGCGGATGGTTTGGGAGTCAAACTCTAGAAAAAGTGTAGAACAGTCGATCCAAATGACATACAGTACAACGTGCATAAAGTGTCGTAATATCGCCAAACAATAATAAAAATAAAAATCAACAAAGTTCAAAAATTCTCCTGAAGCGGGACCCACACCATAAAAACTAGCCGTTTCTCTCTCTCTCTCTCTCTCTCCCATTCCTCTCTCGTCTTCTCCCAATTTCCAAAATGTCTTCGACTCCGAAGAAGAAGAAGAGCAGCAGCAGCAACATCAGCAACCATCACAAGTCCGGCTCTCGCTCCGCCGAGAACTCTGACCCCAACCTCCTCCTCCTCCTCCTCCCCGTAACCCCAACTTCTTCCTCAAAGTCTAGAAAAAGTGTAGAACAGTCTCCGGCTTTCTCGAAGCCGAAGAAAACACCCGCACCCGTAGCGCTCCCGAAGATCCCCCGAGACCACCACCACCACCACCCTCCCCCTCCCCTCCCGAAACAGAGAAATTCCTTCGTGGTCGCCAAGAAAGCGTCAAGAAAGGAGGTTCTTGACCCCAAGAAGCGCCAAGAACAGGCCTACGAGTCCCTCAGGGCCTCCCAGGAGGAGTTCGTCAAGAAAGGAGGGGACTTTGGGTCGGTCGAGAGGAAAAACTTGATCATGGAGGAGGCGATGAGCAGCGTCCCAGAGCTTGGGTCGGGGCGGGTGAAGCACCTGGTCAAGGCCTTCGAGAGGATACTGTCGATCTCCAGAGACACGACAAAGAACCAAAAGTCTCTGGCGGTGGCAGAGAAATTGGCGGCGCTGCCCGGATTGCGGCGGCCGGCGGCAGAGGTGGAGTTCTCGCCTACCGAGGACTTCGGGAGGGACTCGAGGCTGTACTCTTCGCTGGACGGCGGCAATGGGGAAAGGTATTTGCTTTTTTAGTTTATCGGTCTCCAATGAAGTTTGAAATTCTGCTGCTGAACACTATGAAAATTGGCGCTGTCGTGTCAGATAGGAGACGTGCTGCCGGACACACTGCGAAATACACTAGGTGACCCCAAAATCAATGATGTTTCCATTCATTGTGTGTATCGCGTCGTTGTAGTAATAGGGAGAGAGGTGTGTTAGTTTAGAAGACACCAAAATCGGAGCCATGTCCTGTGTCGGACACGCATCGAACATGTCTACAATGGCACTCCAAAGTACATGCAAATTTGTTTGTCGTGTGCTCCCATGCCTGTGTTGTGTCGTGTCGTGTTGTCTTCGTGCCCGTGCAACATATCTGATATTCTAGGTAGCACAACATATCTGATATTCTAGGTAGCACGGACACTCCGAAATTCTGTGCAGTGTCTGTGACCAAGGTAGTCAAAGGCGCAAGGCGCAATCGAGGCACAAAGGGTCCATATCACCTGAAGCGCAATGTGCACTTAAGACGCGCGTCCGAGCGAAGTCAGATGCAAAATAAAAAATAATAAAAATATACATAAATAAATAAATGAATTAGTAATATAAGAAATAAAACTAAATAACTTATTAAAACCAACAAAAACATGTTAAAACATAACCAAGTGAAGTAGCAGAACAACAATAGCACTCAACAGAACTAACAAGAATTTATATTCTCCCTACCACGTTTTAGTAAATTTTAGTTTTTCAAGTTCAATTGAAGCAAACTTTGGCAACCGTGGAAAATGCTACATCTTTCCCACTTGTATGAGGTAAGGGCTAGGGCCTTAAATTTTTTTATAAAAAAAATACATAAGGCGCACATAGGCGCGCCTTTTCCTGAGTACGCCTTACTGAAAGGCGCACCTAAGGTGCGCCTTGGGTGCACCCGAAGAAAGAAGCCTCGCCTAGTGAGGTGCGAGGCGCAGATGCTGAACTTTGCTGCAAGGCGCGCCTTTGACTACCATGTATGTGACACGTACTGAAGACGCCATAGACACTCCAAAATGAAGACGCCAAAATATGTGCAATGTCATGTTGCCATGTCCATATTGTGTTTTGTGTTATAGTTGTGTCCATTAAACTTTTGGTTTTAATTGCTATCTAAAGAAAATGTTTTGTATTTTGGTGTCATATATATATACTCTCAGATTGAGCTGGGGCAGCAGCAGATCATCAGGAAGCCAGAGGATTAGACATAACGTGAGAGGACTTCTCTTTTTATATTATGAAGCTTGTATGATTAATTTTGAGCACAATCTTGATTATCTGAATTTTGTCTGTCATGTAGAGCTCTGATTGCTTGAGAAGAAGCTGGAATAAGAAGTTGAAGTTTACAAGCCAACAACCCTTCAAGTTGAGAACTGAGGTATTTGATTTGTCAGTTTTGTATGGATATGCTGAATGTCTAGATTAGTTCATATTTCTGTCATAGCTTCTTTTGACTTAAAACAGACTGCAGATATGCTGAATGTATGGATATGCTGAATGTCTAGATTAGTTCATATTTCTGTCATAGCTTCTTTTGACTTAAAACAGACTGCAGATATAATGTATTGGTATTTAGCCTTGTGCTTTTTATACTTTTCTTAGATCAGTCAAGTATATGATTAATCAACTATATCACAGTTCAGCTATGTTGCACGGATACTCCTTGGGATGACCGTATCCGTGCCGGTATCCATATCCAACACGTATTCGATACGATACGTCCACTCCTTTCTGATATGACTTATCTATGTCTAGGCTCTAAAAGAATCCAAAATATACTTGAAGTAATTTTGACATATACGTGATCTTGCCAAACGTAATTGAGATAGGAGAAAATAACATTTATTTGTAATGAATCATTTCTAGAACCTCTTGGAACCTAGTTACAATTCAAATATATATATATATATATATATATATATATATATATATATATATATATATATATATATAAAGATGTCTTCACGTGGATATATAACCATATCCATGTTGTATTTGTAATCCAAAATTTTCTAAAATGTCGTATTCTGAATCCTTATCTATCTCTATATCCATGTCTATGAAACCTAGCAATTCGGCATTTTAAGTTACTTATGATGCAAATTCAATTATTCGTTCATACCAATGCAAATGCTATAGAAGACATTGATCTCTTAGATGATGATTTTGGAAACACGGTGCAGGTGTGATTTGGGATCACGACTGCACTGCAAAACATCCTGAAATAACTTTGTTTCGATCAAAATCAGTGATTCCGGAATCAAACCCATACTTCGTTTCTGAAATCTCTTGTTTGATTACCCTTAAGCTAGATTTTTCTTGAAGTACTATTTGGTTTGAAGATACACTTTAGAGGGAAAGCGCCTAAACGATGGTGGCTACCATCATTGAAGCTACTAGTTGAAGGTAAATAAACTAATGGTTAGGCTCATAGTTTAAAGCATCGACCGATACCGATCCGATACGGCCGATACCGATACAGTTTGGCATGTCCCGATCCGATACCGACCGATACCCGATACTGACCGATACCAACATTAGAGGTCTCTTTTTCAGTCAATTCAGCAAAAAAATTTGAATTAAAAAGATCAATTAGAAATGTTGTAAAAGCATAGTAAGGTTGTAAAAACATATAAAAGAGGAAAATTTATCTATCGCATATAAATCAATCGACAATGATGACTACTATTTCATTCAATCTCAAAAATACTAAGAAATAATACTGAAAATACTTTAAATTATGCATAAATGTATAAAATATATTCTCTAAAATGTTAATAATTTACTAATAGTTGTTTACTTTCCGATACCAAAAAATCCGATACTCCGATCCGAAACCGCCGATACTACCGATACCGCCGATCCCGATACTCATAGGAATGGTCAGATACCGATTCCGATACCGATACTTTGAACCTTGGTAGGCTTAAGAAGATGATTAAGAAGTTTCAGATATGACGGCTAAAGGAAATTATTTACTGACTACCTGATGACTATGGATTGGAGTTAGATTAAGTGTTGTTAGAGTTTTAGTTTGGGCACGTAATTTGTCATAGACAATGCCGGCACGAGTGTAATTGTGGCAAAGTTCATTAGGGGAATCTGTATACCGATTTCTTCACATGACTTTCGCCATACCTGATGCTTTCCCTTCCACCATTCATCCTTACAGTGCACAATTCTAATTGTAGATAAATTGTCAATTTTTTTATTTTTTGTTATTATTGTTATTTGGTTCATGGTCCATATTCTTAGCCTAGTATTTAATGAACTAGGTTAGGATTCGTGAGACCTTTGGCCTTGACGGGTTATATGAATTTGAAATTAATTGTGTATTGACTAATATACTATTGAAATTTACAAGATTGCATGCAATTTGTTGTATAACATGAGTAGTCAGTGGTGCTGGGTCCAAATTTATGTCATTGCTATCTGAGAATGAGATGGTTTAGAAAGCATGATGAGAGATGTTGGATCTGAATACGTACATTTTGATCTTAGATGGGATATGGATGTTAGGCCAGGTTCAAACATCTAGATTAACTAGAAGATATCATCTTGTGAGTAATCGTGATAATCACTCGTGGTTGAAAATCATAATAAACTAATCAAGATACCAGGAGGGGGAATCTAAGGGTTGGGTTACAATTTGGTGAGTTTGAAATTTTTGGTTTAACATGTCACAGGATTAAAACTTAAAAGTAGATGTTAGCAGGCTATGCTAGTTGTTGTGGGAAGACTAATAATTTATTCTGTCTAGGAGACCGCTGGAAGAAATGAATTATGTAGGTTATGAGAGTGTAGCTAAACAAACTGTTTATATATGAAAAATAATTAGTGGAGTAACTTCAATATATTTGCTGAACCTTTAAGTGGACTAAGTTTCTTATTGAAAATGCCTCGACTCATGATGGTAGCGGCATACATAATGGTTAGCACTATGATGTCAACATAGATACTATACGAAAGATGGGATGGTGAATGTTCTAAAATCATGGTAGCGGCATACATAATGGTATAAGTAGCATTATGAATGTTCTAAAAGCTTGAGTGGGCCAAGTAACTTACAGAAGATGTCTTTAATGATGGTAGCACTATGATGTTAACATATATACTATACAAAAGATAGGATAGTGAATGTTTTAGCAATCATGCTAGAGGCAGAGAACCTGTTGGTACAAATGTTTCAAGTAGCATTATATGCTCAGGTATCATTCAATATGGCCAAATGTTGATAACAAATATCGTTGTTCTTCCAAATATTTGGAACTTGATTAATATATATATATATATATATATATATATATATATGAGCCATAGGTTCATACTCCTACATGAGCCAATGCACATGTGGACAAATAGGAATATAGTGTACTAGTGCACATGGGTGCACATGGGATGTAGGAATCCATTCCTATTAGTCCACTATATATATATATATATATATATATATATATATATATATATATATATATATATATGCGGCTTCTTATACGGGAACAACTTACGGGAATAGTTTACGGGATTTAAGAAGGTACACATTTTTCTGTTCCAAATTTTTCATTCTTTAAAAAAATTACATCTCTCCTCTTAAAAAATAAATCTCTCTCTATCTTAAAAAAAAAATCTATCTATATTTAAAAAAAATCTATCTTAATTTAAATTTTAAGTTTCGTTTTAATATTAATGTTTATGTTATTTTTTTTAATATTAATGTTAACGTTAATGTTAATGTTAATGTTAATGTTAATATTATTTTTAATGTTAACGTTAATTTTAATGTTAATTCTACTCTTAATATTAAATTTTAATTTTAATGTTAAAATTAAAATTAAAATTAAAATTAAAATTAAAATTAAAATTAAAATTAAAATTAAAACTAAAACTAAATTTAAATTTAAACTAAAATTTAAATTTAAACTAAATTTAAATTTAAACTAAATTTAAATTTAAACTTAAACTAAAATTTAAATTTTAACTAAAATTAAAACTAAGATTATTTTTTAGATTTATTTTGGAAGATAAATTAATTTTTACATTAAAAAAAATTATCTCTATTTTTAAAAAAACATAAAATAAATCTATCTATCTCTAATTTTTAAAAATAATAAATAAATAAATATCTATTTAAAAAAAAAAAATAGATAGATAAGCCTTATTTTTTAATATAGAGATATGTTTGTTTTTAAAAGCAAAGATTTTTTTAAAGAGAGAAATTTAGAGGAGAATTCATGATCCCGTAAGTTTGTCCCGTAAGTTATTTCCGTAGGAGAAATTCTCTCTCTCTCTCTCTCTCTCTCTCTCTCTCTATATATATATATATATATATATATATATATATTATAGTCAATTTTGTAATTTAAGTCATCATATTTCTTCCTCAATCCCTAGACTCTACAATCCGCACAATACCTCTAATTATTCAATCCATATTCCCTACTGACTCTAATACTCATATTTATAATCATACAAAAAAATTATGGTTTATCAAAGATTTTGCTCTGACCGGTGTGTTGTTTATCATCTCTAAGCGATTCAATTGTTAGATGAATTTATTTTCTACAATAAAGATCTGACGTGAATTTTATTTTCTACAATAAAGATCAGATTTCTTTTATTTATTTAATTTAGGAATTTGGATGTGTAAGCCTAGTCTTTATTTAAGAAACATTGATGTGCAAGCCTAGTTTTTATTTATACAATTTAATGGTCAGTACGTCTTCTATCTAAACATATTTATTATACTATGTAATGTGCTTGAGTATAGATAATTTGATCTCTGGTTATTTTGTTTAGTAACTATCTATAGATTTAGTTATAATATACAATCAAGAACATATCCAGAAATTTTGATAAAGACAGAGAATAATACCTTTACAAAATACGAATAAATAAAATTATGGCCACATTTTGAGATTCACACAGGACCTTCAATTATTCAGGACCGGCCCTGCTCGATTAGCAGTGGCATGAGTGTGTAAGGTTGTTACTACATAGGGAACAGATATCAACTCGTGGTTAATACTGACATAAAAACTATGCGCATAGGTCCAATAGTTTTACGTAGTGGTTTGATATGTATGTTGCTAGCCCAATCATGTTAACAACAAAGATCATAAATTCTATTCAGTAGACTGTGTGGTAAATCTTTGGTACCTGTTTATACTTCACTAACTGTTGCACATGTACCCAGGCCCCTCCCCCTCAGGGTTCTTCATCATAATTTCAGTCATTTTTGTTCTTCCATAATAATTGGTTCTTCTATCATACATGACTCGCATCAAGTCACTTGAATTTGTTGTCCAGCACGTGAAAGCAATAAACAATAACCTTACGGCGACAAAAATAATAACACACAAATAATCGAAGGGTAAATACCACTTTTGGTCACCGAAAGATCAAAACTTTTAATTTTTAGTCACTCAATGACCAAAAAATACATGGGAAGTGACTAAAAGTCAACATTTTTGATCTTTCGGTGACCAAAAGTGGTATTTATCCAATAATCGAACAATAACAACAAGAACATACATGCAAACATACAATATTTAACGTGGTTCGTCCAAGCTCGACCTACTCCACGGGACAAGGAAGAAGTAACTTTATTGAATCAACAAGAGAAAATCTTACAATGATTACACACACAAACTGTAATGTGAAACCCTCTCCTTACAAGATCTTAAACCACTTTCTCTAAATTCCCTTAAGGCCTCCAAGAACTTCTCTTGCAAAGCCTCTTTAAACTTCCAAGTCTTCCAACTCTAGGCTCTAGGACTGGAGAAGACCTTAAATATGATATCCTCCCAATCTATAAGTTGGGAGCAATCTTGACAGTCGAAAGTAACTCCTAAAATTTGAATTGTTCCCATTCCAGCATGAATCTGAGCCAACGACGTAACGGCTGTAGACGTTATACCACTGGTATGCTTAGTGAGCAAAGAATTGTGTCCAAAATTTGTTGGGATGGAAAATGCACTTTATTGGTATGTCGGGTATACCGTTATGATACTCTTGGCTCTTTCAAGCCCCATATCGATGTTTCGACCACTTCCACTCCATAGTTGAACACAAGAGATACTTCACCTTAGCTCGTTGTTTAACTAGCCATCTCGTGAAAATGTTGCCAATATTATGTAGTCTTGTACCTTTAGCTCCCATTTGGTTTCTCCTCACCGACACAGCCTTTAGCTATAATAGAAAAATTAACAACTGACGCGATCTTTACCCAAAATTGAGATATGGTCAGCGACATAATCTGTGACTAGAACCACGAAATTGTCACGACTTTTCTACCGAGACTAAAAACCATCCTCCAACCAGAGTACCTGAATGGAAGTCAAGACGAACTTGAACTTCTCCATAGGAATCAACTTTGTTAGCATATTCGCCGGGTTCACCTTAGTATTGATCTTCAAGAGATCAATATCCTTATTGCACCACTCATTTATCTTATGATACCACACATTGAGGTGTTCCACCTAACTAGGGTAAACCGAATTTTTTGCTAGATAAATTGCACTTTGGTTGTCACAAAATACCGGAACATATACCTTCTCAAACACAAACTCGCTAACAAGGCCTCGTAACCCTAGGGTCTCCTTCGATGCCTCGACTGTCGCCATTTATTTTAACTCCATAGTGGAAAGCTCTACGATATCCTAAAGTATCGACTTTCAACTAACCGGAGAATCTCTAAGTGTGTATACATAGCTCATAATTGATCTTCTCTTATCCAAGTCACCAACGTAATCAATATCCACATACCACTGCAACTGGGTCGATCCATGTTCTAACTTGTGAAACAACAAATCGAGATCTTTAGAGCCGTTAATATACCAAAGTATCCACTTTATAGTCTCCCAATGAAGCATTCCTAGATTTGACATGTATTAATGCACCAAATTGACTGCATACGATAAATTGGAACGAGTGCACACAATAGCATATATCAACGATTCAACCGCACTCGCATACGTAACTCGAGATATATTATCATTCTCCTCCGATTTTGACATGTATTAATGCACCAAATTGACTGCATACGATAAATTGGAACGAGTGCACACAATAGCATATATCAACGATTCAACCGCACTCGCATACGTAACTCGAGATATATTATCATTCTCCTCCGATTTTGACATGTATTAATGCACCAAATTGACTGCATACGATAAATTGGAACGAGTGCACACAATAGCCTATATCAACGATTCAACCGCACTCGCATACGTAACTCGAGATATATTATCATTCTCCTCCTATTTTGGACACTTGGAGGATAACTTTAAATGATCAACGACCGGTTACTCACTTGTCCAGAATCCTTTATGTTGAATCTCTCCAATTAATACCTTCTTTATATACTTTTTTGGGGATAGCCAAAGCTTTCCATCATTGCTATATTGATGAATTTCTATCTCAAGAATTTTTCGTGCTCCACCTAAATTCTTCATATCAAATTCTAAAATGAATGAAGCTTTGAGTGCCCTTATCTTTATCATACTCTAAGAAGCAATTAACATGTCATCATCATATAAGAGGAAATATATCGACGACCTATCCTTGAGCCGAGTAGACTAAGTTGTCATACTCACATTAGAAGAAATTAGTCTTTAGCATGAACGAGTCGAAGGGCTTGTACCACTGCCGAAAAAATTGTTTCAACTCATATAAAGACCGCTTGAGCTCCCATATTCGGGTTGACTCATGAGTATCTTCTCTTCCAACTCATCGTACAAAAATGTCATTTTGACATTACTCCAACTCCATATCCTGAGTTTTTGCCAATGCCAATAATATCTGAGTATAAATATGCTTGACCATATAAGAGAATATTTTGATGTAGTCACTCCACTCCTTCTAAGCATACTCTTTTGCGACAAAATGTGCCTTCTATTGCTCATTGTCCTTCTTCAAGAATACTCATTTGTGGCTAATAGCTCTTTTTTCCTTTCAGTAGCTCGACCACGTTCTATGTATTATTCTTCCGAAGTGACTCTTATCTTTTCCGTCATGACAATTATCCCATAATTTATGACTTCTTGTCTATTTCCTCCTTATAATCTCTTGGATCTCCCTATTTTGTGACTAAGGTAAATACAACCATATCTTTGAAATCATATCACATTGGTGCCTTGTATGTACATCATGATCTCCTTAATGCTATTGTATGTTCATCCTGTTCGAGTTGGTCCTTATCCTTTGTTTCCGTAAATTGTTCGTCCTCATCATCGATAGGATATAATGATGCTTTGAAGTCCTTATCTTCATGAGTGCCAAGAACCTCCACCCTATTGAGTCATTGTTGCCTAGTGTGTTTGACGTCTTTTTTTACTTTTCTTCCACATCTTTCAACATAGAAGCTTTATCAAAGATCACATCACGGCTCGTGAACACCCTTTTGTGTTTTGGATCCCACAACTTGTACCCTTTGATCCATGTTTGGATCCCATAAAAATGCACATTTTCAACTTTGACTCCAGCTTGGTTCTGTCATTCTGTTTCACGATGCATAGGCAAGGCATCCAAATACTGCAAGGAATCATATCTGACTGGTTCTCCTCTCCATACCTTCTCAGGAATCTGAAGATCGATCGTTGTAGGTATTGTTTGTTAACCAGATAACACGGATGATTCAATGTATATGCACACTAGACCTCTGTAAGACCGACATGCAACCGCATACTCTTGGCTCTCTATAGTAGTATCTTGTTCATGCACTTTGCTATCCTATTTTGCTCTGGACACCATGGTATTGTCCATTGCCTCTGAATGCTCTACTCCCTGTAATAGTCCTTAAACTTCACGAGGTATACTCGACTCTATTATTTGTCTAGAAATACTTCATCATTCATCCCCTTTGCTTCTCTACGACCATCTTCTACTTTCAGAATCGAGCAAATACCTCTGGCTTGTGTTTGAGGAAATAAATCCATACTTTCAGTAAAAAAAAATATTAATGAAGGTGACGTAGTACTCAATACCTCTCTTTAGTTGAACTGTTAATGACTCTTATATGTCCGAGTGGGTGCAATCAAGGAGTCATTCGGTCTTGTGAACCGCTTGTTTGAAAGTCAACTTTATGTTGTTTGTCCATCGCGCAATACTTGCAAAAATCTAGCTTGCACTCGTTAAGGCCCTTAACTCCCTATTGTGAAACTCACGAAGGCCCCTCTCATATATGTGGCCTAGATGCATATGTTGTAGACTCGCGATATCCTTCATCTCTTTCTTTGTAACAATCGTGCTTCTGTCCAACTAATACAAATTTTCCGACAATCTAGTTCCTTCATGACCACCAGGTAGTCCTTAAGTGTCTCTTAGAAAATCACCTTGGCCAACAAACTTGCTTTCTGTTGCGTCCAACGAGCCCAGAGAAATGAGGTAGGTTCTTCTTTAGATCTGAAATGGGTCAGTTCACAAGTCTCCATAACACACCATCAAACAATTTAATAATCCCTACGTCAATGGCCATGCATGATACAATATTCCCGATGAGAACAAACCACCACTTAAGTTCACAAGTCTCCATAACACACCATCAAACAATTTAATAATCCCTACGTCAATGGTCATGCATGATACAATATTCCCGATGAGAACAAACCACCACTTAATTTCTTATTGTTGTTGAATCACTCCCTATGCGGAAACATGGTATGAACATCTAGAGTCAAGAATCCAACTTTGTAGAATGTATCATTTCCGCTATGTACTAAAAGTATATCATATGATAACTCGGGTTCATGCACAACATTGGTTTGATCCTGACCTGGTCCCTTTACCATTCTTTCTCTAACCACTGCTTATACTTCAGACGTTTCTTCATGTGCCCCAACTATATGCAGAAGAAGAAAGCATTGATCTCTTATTCGGATGATTTGGACTTCCTTCGGATACTCTTGCCTCCATTCTTATTCGTCGATCTTTTCCTTTCAGTAGAGATCAACCCCAATAACTCATCGATTGGATTTGACCCCTTCATAATCTCATTAGTAAGAAAAGTTGTCACCTCTTCCATCTTAAGAGTCGCATTCCCATAAAGGATCGTTGTCATCAAATATGGTCATAAGACCTTGGAAGGGGAGATAGGAGTAAAAGTGTCTTTCCTCCTCCTTTAACTTTAATTCTTCGACATAGAAGATCACTAACAATCTTGTTGAAGTTGTTTAGATGTTTAGATGGCTTTATTTGGCTTCCTTCCTTCATGCATAAACAATCGAGTTGTTTCTTGAGGTACAAATTGTTAGACAACGACTTTGTCATATACAAGCCCTCTAAGCTTCAACCATAAACTTACTACAGAAGTCTCTGACATAACATTGTGCATCACCTCATCTACCAAACAAAGCTCTATCGTGCCTTCTAACCCATGTCATCCCATGCATCACCCATCATATCAACAAACTTTTGTCCTTACCACCAACGGTCTTAAACACTCCCTCTTTCATGAGGATTTGACCCTTCTTTGTCATAAAAAGAAGTTTTCTTTACCGTTGAACTTCTCTACCTCAAACTTAGTCGAATTAACCTTTGTTACTCTTTGACTGGGCTTACACACATTCACTCACTTACGCTGTCCCCCCTCAGCTCACCCTAGCCCCGGGTACGTTGTCTCCAAGGCTTCACACAAAATCTTCACTGACAACATATGCATGCTTGAGTAGGGTCAGGCAGAACCGTTGTTGCCTGATGGGAACTTCCCCCATATTGCTATCAATGTCTTCATGTCGCACGACTTCTTAACATTACACCACTGAATCCCCAATCCTTTGCTTGTTGTGCAGTGACAGTACCAATATCCACTAATCGTTGTTTCCAGATACGGTTGCCGGTTGACTTCGTCGATACGAGAAGCAAATTGTTGTGTGGAGGAATCAATATCTCGACATAAGCCAAGAGGCAGATCTTGTGCCACTCCACCAGGTCACATACCTCTCTCTAGATATCTATAGATAGAGAGAGAGAGATCTGCTGCGTGAGCAACCCGACTGTGCCTTACATGTGCTCTACAGGCCGCACTCCATCTTTCTTCCCAACGAGCCCATTTTTCTTTCTTTTGAAGACGGACGGGTTCGAAAGGCAGGGTTTTTGACGGTCGGGCCCCCTACCACTAGTCCGGCTAGCTAGTGAGCGGTTCTTTCGGGCGGGAAGCAGGCCGGGCCCTACGGGCGGGCATCCCCGCTACGCAAGCAGGATTGTTCGCCACCACCCGAGAAGCAAAAGAACCGCTAATGCACCCTTCTTTTATCAAATCTCAGGGACATGGTCTAATCATGAGGGTAGTATTTTATCATGGTGTTGGATCCCAAGTTTTTATGGATTCCTTCTTTGTTACCGGGATCGACCCCAAAGCCATAATGTCTCAAAACGAAGAGGCTATAGACTTAGCGCCTTTGTCTCGAACTTTGTGAAGAACTCCATTCTATCTCTCCAAGAAAAAAGCGGGGCTGCGCCCCAGTTGTACACTCCCTTCGTTCTACGAACCCTTGTTGATTCTGAACTTCGTTCGCGAAGGAACTGGACTTTTGACAGGCCAGTCCTTTTTGATGCGCCGCTTTACCCTGGAAGGAAAATGAGCTTTGCTCTTCTGGGCGCTGGGCGCTCCCGTGGTTCGCGAGAAGGAAAAAGGACTCTTCTTTTGTTGCATCTGGCACGAGATAAAAAAGAGAGAGCTTCGTCTATCGATGAACAGCGGATTGACGGAGCTCTTGGCATTGCTTTGTTTTTCTCACCTTCCCCAATCTTTATTCTCACATTCTTCCGCGAGAAGCAAGGTGGAGGATATAGTAAACCAATTCACATGCCAAAGAGAGGAATCCCACAAGGGCGATTACGGAACCTTCCAAGTCCTATCATTTCATTTAAGACGTCATTTCTACGCTTCGAGTGTCGAGTTGATGAAGTAAGGACTAGAGGAGAGAGAGAATGCCTTCCCGCTCGGGCCCTAGGACTCCAAGAGGTCCTTTTTTCCCTTGAGCGAATGAGTTTCCGAAGTCCAATTTAAGCAAGAGATTCGAAGATCGTCTGCATCATGAAAGAAGCAACGGAAGGCCGAACTACATCTTTTCTTGACTTAATCAACTCGGCACTAGCATAGGCTACGTGTCGTATAATGAGAATATAGGAAGATATTTCACAGTTTTCGAATGCCAAGTCAGCATACATGTCAACCCCCGTTGTTCAGCCATGTCAGCCTACCATGACACTCCCTAGTCAACTTCCTAAGCCTATCCTTTTTCGTCCATCTTCGGTTTTCAGTTCGTTCATCCAACCAACATCGTCTGTAGTGCTTTCGTCTGGTTCTCCATTGGTGAAGCAGCCTGCTTATGGTGAATCAAGGTTCGACCAGGGTCTTGCCTGCTTCTTTGAAAAGCCCTTCTCTCATTTTCTTTCGTAAGAAAGGTCATCGCTAATGCACTAGGATATGCACAAAGGAATTCCGTACATCGCAACCGGTTAAGTAGGCCTATTTGGCGAATGATCACATAGAGTTCCGTTTGTCCCCGCGGTTCCTATGCCGCCGCGTTTCCCGGTCCTTTTTCTTTTAGTGCTTCGACCCAAAGCGATAGCTTGACATCAGTGGATAAGATGGCTGCGCTCCAGCTCACTCAAGAATGGGACGGCAGTGGTCCGCCGGCAAGCTCGTTCTGATCTTGGATGCAGTACATTGGAATCCTAAAGCACCACCACGAACGCTACCGCGCGTGCGCCTGCGGTGCGGTAAGGCACCACCCTGTTGTGCCAGCAGCCAACTCCGGCGTGTCAGCTTAGTTATCCTCATCAAGCCACAACCTTGATGTCTAGCTTCCCAACTGGTAGACGGTTCCTTTTCCCCCAGATCAATGAAGAAAGGAGAATTTGATTCTTCCGAAGAAGCGGAAGCGAAGCGCTATGCCGGGGCGAGGGGACGGGAAAAGAAACTGTACGTTGTCTCCAAGGCTTCACACAAAATCTTCACTGACAACATATGCATGCTTGAGTAGGGTCAGGCAGAACCGTTGTTGCCTGATGGGAACTTCCCCCATATTGCTATCAATGTCTTCATGTCGCACGACCTCTTAACATTACACCACTGAATCCCCAATCCTTTGCTTGATGTGCAGTGACAGTACCAATATCCACTAATCGTTGTTTTCAGATACGGTTGCCGGTTGACATCTCTTCTAATTCGTCGATACGAGAAGCAAATTGTTGTGTGGAGGAATCAATATCTCGACATAAGCCAAGAGGCAGATCTTGTGCCACTCCACTAGGTCGTATGAAATTGGCATGCATCCTGGCTCCCGGGACTCTTTCATAGAATTCCAACAATTTCTCCCGCTCCTCAAAAGCCCAAAGGAACGGAGTTGATGCTCCCACATCCATAGCATGAGTAGTTGAAGCAAGTGAATGATTTGACAATGACAAAGGCGACCGGACATCGTCTTTTGAATTGAATCTTTAGTAGTCTATCAGTGGCGCGAAGCAGCTTTGCCCCGGGGAGCGAAAGGTTATACCTTAGTAAGCGAACATTCTCCGAAGATTGAGGAAAAAGAGGAGATCCATGAAAATCAATCCTTTTTCTCTTAGAAAAAATCTAAACAGTAACATCAAACACAAACTACATGAAAGCTGCCCCTTTATTATGGGGATTTACCCATAAGGGAGATGCACAGAGGAAGAGAACGAACTTCATATATCCCTTTTCTACTCAATCAAGAAACAAGATCGGACGTGATTCCGGTTCGTCTCCATTTTAGTAACACTCTTCTGAGACAGTATCTTTTTTGGTTGGGGCTCCCTTTCCTACTGATCATACAACAAATGAACGTGGTTAGAAAGATGGCACATCGATCTTCTGTACCGAAAGGGCTGGACCCTGTTCGTGCTGCGGAATGAAGAAAATCCGCCTTCCTTGGAAAAATCATTCCTGACTCCGAAGTTTCAAAGGAGACTTGGTTGGCGCCTTTTTGCTTGACCTTCTTTTGTTTAGTGACCAGACTCCATCTTGCTTCTTTTGTTTCCCTCTGTCGGACCGTTGAACTTCTCTACCATCCTGAAATTCTAAAATTGAGAAATATCCCCTTGAACCTTGACGAACCAACGATTTCATGCTTCCCGACTTTTTGTCCTTACCGCCGATGGCCTTAAAGACTCCCTCTTTCACAAGGATAGTCTTGACCCTTCTTTGCCATAAAAAGAAGTTTTTGTGCTTATATTAACCTTTTTACTCATCTTGAAATTCCGAAATAGAAAAATATGTCCTCGAACCTCGATGGATCAACGATTTCAAGCATCCCAGTGTACGAAGATGGAGAGAACCTATGTCGTTACCTACCAATGACCTAGATCTAAGAATTTAGAATCCCAATGGTTCTCTTAGCTCTGATACCAAATATTGTAGTGCACGCAGAGCAATAAATAATAACCTTACGACGACGAAAATAACAAGAGAAACAAATAAGCGGACAATAGTAACAAGAACAAGAACACAAACATGCAATATTTAATATGGTTTGGTCAAGCTCAACCTACTATACGGAAACAATGGAAGAAATAACTTTATTGAATCAATAAGAGAGAAAGTCTTACAAGGATTACATATACGAACTGTAATACAAAATTCTTTCCTTACGAGATATCCAACAAGCTCTCCTTCAACCTCTCTCTCTAGATTCCCTTAATAATCTCCAAAAACTCTCTCACAAAGCCTTCTCAAATTTCCAAGCCTTCAAACCCTAGGGCTAAAGAAGACCTTAAATAGGATCTCCTCTCAATCCCTAAGTTGGGAGTAATCTTGACCGTCAAAAGCACTCCTCAAATCTGAACTGTTCTATTTCCAGTCTGAACCCGAGCCAACAATATACTTGCTGTTTGTCGGTAGTATATATCTGTTATACCTAGTAAGCGCAGAATTGTGCCTAAAACTTGTTGTAATGAAAATGCACTTTACATGTATATCAGTAGTAATATATCGTTCTGATACTCTTGGCTCTTTCAAGCTCCATATCGATGCTTCTACTCCTCCTGAGCTTCTCTAATCATCGAATAGTACCCGTAATACTCCATAGTAGAACATGAGACATATACAAAATAATTCTTCTTGTATATATGGCATTAAGAGAGTATCATTAGAGAACACATGGAATGCATAAATACAAAGTTATTCTTACATGCATGGAGATGTTCTTTACCAATACATTTAGAATGAACTGACAATACTATTTTATTCCATATCTATTCCCACTTGACGTGTGTGTGTATATATATATATATATATATATATGGCTCACCATGTTTGGGATTTCTTGTGCGGACAAGAGAGGTGTTGCTTGTGTGGAGTGCTGCTTGTTCAGGGATCATCTGTATTTTGGTTGTGACTTTGTCTGGGTATCTGGATCACCCAACGCTCTAAATTTGGACTTCCTATTACGCAGAATAGAGTTATGTCCTCTGTATTGAATGAAGTTAAAGCACGAAAAGAAAAATGAGCGGGAGGATATCGACGGCTCAAGCTAATATTTGGGTTGGTAGTTTGTTTGACATGTTTGGAGGAAACGTAATAGGCGCATCTTCGAAGGACTTTTTTTCAGTATATTTGTTGTACAAAGAAATATAGAAGCTGACATAGCAATCCTTAATCCCAGATGACTTATTTTGTAATATAGGCAGGGCTATAGTTTGTAATTTTGGTGACTATATATATATATGGGTAAAGTGCAAAAAATCTCTTCTTAGATTTGCGTTTTTGCATTTAAAGACCCCTGGTTTTAAAAAAACTCTCGCATTTTTATTTTGGCTCAGTTTGCACCCATTTTGAAATTTGTCGTTAATAGACGTTAAAATACGGCTGAAAAGGCGATTTTACCCCTCTCTTCATTCTCTTTCCCCCTCCTCTCTCTCCTGTGGGTGGGGGGTGGGGGGAGAGAAGGGGGCAGGTGGCCGCGCGGAGGAGGGAGGGGGGCGGAGAGGAGGAGGGGAGGAAGAGGGTGGCCGCGGGGAGGAGGAGGGGAGGAGGAGGGTGGCTGTGGGGAGGAGGAGGGGGGGGCTGCCACCACCGCGGCGGGTGGGGGTGAGGGAGGGGAGGGGAGGGGGTGAATGGGAGAGAAGGGGTGGGTATTTTGGATTTTTTTTTTTTTTTTAAACAGCCACTAACAGTCAAATCTGACGGTTTGTAAACGGTAGGGGACATTTTGATCGAGTCATATATTGCTAACGAGACAAATTGAAGGAGAATTTTTTTGTAATATATATATATATATAATTTTTTATTTTATTTTATTTTATTTTTTTGAGGTTTTGAAACATTTATACAGTGGCCTCTATATGTAACTCTGTTTTATACCTCCACTAAATGTTTCACTGGTATTCAGGCCCTCCCCCTCAGGGTTTACCATCTTGATTGGTATTCAGCAATTTATTGCTGACTATAGCAATTTTTTAGAACTCTTATGTTACATACAGGGTTCCTATCCTCTCATGTTCATTACCCTTGTCTGTATGTAATTATTAGATAGAAACAAGTTGTTACATGGGACATAAATTCTCTCAAACTATAGTTGTTTGACAAGATATTCGTAATACATTATTCTCTCCAACTCACAGACATTATTCTTGTCTGTATAGATTTAAAATATATCATTATACAACACATAAATTGAACAAATAGATATAAAACTACATGGATCATAAAATTCTCCAACATGTCATTTAAGAACTTATTCTTTTTCAATTACAGTGAGAATGGGTTTTGCAGTATTCTTTATACCCTCACCAGACGCCAATGTGGCATTTATATAGGAACATCTAACTCTAGCAGCCATGCATGTTTTGGGATTTTCAAGCATGTAAAATAAGCATCTTTAAAATATCATCCTTCTAACTGAATAATAAAACCACAATGCATAACATCATTGTTTGAGAAAGTGCCATTTCTTATCATCCTCGGTACTTCACTAGATTTTAATCTTGCATATCTGTGGAAAATGTGATTGCAGTACCCAAGGTTAGAGATTCTCGCACACTTGAGCATTCATCAAAATATCATCAATATAGTAAACGCTGACAGAATTAGTACATGGATAATTAAGTTTTCTCAAGATTAATTGTTAAAAAATGTCTATCAATACAGTGGAAACCGAATTTTGGAGTACTCTCGTTACATCGCTCAAGATTATGGGATACAAAACTCTAGTGACCTAGTCTTTTTTTTTTTATGGTGCCTTGACAATGTATGAATCTTGTTCTTCATGCATTCTTGAGAACATATGAAAGGTTTCAACTTTTAAGCACTGTTTAAGTCATAATTTGATAGCCCCAATAATATTGTATTCAAGGTTAAATTGGAATACCACTAACTGTTAACTAATTGGATTAATGCAATAACTCATTCCAATCACAGCAAAGGGGAAGGCTCAAAGAAGAAATTTTTCTTCAGAAAGTGAAGGAGATGATTATGTATGAAGAGAAAAAACGTATCCCTATTGCACAAGGCCTCCCATGGACCACAGATGAACCAGAGGTGACTGTCCTCTTCTCTAACTTTAAACCCTGAGTTTGATTGCATTTTTCCGTTTTATCATTGAGAAATATCTGTAATCAAAACTTAGTCATAAATCATGTGCTCCTTTCTATGAATGCAATGCTTGTATACTACTTAAATTTATGTTGACCTTCTGCCAAGTCAAATTACTTGCACAAATGTAAATACGGTGCCATAACAGGAAGAAAATTGATGATATTAGCATGTGTATATCTACTTCTAAACATGACGACTTATCGTCAAGTACATATATTTCTCTTAACTAGCCAAAGTAAGCATTTTTATCCGCAAGTAAAGCATGATCTGCTCTACAATTATTGGTAAAGTGCCATGAATGACTCTGGTTAAAACCAAGACATAATTTTCAGAAGCTCTGAAAATTATTTATCCATAAACAGTAATTTGACATGTCCATCAAATATATGACATGAAAAGGGTTTCTATATAATGATCAAGTTTAGTTCTTTCGCTTTAATATTTTTGTTTCTGCCTTTCTGTGCATGAACTAGAGATTTGACCCCTCTTTTCTTAACTTACCATTTTACACAAGTGTTGTATCTTGGCTACATATATGCGTATCCTATCATTTAATTTTTGATCTGATGATTCTCTCAGTGTCTAGTGAAGCCACCTGTTAAAGAAAGCACAGAGCCCATAGACGTTGTTCTTCATAGTGATGTGCGAGCAGTAGAGCGTGCTGAATTCGATCACCATGTAAGCATTTCTTCAAAATTGTGTTGGTGGCATGTAGATATTAAGGGCTCTCGATCCTTGTAAGTAGGCATCAGCTCATATTTGTGAACTAAACATTCTATGGTATCTTCCAGATCGCTGAACGCTTGAGCCTTGCTGAACAAATTAGACTGGAAAGGGAGAGGCAGCAGAAGGTATATACATCTACTCGTGTGATTAGCTTATAGATTTTTCTTTTACAACGTAATATTAACTTTGTGGTATAGCTAGAAGAGGAGGAGGAAATAAGAAGGCTTCGTAGAGAGCTCGTTCCGAAGGCTAAGCCCATGCCTTACTTTGATCGACCCTTTGTCCCAAAAAGGTGAGATTTATGATTTATCTATCTGATGCAAATCTTTGGCTCTCCCTATCAGTGCTGCTTCTACTGTTCGAAATGAATTGTAGAAGTAGTCAATTATTGATGGTGTTCAAAATTTCTGATAAAATGTATCTTTGAACGATGGAAGGTCGACAAGGCCTCGGACAGTCCCAAAAGAGCCAAGGTTTCATGTCCGTCCAATTAAGTCGTCATGGTAAGTATCGATTCTGATACGAGAAACATAATACCTTTTAGCTGCAATAGCATTACTCAAGACACTTTTTCATAACACTAACTAGCAACATTGTTGAATGAATAATGATATTAATTCCTCCAAAGTGTTCCTCCAAACTATTTCTCCTTATGTGCCAGCCAACATGACGGTTATTAGCAGCTGACATGAAAAAAAAAAAATTAACATTAAATTAAATATTAACATTAAATTTAATATTAATATTAATATTAAAATAAACATTAAAATTAATATTAACATTAAGAAATTTGGGTGATTAATTTTTTGGGTTAAAATTTGTCATGTGAGCTACCATGTTAGATGTCACGTAATACTATTTAACATAATAATAACACACGTTAGCTGCCACATAAGGAGGGATGGTTTGGAGGGATTAATAGCATTACTCTTGTTGAATGTGTACTAAGTATGAAATTTAGTCATCGGGAGTTTTTTTATTTACATGCTAACCAGAATCCACAGCCAAACTAGTCTCCTTGTTGGGAAGATGAACAGAGGACAGGATCTACCAAAGAAACTTCCTCCAGTTTCTTCTTGTATTGTGACAACCCTGCATGCTTGCAATTGCCTGGAGGAGGATGTGGGGTGTTTTTCTAGCCTCCAAGTTTTTTTCTCTCACATTCTTTTTGTGTATAAGAAAGGAACCAACAAAACTTCTTCTTGTGTAAACATTTGACGAGCTGCAATCAAATGCGTGCATTTGGACACTTTGTATAGAAAACCCGTTGTACTGGAAATTGGTCATAAATCTCAAGTTGTGGCTACTATAGAAGTTTATGAAATGCGTAGGCCTACCGAAAGTAGGGTTCCTATGAGATCTTTCTTCTACAAGGAATTTGCATCTCTTATGTTACAACCTTCACCTTCAATTTACCAATGAGAAGGACCTCTCCAATCCAGCTTTTGCTAAAAAAAAAAAAAAAAAAAGAGAGAAGAAACCAAGGTTCGCAGTATCGGTATCGGACTTTTATACGAGTATCGATATCAACGGTATCGGTGGTTTTGAATCAGAGTATCGAATTTTTGGTTATCGAAAAGCAAATAATTATTAACAAATTATTAAGAAATTTTTTTATAATATTTTTAGACATAATTTTAAGTATTTTTTGTGTTGGTTTTTACTAATTTTGAAATTTAAAGAAATAGTAGTCATCTTTGTCGATTGGATTATCTGCGATAGATAAGTTCTCTTCTTTTACATGCTTTTACACCATTGCCGACAGGTCTTTTTCATTCAATTTTTTTTTGCTGAGTTGACTGAAAAGGAGACCTCCAAATGTCGGTATTGGTCAGTATCGGCCGGTATCAGATCGAAACATATCAAACCGTATTCATATCGATCATATCGGATCGATATCGGTCTATACTGCAAACTATGAAAGAAAAAAACTGTTAATTTCACTATTTTGAATGATATAACTCTTTAACTTCCATGAAATCCATAGTCAGGTTCCGGTAACCAGTAACATGGTCATTCTTTTTGAATGATGTAACTCTTTAACTTCATAATTTTCTTGCCACCGAGCAAGAGAATAATAAGCCACACATCTCTTTGAAGTTGTATTGCTGCATATCATCTGTGTAACATGATTTGCCAGTAACACAAGCAATCTCACCTACATTCCAATTGGCAGCTCCTTTTGCAACTTTTCAAACTTCCTAAAGAGCATTTCTGTTCAGGTAGCAACTATTTTTGCTGCACTATTATTGTCAGCAAAAGATTGAAAACAAAATTTTGAGTAGACTTGTGGTGAAGCCAAGGTCAGCCGAGAATGTGCCAAGTTTCCTCATCCTATGTTCATAAGTTTCCAAATTTTTGCCTCAAAACATATTGGCACTGTCCAAAATTGACTTTGGGACGGTTGCGTCTCTACCGACAAAAAGGATGCAATGGGATTATAATAGAACTTGTTGAATTTGCGACGGAAGGTTCTTAAGCTTCCATCCCTTTAGTTGTTCAGTCTAAGCTTATTAAAATGATGCACCCTTTATCATCATCATCATCATCATCCATGAATAGTTGGAGAAATTAATCAGTAGGACAGGGTCACTGGTGGCAGTGATGAATGGTGAGTCCGTTCATTAGTATAATGACACAAGATAATATTAAAAAATCAAAAAAATAACTTATCAAACAATTATCAAATATCATTATGTGAAGAAATAGTAGGAGAGAATAATCTCAGTCTTTCATTCATCATGATATTACATATATATACATTCACCTATCAACTTGGGCCTAAGCCACATGGGTCAATCACCATATATACAATTTAATCATACAATTTAATCCCAATACTCCCCCCCCCCCCCCCCCCCCCCATCCCCCTCTCAAGTTGGAGCATGCAAGTGCCCAACTTGCGCAAAAGAAACTCAAATTGTCGTTTGCCCAAAGCTTTGGTGAAAACATCCGCCAGTTGTCCATCCGTCGGCACATGAGATGGACGAATAACTCCATCAAGAACAGCATCCCTCAAAAAGTGACAATCCACCTCAATGTGTTTTGTGCGCTCATGAAAAACTGGATTTTACGCAAGATGTAAAGCAGATTGGCTATCACAAAATAAATCTATAGCATACGAATGTTGCACCCCCAAACTGCCAAGCAACCCTTTGAGACACTTAAGCTCACACGTGACCGCCGCCATCGCATGGTATTCTGCTTCGGCCGAAGAGCGGGACACCGTCACCTGTTTCTTCGTCTTCCAAGAGATAGACGAATCACCAAGAAAAATCAACCATCCAGACAAAGAGCGTCTCGTGATGGGACAACTCGCCCAATCGGAATCACACCACCCCCGGAGCCGCAAATCACAGTTAGAGCGAAGGAGAATGCCTTAACCAGGACAACCCTTCAGATATCTAACAACCCTCAAAGCCACATCCCAATGATCACATCGGGGCTCATGCATAAACTGCGACAAGATGTGAACAACGTAAGCCAAATCCGGTCAAGTAAACGAAAGATAGATCAGCCGTCCCACAAGTCACCAATATACTTCCCCATCTGACAACAATGGACTTGTAGAGCATGCCAGTTGATGATGTTGTTCCAGGAAAAAGCTTGCGGGTTTTGCCCCCAACAATCTTGTCTCAGAGATAATACCAAGTGTATATTTTCGTTGTCACAAAAAAATTTCCTCCGCACTTCGAGCTACCTCAACTCCAAGAATAAACTTCAACACCCCAAGGTCCTTCATATGAAAGCATGTACTCAAATAATTCTTAAAGGCAGTAAGAGCAGCAGAATTATTACCAGAGAGAATCAAATTGTTGACATACACAAGAACATTCATCTGAACATCACCCTTATGAAGAGTAAAAAGCGAGTAGTCAGAGTACGATTGGCAAAATTCATACTCCCGTAAAGAAGATGCCAACTTCGTAAACCAACAACGAGATGCATGTTTAAGCCCATAAAGAGATTTTCGAAGCCGACATACCTGATCAGAACATTTGGTTCGAAAACCAGGCGGTAGTTTTGATATACACTTCTTCGATAAGATCTTCATGCAGGAAAGCATTATGAACATCCATCTGATATAGTTTCCAATTCTTTGTTGTAGCTATAGCTAGAAAAGCACGAACAGTAACCATTTTCGCAACCAGAGCAAAAGTATCAGTGTAATCAATCCCTTCAACCTGATGATTGTCGAAAACTACCAAACGGACTTTAAGCCGCTCAACACTTCCATCAGAATTATACTTTATCTTATACACTCACCGGCTCCCCAGAGCACGTTTTCCAGCCAGAAGCGTCTCCATTGTCCAGTTATCATTATCCTCCAAAGCCCGTATCTCCTTCTGCATAGTTTCACGCCACCCTGCATCTTTAACCGCCTCTTTTAAGGAGACCGGTTCTGTACCTGCAATTACAGCTGAAAGAAAATGCATGTGTCCTAGAATAAATCAATCACAATTCAAAAAATGTGCTATAGGATAAGGAGTACCTGAGGAGTGATTGGACGTGGTGGAACATTGGGTGGAAGGACTGGAACTCAACTTTCGTATTGTACTTGTAACAAAGTTGCGGAGCTTCACGGACGAAATTTTGGCACGCATTCCACGCCCCAGTACACCCTCACCATCTGGCGCCCTCACCGCCGCCTCATCCTCCGCCGGCTTATCCTCCACAGCGGCCTCAGCCACGCCACCCTCACCATCAGTCGCCCCCATCGCGTCGTTCCCATCCGGGGATACGACCGACGTATGAGGTAAATCACACCCCGTAGTACTGTCGATCACAGGATCAAAACCCAAATCATCATCACCCACGATAGGAGGCGCAAGTTCAGGTGAAACCGTACCACCACAATCATCCTCAACAGAATAGGGAAACTCGGTCTCATAAAATTTAACATCTCGAGAGACAAAAAATTACCAGTAGCAAGATCATACAATTTCCAACCCTTCTTGCCATGGGGATATCCCACAGAACACTTTCGACTGCGACTAGCAAATTTATCCATTTTAGCTTTTTGGTTGTGGGCAAAACATAGACAACCAAAAATACGTAATTCATCATAAGAATGAGAAGCACCAAATAAAATTTTATAAGGGGGTTTAAAACCAAGAAAATTTGAAGGAGTTCGATTGATCAAATAACCGGCCGCCAAAATACATTCTCCCAAAAAAAATTGGCAAATTTTTCTGAAAACGTAAAGCATGTGCCACATTCAAAATATATCTATGTTTTCTTCGACCCTCTCATTATGCTGAGGTGTACGCATACAAGATGTCTAAAACAAAATATCATTATGTGTAAAGTAGTCACGTATGCAATTAAACTCAGTACTATTATCACTTCGCACAATTCGAACTATGGAATTAAATTGCCGCTCAATTATAGAAAAAAATAGCGAGAACATCTTGTATACTTCAGCCTTATCAATCAACAAAAATATCCAAACAGCACAAGAAAAATCATCCACAATTGTCAAAAAATATCGAGCTCCACAATCGTCAAGAAGGCATAGGATACGGCCTCCAAAAATCACAATGTATCGAATCAAAAATTGTGACAGCACGAGAGTCACTGACAGGAAAAATACCTTGAGTTTGCTTTGCTTGATGGCAAACTTCACATGCCTTATTCACTGAACTACTAGAGCTACTAACAACAGAAAGAGACTTCACTACTTTATCAAAATGATGCCCAAGTCGTTAATGTCAAATGTCCAGAGAAGTTGTCCCAGTCACTGTCAATGCCTGAGTCTTCGGTACAATACGAAAGTAGTAGAGTCCGTCCCGCCGTTCACCAACGCCAATCAGGGTCCTCAAACTGGAGTCCTGTATCACGCACAATTTTTTAGTGAATTGTACAACACAATTTGTATCATCAATAAGATGGGCTACAAAAATTAAATTGCAACGTAATTGAGATACGAATAGAACATTCGTGAGAACAACACCCGGTGCAAGAGCAACACGTCCGCAGCACGAGGCAACCACAGTTCGTCCGTCCGGAAGCTCAACCGGACATTCCTTCATTTCCGTCACCCCCAACAATAAATCCAAATTTCCAGTAACATGATTCGAAGCGCCTGTATCAATAATCCAATGTGCAATAGACTTAACCATATAGTCCTCCGGAGATTTGACCGAAGAGTTACCAAGCAAAAAAATAAGTTGTTGCCATTGGTCCGGAGTTATTTTCGGAACACCACCTGCACCATCACCTGTCATACGTGTATGTGCCGCAGCCGTCGCGCCACGTCATGCCACCGTCGCACGCACCTCCGCACCCCGTCCACATCTACCACCAGTCGTGTGTCCGCCACCACGTCCGCGGCCAGGTCCTCGTCCGCCACCACGCGGCCTATCCCCCGACCAATCCGGAAAGCCATATTTTTCGAAGCAAGTGGCTTCTTCATGTCCGTTGCGTTTGCAAAAATTGCAAAGAAACTCCGATTTATCCCGAGCATCCAAACGAGATGGCCTACGGTTAATAGGAGTTTTAACCGCAAGCGCCATAACCTCGTCCCGTTCAGCGGAGACTTGTGGGGACGTGCGCAAGCGCTCCTCCTGTAGCATGGATTGATAAGCACGCGCCAAAGTAGAGAACATATATTGTGCCAATAAAGTCGAGCGAACGTTGCCATAGAATTTATGCTTGATCCCAGAAAGAAACTGATGAAAGCGCTCCTTATCAACCCGTTTTTGCAGCTTCTTCGGGATATCACACGTACATTTGTCGCAACTGCACGCGAAATAGGTTCATAAGTTCCCAACTCATCCCAAAGAGTGCAATTGGCCTAAGTAGTCTACCACGGACATGAATTTCGTTTGGCGACACTCTGCCAACGAATGTTTAATCTGTTGAATTCTAGCGCCGTTTCTTATGCTAAATCGGTACTTGAGCGAATCCCACAGCGGTTTCACCTCCTCAAAGTAGGGTATTGTCTTCTTCACCGAAGCGTCAATAGTATGCAAGATTCATTGCACAAGCATCGATTGGACACAAGTACAAATCCTCCAATTTGTCATTCTCCGTAGGTTTATCGATAGACCCGTCAATAAACCCAAATTTTCATCGAGCCCGTAGAGAAAGCTGAATAGATCTCGACCATTCCTCATAATTTTTTCCACAAAACACCACTTTCGTATTTGTATTACCCGGATTGTCATTAGAACCAAGGTAATATGGAGAGGTGGAATCGATCCTTGTTGTCGCCGTCACCGACGTAGAAAACTCGTCGTCGCCGCCACCGCTCATCATACCGCCGGTCGAAAGGAGACACCGCCGCCACCGCTGTAGAAAAAAAATCGTCGTCGTTGCCACCGCTATGGGAAAAAAAATTGTGTCATAATCGTCATGCTCTGATACCATGTGAAGAAATAGTAGGAGAGAATAATCTTGATCTTTCATTCATCATGATATTACATATATATACATCTACATATCAACTTGGGCCTAAGCCACATGAACCCATCACCATATATATAATTTAATCATACAATTTAATCCCAATACATTAAGATATTATTACCAAAAATAGTAAAGGATAATATCATGTGTCATTGTACTATTGGACAAACTCATTGATCACCACTGTCACGTGATTAGCTATCCGAGTGAATAATTTCTCGAATAGTTGCCAAATCCCTTTGCTAGAGATGTAAGCATGTACTTGTCACTTTCTGGGTGCAGGGTTTTTGGCGTGTAGCCTCACAAAATAGTTGTTGATCCTCCGATTGAACTCATCCTGCTAACAAGTCATCAGCAAAACAATTTTGTCTTGGAACATTTACATGTCTCTAGACTGAACTGGTCCTCTCCAAATACAGTCAATCAGCAAACATAAAGAAGAGTGCTAGCGTGAACACTTAATGCTGGACATCTGTAGCCTATGGTTAGTAGTTTCTCATATTTCTTGCCGAAAGCTGGTATATTTTCCGACCTCATTTGTTCCTATTAGTTCTTCCTCGTAACCCCTAGCCTAGATTTGATCCAGAAATAGAATTTACTGAATAAAGTAATGAAAATAACTGACCCACAGGAATATTCAAGGTGCATCCTACAAGATCAAAGTTCCTTGTAGTATATTTCCCTATTGTCCTGGCCAACTTGGATGAGTAGGTAGAGTTTGTGCACCATACATTTACCATAGATCTAACACACCAGTTCCATATGTTGGACCAAGCAAATAAAAGATAAATCTGGGTACTCATTTTCCACTTAGGAAATAATCACCAAGTCAATCTTCAGATTCCACAAAGTCTGGTGAGAACTCATTTTACTTTTACTCAGAAAGAAACAAAATATGCAGTAAATCTTCATGATGCTACAATAAAAGACAAACAGCACATTTTCGTGAATAAGAGAAGACCATTATAAAGTTTGGAGATGTCAGCTACAATAAGTTCCTCAATTTCACCAAATAAACCTTTTGATGCAGAACTACTTAATGAGAAGGTAAAGACTGAAATATCAAAATTGCCATGTATCCTTTAAACTGTCTCCATAAACAATGACCAGTTGATCGCAGCTCATGGGGCAACCACAATTCGACCTGCAACTTGATCAAGATCTCGACGTCCCTGGGAAGTTATTACTCTTCCCCTGAAAAAATGAAAAAGAGTTTCATTACTGAGGTATAAAACATGCTTCTCCAAATAGATTCGAGTACAATCAGCATCAAATGAAAACAGCAAATTTCAATATCAATCTGGTAGAAAAGTCAGCAAGTAGAAATAGTGTTCAATCAAAAGGGCAAACTCTATAACCGTGTCTGTATGGCATAATAGGTAATAGGGCCTTGGTTAACTTCAACAAAACCAGAGATTTAAACATGTTATATACACAATCTGGTGGCTTACAAATGGGATTCCAAAAATGATATATATTATGACTGCAACGTATCTCAAAAACATGTGACTATGAAGACCTACATTATAGCAAGGGTTAAACTAGAGTGGATAGTGGAATGGTTGAGAGATCAGGATAACATATAAATCCAATTTAATAGGAGATATATCCAACTTAATAGGAGAGGACTTTTATCAGTGTATAATTGAATTAAATTGTAAACGGAACATAGAATGATTTATCTTAAAGGAAACAGTAACAATGTGCATGTTTACTTACCCCTTTGGATCAACATCAATGATGTTCATCGCCTGCAACTGTTGCAAGATGTTGCGAGCTACAGCACCACTACTCTTGCAGAAATGTGGTGGTCTGCTTCCATTCCTCTTGCGCCCTCCATATATCTTCTGGAAGCCACCAACTCCAATACCTTGTCTCAGGTAGATCTTTCTGGCCATTGAAGCTGAAGCAGAAAAACAAAGCAAAAAATGCATGCCAGCTGTTACATAACGACACTGAATTCATACGAAACCTCCATATCATTCTTAATAGGCAACAAAAACAATATGACAGAAGGGCAACAAAGAATGCGAGAAAAGGGCACCAACCAGCTCTTATGTAGTACCAATCAGGATCGTAAGGAGCAAGCTCCTTGAACCTTCCAGTCTTCACAATGTCAGTCCAATGAGGAAGTTCCATCTATTCAAAGAAGCAAATTGACTCGTTAAGAAACATAACCAAGCAGGAAACCAAGCACTAAATACAAGCAAAACTAGCCATCAATTCTTATGACCCAAATTAACAAATTACTACAGCAATTGTTTCTCAAAAGAACTTATAGCATTATTAGCATCTACGGAGAAACACCAATATATTGATCAAATGATAGAACGTCCCCTAAAACCTAAAGGCTCCGGCTGTTACCTCCGCAAGAGATTTCAAGTACTAAAAAGAACAAGTCATCAGATAATCACATAATTGATAAGTTTCCTCGATTTCTTGAATGGAGAGGTATAGGTACTCCCACAACGTAATGAACTGTTACAATAAAACGCCATTATAGACCAATTAAATAATTGATCATGAGCTAGGTTTCCTCAATTTCTTGAATAACTGCACAAACTACCAGAAAAAAATTATGCACACGTTTAATATTTAGACTACATATGATAATTGAATCAAGTGCAACGCAGGCAAAAAGATGCTCCAGAAAGGACCGATAATATAGTACATAAAGGAGCCACTACGATGCTAGGACTATACATTGACCTAAACATGGATTGAAGTTTTAAAGATAAGTTTTTGTTAGTGTTATAGAGTACATGGCCTTTGGTCTTAACAGAGTTCAATGGAAGAATAGGATTCAAGCAGCCAACCCAGAATTTAGTACAAAGGGCTTTGTTGTTGTATGTTAATTCAATCAAACCATTACAGATTTAGGTATGGAATTTCACTTGTAGCTTATTGTACTCGACTGAATTTCACTATTAACAAGTGATACGGTTTCAGCCAAAATTATTCGATCACTGTTTTTTAAAGGCTCATCGTAACAATATAAACTATTGAGTTGAAGAACAAAATATAGAAAGTGAATCAAGAAACTGCTTCCGAAAGCTCAGGACAATGTGCTACACTATTAAGCCAAAGTAAACTCAAATAGTAAAAGAAATGATTACCACTTTAGACAACACATGTTTCCGAAAAGCAATGATTGAGATCACATGAATTCCTAAATAGATAACATAATAGTCACAATTCAAACACCCATCTTGAACTATATGTTGCACATACACAACTACAATATGATATAATACAGACATGGCATTGATTTTATTGTGTTTGTGTATTTGGGAGTGTCAATGCAATGTCCGAGGAAACTTTGACACAAGAACAATATGATACAACACAGTTTTAAGTATTAGTTCTTCCTAGCTTGAACCACTTATCGATCGAACGAAAGAACCGTAACAGCACGCAAGAGCAAAATAACTAAATTACACAAGCTATGAATACCACAATTAATGAAAGTTACCATCAAAAAAACATTAAGCAACCACTGAAGAATTGTATATACACTAAAATCATAAACCCTGACCTGCAAACTGCCTCAAATGATAACATCACAAAAGAAAAAAGCATATAAATCTAAAACTAAAACACATTCTAAATCAAGACTAAGACAAAAGGAATCACATGTCATTGTTGAGAATAATAATCCAATATACTTATTGGTTACTAAACATGTGTCGGTCGGCTCGCATAAAACATATATCAGGCCAAGTGATTTTGGGTTTTGCAAGTTTTCAAAATAAGAGTTGGAGAGATAATTGAGAGACAAGAATAAAAAATCAAAAAGGTTCTATCCTCCTATCCCTCACCATAAGGATTCTTTCAAAATCAATAAAAATCCATTTGTTAAATTTTTAAATATTGTCTAGGTTAAATAGGACTAATAGTAATCTTGTTAATAAACTGATAGGATCAAATTTAACTTTGTGTTCCATAAAACCCATGGGTTAAAATTTTAATATATTGACTTGGACCTCTTGGTTAAAAAGGACTATTACTAATCTTGTTAATAAACTTGTAGAAACAACTGAACTTTGTTTACCAACGGCCAAACATAGCCTAGCACATTTAGCTCATAGAAGCCCATGCTAGTTTAGAGATCCGTGAGCTTATAGCTATCCCTTATGTTTAGTATTCTTCATATGACCCCAGTACGGACCCTCTTCATCTCCTTCCTGCACTGATTCTAGATTTACGAAACCCTAGAATGGTGACCCCTAATCCTAAGCCTAACTCCCTAGCAGAGTCTAATAAGAACTTAGAGCAGAACAAGATGAAGAGGTTGGAAGGCTAAGGTTATGAATAATGGGAACATAAGGGATACTTATAGAAAAGTTCGTGAATCACTAAGCTAGGGTGGGGGTGGATAGGAAAGTTGATGAATCCCTAAGCTAGGGTGGACATCTATAGGCCAAATGGGTGGGCTTGTCAGTAAACCAAGTTGATCCTACATTGTTTATTAACAATCATTATTGGTACTATTTAACCAATACATTAGACAATACAAAAAAAAGCACAAAATCTCCTAAAACAAGCAATCAGAAACCCTAACATTAAATCAGGTTTGATGTCGAACAAACATTACACATCCATCAAGTAAATTGTACTAGCTAAAATAAAAATATACTAGCATAACCATCACAGTTTGACCACTCACACTACCAGGAAAGACCAGCAGGACCACATGCAAAATAAAGGATGGGGGGAAACTTATTACCGATCCAGAACCCTAACCCATAATCTGGACCAAAATGGGGGTAAAGATCCAAAGTCCCTAACCCTAAAATCACGACAGAAAGGAGAAAGAAAAAAGAGATCAGAAACCCTAACGTAAATATTACAGTCCATCATATACTATCGGAAAAGAAAAGAAAAGAAGAGAATAATCTCATTTTTGCCAAAACCCAACCGACCCCAACCCTAAATCTGGACCAAAATGAGCGACGAGATTAGAGAAAGATGAAAGATCGGACCTTTCCCGATCGCTTGAGATGGGCCGAGTACGCCTGGACGAAGTCGTGGGGGGAGACGTCCTTCACCGTCCTTGCTGCCGCCGCCGCCTCTTCCATTGCTCGAGCTCGAGAGGAGATGCCAAATCTAGGGTTAGGATTAGGGTTCGGATCAGAGGAAGCGATCGAGTTTATATGCAGTCGTCAAGAGATGCTGTTTTACCATTATACCCTTAGATATTGGACCTGGAAAGGCATCTATTGGCCCAGCTCGGTTTTCTATTTGGTAGACTTAGGCCTCGAAAACCAAAAGGAGCCTACCAAATTTGATCTACAATTCCAATGCAAATAAACTATTAGCAATTGGAGGTAACAAAAAATGTCCCATTATTTTATGAATGAATTATATTTTATTGGGTTATTTATACTAATTATCTCTAAGTTTTTGACTTATTACACTGGGTACTAATATTTTTAAACTAATTACACTGACCACCCCTACCTTTAGAAAAAAAAATTCAAAATAGGGGTAGTTAGTGTTATATTTTTTTTATTTTTACCTTAAAGTAGGGGTATCCCGTGTAATAAATATAAAACATAGGTGTGATTAGTGTAATTAGTTTAAAAATAGGGGTACCCCGTGTAATAAGTCCAAAACTTATGGGTAGTTAATGTAAATAACCCTATTTTATAAGTTGATAAGTTTTGATGTTATGGACTTTGCGCGAAAAGATAAAGCACAAGTAGTCATGGTAATCAATCGCACACCCAAACATAAATATGCCTAATTTGTGGTCAAGGTTTGCTAAAACAAAATTAAGGGTTTGGTGCATTGGAAAATTTGAAATTGTTAAGTGCATCTATGTACAAGAATTTTATAGTAAGAACTTCGTATGGAAAGCAGTACATATGTGATTTGGTATCATGGAATTGTTGGAATGTGATTTGGTACCACGGAATAGACGAAACAGTTTGGGATCAATAAGTCGCCAATTGGAATAATATAGAAAGTAAAATGAGATGTCGCAAAAATGAACTATTGTATGAGTAGAGAATATTATTATTTTATTTCAGTTTCTGTACCATACATATATTTTATAGTTAAGTTGTTCACGTATTTGTATGTCCATGGACAACTTGTACACAATGTTTGGCTTTCCTCAAAACGGTATCCTGGACATCAGAACTGAATCGGTCTAGAAAATTATGTGGAACATGCTTCACGCACGAGGTATTATGGGACCTTCAGTAGGACTAGCTACTTGGATTGGAAGAACACGTCACAATACCATGTATAAGTCCTTTATGGTGCTGGATTCATCATTGACTGTCATATAGGCGTGCTGCATGCTAATGAATATCTTCTGCAGGGACGATAAGTGTTAGTTCTTATTTTATGCAACAATGGACAAATTGACTGTTGGTAAGAAATTATTGTTAAGTGATATGATAATGCTTTTCTGCTTTTACTTCATAGATATTATTGATTATGAACTGTCAATCGACCCTAGTCCCTAATAGCAAGATTACTTAATAAATTATATACTTCACATGATTATTGTGTCGGTTTAGATGAGTTGGATTTGTATCACTCGCCAGCGCATTCTCTAATATACTGACCCATTCCTCCACGGGTATTAGAAATAACACAGGTGCACAAAGACAGTAGGAGACTCAGAAAGCATCTTAAAGCTTTTTATATTTCAAAGTATTTTGAAGCTTGTTTCTTTTGAAGGTAATTTAGATTTTGATGTAATAAAGGGACAATGTATGGAACGATGATATTATTTATGACAGCTTGTCAGTCATTTTATTTATTTCGTGAATGTAAGCCGAGACGACATTTCACATCTATTGAGATCTTGTACTCTGTTGTGAACTATTAATAAAGAGATATTTTCTTCCTATAACGTGTCTTCAACTTTTTGCTGCTATGTGGTTTCAACCTTATATTCAAATGAATTCTCACACGTGCACGTTCTTGTCTTGTACAAATATAATTTAAACTTGTACGACATCACGTCCAGTGACGACTTATCGATTCTACGAAATCGGGATGTGATAATTAGTGTATACCGGTCGTATCCTAAACTTGATATACATGATACACAATGGATTGCGGACTTATTGGTGATGAGAATTCATGCTCGATGGATTAAATTATTACCCATCTTCCTAACTTAGCTACATTGTATTCGTGATATATTACTAAGATACCCTTTGAGGTATTAGTCTAGTTATTGCACTGAGGTTCTCCTATTTACTTGTGCATTTATATGTTATATCATGTCCTAGTTATATTATATTATTTTATAAACAGATACACTGTAGTTGGTCATCAATTGTAGTGTGGACTAGAAGTACACTAGAAGTATGATTGTATATTTACTGTCGCATATACACGCAGGAAGAATCTAGGTTGGAACTTTTTGGTGTTTTTTTCTTTGGACTAGTAAAGATAGTCCCACATTGGCTATACCACCAAGTGAGTATCTCAATATAATACTTTGTATGAGTTGAGGTGTGCACATGGGGTATGGTGGAGCATATGGGTGTCATGTGGGGGTGTTTTCCTAGGAGAAAAAGGGATTAACTTCTCATGAAAGCATTTATGCTTTTTGTCATGCTCTTGGAATTATTTTCATAGGAGCTAAGCCCCAAAGGGGCTTAGCGACTCGGGCTCAAGGGCGCAAAGTGGCACTTTGCACTTAGTACGTCAGCATCGTCGCAAGGCGCTTGTTCACTGTTGTTGCGCTCGTACGCTCGTTTTATGCGCGAGTTTTATGCTCGGGTCGCGCTAAGCGGGCTATGCATTGGGCTGCGATTGTGGGATATCATTTTGTATATTGGCTTTTTAGTCCCACATCGAAAAGAAGAGGAGGATGGCCTTCCATCCTTCCCTATATAAAGAGTCCTCTAGCCTCCTCTTGAGACAGACCAACAAATTGAGAAAGATGAGTCCAAAGGAGTCTGTTCGAGTCACACAAAGAAGTGACTACGAGCGTTCCAGAAGTTCTCTTATGAACTTGCTGGCTCCTTGGAGCAGATCGTCGATAGAGGATGAATCTTGCTTTGAGCAACGGTTGTCTTTGCCGTCCCAGCAAGAATAATTTTTTATTATGTCTTCTTCTCTTATTTCTTCTTGGTTCATTTTGTCTGATTGGAACTAAATTTTGCAAGGAAGAACGAATATAGTTTTTGTTTTATTGTAACTCTGCTTTGTCCGTCTGCAACTGCGATTGCAAGGAGGAACGAGTAATTTGGTTAATTCTGATTCTTTTATAATCTTGAGAGCAAGTTGTAATCAGAATCCTTATATAGTTCTTCATGGAAATCGAGAATAGTCAGAGTAGAAACTTTTGTGTGAACCTCTGATCCCGACCACACGTTCTTCCATCTTTGGTTAAGCCTTGGGACTAACAATCTTAAAGCAAGATCCGAATAAAGATGAAGAACATCCGTTCAAGTCTTCTGGATACAAGTTTTTACAAACTTAAGAAGATTGACGGAATTCACTTCGAACATTTGGATGAGGGAATGAGTCCTTTGTCAAATATTGAAAGTAAGTTGTCAGTACCTACCATTTTCGAGGATGGAAGAGATAGCGACTGGAGGACGCGTATTCCAGTTGGAAGAAAGATTATAAGATGACCAAGGATTGCAGAGTATGTGCACAAGGGGCAGACCTTTGCGCATGACACGACTTGGCACTTTACAAGACTTGGCGCATGGCAGCGCATTGGAAGTTTGGACGTCTTGGCGCATGGCTGAGCTGGGCGCATAGTGTCTCAATGCGCATGATGGTCTCTGCGCATGCAGGACGTGCATGAAAGCTTATGCGCATGGATTGGCGCATGATGGATTATGTGCATAGATTGACGCATGGTAGCTTATGCGCATGGATTAGCGCATGGTGGCTTATGCGCATGGATTGGCACATGATGGCTTATGCGCATAGATTGACGCATGGTGGCTTATGCGCATGGATTAGCGCATGGTGGCTTATGCACATGGATTGGCGCATGGTGGCCTATGCACATGAAGGTCATTGCACTATACAGGACTTGATGTATGGCTAAAATTGGAACTTGGAAGTAGAACAAATCCGAACCAATATAGCAAGGTATAACTAAACTTGGTTTCTTTGATTACTTAACTTGGTTGCTATGATTGCACAGGTTAAGTCTTATGGCGTGGTTGCTGACCAGTGGATGGAAATTGGTGTATCTAGCCACATGTGCTTTAGGAAGAGCTGTTGATCAAGGTCAAACCTTTCAGTGGTGAAGGTCTTGATGGCAAGCAAGGATCAAGCAGATGATCGGGGATTGGGACAATGGTTCTGAACTTCGAGAAGTTACACTCAAAGGAGTGCGTGTATCAATGTACCAGTGATTACCAAGGACCTGATCTCAGGAAGTCTGTTGCAGACTTGAGCGTAAACATTCATTGTTGCCAGATGGTGATATCTTGGCAGAAGACATACTTTGAAACAAGACGTTCAATTTCAAATGGATGTTCGAGCATCTGCTTATGATTGAAGTCTCATTGTGTCACGCCCCAGTCCCAAAATACGTAGGACTAGGAATACGTAACACGTCCAGCCGTATGTACACGAACTCCAATATATGGAAATCATATACACACGTACGTTGTATATGAATATGCAATCCATCAGTGGTAATATACTGTCACAACAAGTCACACAAAATCTATGTCTCATCCACAGCACAATTAATCAGTAGGAATAAAAGCTGAATAATAACTGGATATCCAAAATGAGTATCAAGTCTGATAGTCGGGTGGAAACAAATCCACTACAAAACGACTATCCTGAAGTAGCAAAAATATCTAAACAACGTCAATAAATCACAGATACTCTGAGGGTAGGATCTCCTCAGTCAGGTACGTAGAGTCAGGTCCCGGTCCGTACTTCTGTGGGTACTCCTGCTCGTCCATATCTGGAAAGGGACCAGGTTCTCAGAGGGACGTAACAAGATACATAAAAATATACCAATAAGTACTGAAATATAAACATCCAATGGGTCGCCTAACCGTCTAAGTGAATGCAGTTTGAGAACAACTTTCCACCAAGTGGGCTATCTGGCTAAAAATATGGGATTGACGTGACCCTCTCGGAGAATCAGGAGCCTCAAAGCATGTCGTCTTTTGAACGACAGAGGCATCCAGTAATATATAGTGGTCATCATCACCCGTTTCTCCGGTGGAGAATCCGGGCGTACAGGAAAAAGTGCAAATGAGCCCAAATATTTTACTTATTGTTCTCCCCACCCCATGCTCTAAGCATGCCATATCCATGACACGATAAATCCTCTAAATAACTGCCAGGTCTACTAGCATACAAAGTTTTTATCAGCAGTCATTCCTAACGTACGGCTCTTACGTACAGACGGCCAACCCAATACGTAGTCCGGAATCTATATGAGACTCACAACTCGTGTAAAACTGTGTCACGGCCAAAGAACCAAATAATGCTCCATAATACTGGGGTGGTCTCATAAACAAGGTCCAATACAAATACATAAATAAAATAGAATCATGCATCATTTGGAATGTAAATAAGAGTACTGTGGCAAGGTATACTTGCCGGGCAAGTTCTGTATAGTGCAAATATCCACAACAGTGTTTAAGCTTTGGTGTAAGAAGTGGAATTAGATTTTTAGGAGAGTTGTAATATATATATATATATAGGAGGAGAAAGGCGGTGGGGTGACTTAGTAATTAAGAAACTACTGTTGTTGCTGTTGTTTCCTCTCATTGGTTTAGGTTTCGGCTGGGGGTGTTTAGTAATCATAGTGTTAAGGAGTGGTGGAATGAGGAGCTTACACGTGTGGAAAGCAAAGCAAAATTGGGTTTTGCTTCTGCTGCTGATATTTTCTTCTCTTATTGGATTGTGGTTTGGTTTTACGCGCGGTGAAAAGAAGAGTTTACGCGAGGTAAAATAAGCGGTGGTTTTGATACTGCTGTTGCTGCGGTTTACGATCAGAGGAGTATACGCGGTGTGGTGAGCGGTTTTGCTGTTGACTGTTTTACGCGGGGTAAGCTGCTGCTGCTATTTCCTTAATTTACGCACGGTGAAATATACGCGAGGTGATGAGCTGCTGCTGATTAACTCTTTACTTTATGTGGGAAGGGTGGTTTAATGGTTTGCGAGTTTTGGGTTTGATCCAATAGGAAATTCTATTTTCTCTATTTAGCTCATAATTACTAATAATAAATAAATTACATAATTAATAATATAGAATACGATTTTCAGAATTAGGGTTCTTACATTCTACCCAACTTATAAAAATTTTGTCCTCGAAATTAAAACTAAGCTACGGTAGAAAGTCAAAATTTGTAAGAGATATATTTTAACAAGTAAATTTATACCTTGGTCAATAAATAGGTTCGAAAAACGTTGGCGCATGTCATCCTCGCGCTCCCAAGTAGATTCTCCTGGCGAACCATGCTTCCATGCTACGCGGACCAAGGGAATAGACTGATTTCTCAATACTTTCTCTCGACGATCAAGGATTCCCACGGGTTGCTCTTGATATGACAAGCTTGGCCCAATGGTGATCTCCGAATGATCTAGAACATGACTGTTGTCTGCCACATATCGCCTGAGTTGTGACACATAGAATACATCATGTACTCCCTCAAGTGAAGGTGGTAATGCAAGTCGATACGCTACTTCTCCCACTCTTTCTAGCACGTCAAATGGTCCAATATACCTTGGACTCAACTTACCGCGCCCTCCGAATCGAATAGTGCCTCTGGTAGGTGATATCCTTAAAAAGACATGATCGTCCTCTTTGAATTCCAAGGGACGATGATGAAGATCTGCCCACTGTTTCTGCCGGTCTTGCGCTGCCTGCAAGTGTCTTTGTATCTTTTTAACTGTCTCTACAGTATTGACCACTAATTCTGGTCCCAGAATCTGACGTTCTCCTACATCACTCCAATACACAGGAGACCTACACTTCCTTCCATACAATGCTTCAAACGGAGCCATCTGGATGCTCGCCTGATAGCTATTGTTGTAAGAAAACTCTACAAGATGTAGGTGATCCTCCCATGATCCTCCAAAGTCCAATATACAAGCCCTCAACATATCCTCTAATGTCTGAATAGTACGTTCTGACTGCCCATCTGTTTGTGGGTGGTAAGATGTACTGAACTTCAGACGAGTTCCAAGGCTTTCTTGTATGCTTCTCCAAAAATGTGATGTAAAGCGTGAATCTCTGTCTGACACAATGCTAACTGGTACGCCATGCAATCTTACGATCTGTCTTATATATAAGTCAGCTAAAGCTTATGTAGATTGGCCAACTCTGAAAGGTAAGAAATGGGCTGACTTGGTGAGTCGGTCTACTATTACCCATACTGCATCTCTACCACTTAGACTACTAGGAAAACCTGTGACGAAGTCCATAGTGATATGTTCCCACTTCCACTCTGGAATCGGGAGTGGTTGCAATAATCCTGCTGTTCTCTGGTGCTCTGCTTTTACTTGCTGACATATTAAACATTTAGGTACAAAATGAGCTATCTCTCTTTTCATTTCATGCCACCAAAAATACTGTCGTAAGTCACGATACATCTTGGTGCCTCCAGAATGAATAAAGTATATCGAACTATGAGCTTCTGCCATCAGCTCTTGTCGAATTTCTCCATTTGGAATATATGGACGATCACCACATCGTAATGTCCCGTCATCATGGATGCGCAGTCCTGTCTGCTCTCCGGTCTCTGTCCTTTCCTTTAATCTTCTAAATCTGGCATCTGTAGGCAGTGATGTCTTGATTCTCTCTACTAGTAATGATTGTACTTGCAAATTGGCTAGTGTTCCGTCTGCTCCGGGTAATATCTCTTCAATGCCAAGACATTGTAAGTCCTTTAATAATTCTCTCTGTGTCGTCAAGAAGCATACTGTTGGCTTCCGGCTTAATGCGTCTGCTACAATGTTAGCCTTGCCTGGATTTTTACGCCCCGGTTCCATAAGTAAAGAAACCGAGACACGTGGCAATGGCCAGCAGCGTACTTCGGCGGGCTTTCCAATCTAATGGGCCCGTCGAAGTACACTTAAGCTGTGAAGTACAATGAATAACCTATCACATAACATAAGTATACTCAATCTAAATCTCATCCACAGGCAGCAATATAAGAGCACAACAGAAGTAAATACAACGACTAATGTGCAGGAAGGAAATATCCAAATAAGTATCAAGTACAAATACTAGAGTAGTCACACGGGAACAAACCCGCTAGTACAAATATACTGGAATGAAAGTAAGCAATAAGATATCTTGGGACGGCAGCAGGTAACTAGATAATGATACCGTCCCAAGGAAAGAGTCACTACCAGCGATCAGGCGAAGTCCTCAGGAATTACCTCATCCTCGGCAGTGAGTACAGCTGCTGGATAGATGCCCGGTCCGCACTCCTTCGGGTAATCCTCGTAGCCTACACCTGAAAGGGAACCAGGTCCTCAGAGGAACATAACAAGGTACAGAAATACAACATGCCAGGTAAACAGATAGTACAAGTGCAACATAGGGTAAACTAACATAACCAAACAAGTGTGACACAGTTTAAAGACAATGTTCGACGCGTGGGCTTTCTAAAATAAACCGTAGCTCCGAACACAGAGACACACGGGTCGTACCGTAGCTCCGAGCACAGAGACACACGGGTGATACCACTACACTATAATACAGGATCACTACATATACATATATAAGCGCGTGCAGAGTAGCCCAAACGTCTAGTAACTGTCTTCCCCTTCCCAAGCGGTCAACGATTGTGCGCTGAACCTGAACCTCTAACTACAGTCTCGACACACAGAAATAACTCAACATACGCGACCCTAAGGTCGTCCCAGTCTCTGGTCATGATGTCAGTATCAGGATACAGGAATCTGGCATGATCACAGTGTATGAGTGTGTCCTGGGGTGTCGATGTACTCAGATACATGCATCGAGGTGCTATGAAGCATCTAACCATTACTCTAAGACGTTACGTCGAATGTCAACGCCCGGTTGTGATCCGGACGCGAAGTATCGAACGTCAACCAAAACACGCGCACGAAGTACATAAAGAACAACAAATATCTGTAAACTGAAATACAGGGTGGCAAGGTACACTTGTCTGCGTGTGGCTGCTGATGTCGGGAATCTGGTACCGTGTCCAAGTCCTCGGGTCCCGCAATACCTAGAGATGAGATACAAACCAGAATCAACAATCTATTTTACGACAGACAGGGATGCTATACACATCTACACCTAAACTCAGTCTCAGCTATGACTCACAGGGACAAGTCACTAGGGGGGTTGACCACAGTTGACTATCGGTACGATACGTCAAATCACCTAGTCATTTGTACCACATCATCAAACCATCCTCAAAACACAGTTTATGATTTTAAGTTCCTCGTTTAATATCGTTGTTACGAATCACCATATACCTCCCTAAATCAATCACCTTAAATTTCTAGTTTCTTAATTATCGATCACACTAGTCCTCCATCAGACATTCACCTACTACCCTTACTAATTATACATTTAAATTGAGCATTTTACACTACATACTTCAAAGACAAGTTTCCTCTACATAACATCCACTGTCCACTGGATCACAAAATCATACCATTCCTTAATGGTAAATTCAATCACAACCCATACTAACAATTCCATATATGCTGTATAAGTAATGCTTCTCTTCCCAATTAAACACACAAGTATAAATCATCAACCCGTGCTCCTAAACCCTAACTACTGCACACAACCATAAGTATCAAGGATCCTCATTCTTACATATATAATGTGTTAAAAAGAAAGAACCCTAACAAACCACATATAATAACCCTAATCAACATACCTACACATATAGCTCAAAGAAATACTACACTACACTACATAAACTCTAAAACATATTAAACCTCATTAAACACAACCTCAATCCATATTCACATTAATCATCAATAACCTCAACCTATATATACCTCAATCACATATTTCAAGTACCACATTGCACTAGCCATACATATCCACATATATAACCCAAAACCCTAGCTAGCATTTCACATATATAAACATCATCCTATTTAAAACCATAGCAAAACTAGAAATTAAATAAAGATAGGGGGAGAGTCGACCTTGACGACGATAATGCCGGGTACGGCCGGAGAAGGTGGCCGGGGGTGGTGGTGAAGAGGTAAGGGTGGTGGTGATGGTGGTGGTAGTGTAAGCTGGTGGTGGTGGTGATAATGGTGATGGTGAAGGTAGAAACTGGAAGAGGGGAGATGGCTGGGAGAGGTCGGACAGGGAGGAGGCCGGAGCGGGGGACGGCTCAGTCCAGCGCGGGGGACGCACAGCCGACTGAGGAAGCTGCTGCGGACCGGTCGACTGCTGCGCCACGGCCGGAGGGAACGCACAGCGGGGTCGGGGGGACTGCGCCGGTCGGGTGCGGTCGGGAGAGCACAGCGGTCGGCTGTGCAGTCCGGCGGGAATGTCGGCGGGCTGAAGCTGGAGTTGCCGCGGTGGTCGGCTGGCCGGAGCCGAGGCGGCTGCACTGGAGTCGGGCCGGAGTCGACCGTCGGCCGGAGGTCGGGTCACTCCTTAGTGAGAAGAGGGAGAAGAAATAAAGGAAGAAGAAGAAGAATGGAGGAAGGAGAAGCTTGCATGGAGAAATAAATGGAGGAGGAGAGAGAGAGAGGGGGGAGTTTTTCTTGGGATTAGGGCCGGTGGTGAGTTATGAGGGTGGGGTGAGGTGATGTTTTATAGGGGATTATGAAATGGATGAAGGGTGGTGATGCTCCTATTCAAAATGGAGGGTGGAGATTTGTCATAAAGAAATTGATTTCTTCATGAAGGGTGGTGAGTGGATGGGTAAAATTAGGACCCCATTTTGTGACCTCTCCATTTGGTCATGGCCAATAGGGTGATGACACATAAATTCATTTATTATAACTTAGCCCCTTAAATTCGAGAAATTGCACGAACACATAAAATGATGCTAAAATTTTGGAGAAAATTATGTTTAGTAATTTTTATGGTGAGAGGGTGTTGTGCGTTAGGCACGAGTTTAATTAAAATGGCTTTGGGATTAATTAAGGATTAAAAATAGGATTGACAAAGTTGGTATCCCCGATTTAAATAGAAATAAAGTATCCCGCGAATTTAAATTAAATGGGGGCACTTGGGGTCAAAATTCGGAAATGACACAAAGGCCAAAAATGGTGGGGGCTTGGAGTCAGTCTTGGACCCTTTAGTTGGTCCGGCTCAACGGGTTAAGTTGGTATCTCAAAATTTTGGGTAACGACACAGGTGTCCGACATGGAATTAAATATGGATTACGATTTTCGGAAAGTTGCGCAATTAATTTAGAGCACAAAAAAAAACTGATTTTAAGTGACGAAAAAGTCCAATGCCTAATTTGGCGAGTCAAGTCAAAAGTACAATAGCCCGATGAAATTTATGGGTTGATATTGGGCTCCGATTAATTTAGAAATGATAGGGCACGCCAATGGTCTTAATTAAATGAATTAAATACCAGATAAAATTATCTCCACTCTAAACCTCGATATCTGCTACCAAAACCAAAATTTTCCAAATCCACCCTAACTATCTACAAAATAAATCGAGAGAGTTTACATGGATGATAAAGTAGCTCTATCTCAAAATCCTTTATCAACTCGAGCCTTCGACGTTGCCTCATATTTAACTCCTTCTGTGTGAAGACATACTTGAGACTTTTGTGGTATGTATATATTTCTACTCGTTTCCCATATAAGTAATATCTCCATAGCTTTAGAGCAAATACAACGGCTGCAAGTTCCCAATCATGAGTTGGATAATTCTTCTCATGTACTCGTAATTGTCTAGATGCATATGCAATCACCTTACCATGCTGCATTAATACGCATCCCAAGCCTTTCCCTGATGCGTCACTGTAGATCACATAGCCTCCTGATCCTGATGGAATAGTCAATATTGGTGCTGAAGTCAGTCGTTTCTTTAACTCCTCGAAAGTGGCTTGACACTCGTTGGTCCATATAAACTATTGATCTTTACAAGTCAACCGAGTCATAGGTGTTGCTATCCTTGAGAAGTTCTCTACAAACCGTCGGTAATATCCCGCAAGTCCAAGGAAACTTCTCACCTCTGCTGCTGATTTAGGAATGGGCCATGTCTCGACCGCCGAGATCTTTTCTGGATCAACAGAAATACCATCTCCTGTAACAACATGTCCAAAAAATGAGACTCTGTTCAAGAAGAACTCACATTTACTGAGTTTTGCATATAACTGCTCTCTTCTCAGGGTCTCTAGGATAATTCGCAGGTGCTTCTCGTGCTCCTCATGGCTCTTTGAATAGACAAGTATATCATCTATGAAGACAACCACGAACTGGTCCAAATACTGATGGAAAACTCGATTCATTAAGTCCATAAAGATAGCTGGAGCATTAGTCAATCCAAATGGCATGACCAGAAACTCATAGTACCCATATCTTGTCCGGGATGCGGTCTTCTAGATGTCCTCCTTTCGTACCTTCACCTGGTGATATCCCGATCTCAAATCTATCTTTGAGAACATCTTGGCTCCACTAAGCTGATCAAATAGGTCATCAATGCGTGGTAATTGATATTTATTCTTTATTGTCACTGTATTCAAGGCTCTATAGTCAATGCACATACGTACTGACCCATCCTTCTTCGGTACAAACAATACTGGTGCTCCCCAGGGTTATGCACTTGGTCGGATGAAACCTTTCTCTTCTAGTTCTTTCAATTGTGTCTTCAGTTCATCCATCTCCTTCTTTGCCAATCTATAAACATGTGATGCTATGGGTGCTTCTCCCGGGGTTAATTTAATCAAAAATTCTACGTCTTTATCTGGGGGTAGGCCTAGTAATTCTGCTAGAAAGACGTCTTAGAATTCTGAAATAATAGGATGATAGACAATATCGTCCATTGCGAGTTGCATACCATTAAGGATTTCTGTGGATCCTCGTGCAAACTCAAGTTCAGGCTGGCCTGGTACCTTGAAAAGAATGCTTCCTCCAAAGCAATCGAAGAAAGTGTGGTACTTGCTTAGCCAGTCCATTCCGAGCACAATATCAAAAGTCGACATAGGAAGGACTAAGAGTCGGGCATTCATCTCTCTGCCACGTATCACTATAGGACACGATCTACAAATTCTACTAATAGGTACAACTCCTCCCCCGGTAAGAATTCTAATACAACTAGGTAAAGGTGTAGAGGTAATGTTGTGTTTGGCAATAAAACTAGATGATATGAATGAGTGGAAAGCTCCCGTATCAAACAATGTCACAGCAGAAAAAGTAAAAGCAAGAGTGATACCTGCTATGACATCAATCTCCTGATTCATGTTATCCACTTCTATTGCAAAAGCTTGTCTGTTCCTCTGTGGTTGTCCATGAGTAGCTCTCAGGTACTGATCCTCTTGGGTAGGTAGTGGTGGTCCTCGCTGAAATCCTCCTGCTGCTGGAGGTTGAGGTGCTCCTGGTCTCATCATTTGCTGAGCTGGCTTGGGTGCTGGAAGTGCTAGCCTCTGTGCTGGCGGTGGAAGTGTCGATGCTTGTTGCATAGGACAGTCTTTTAATATATGCTGTCCGGAACCACATCTCATACATTGTCCCAAATGGACACGACAGTCCCTTGAGACGTGCCCGCGTCTCCCATAATAATTGTATTATGGTTTCTCTAGAATCTGGTATGGTCCTGCTCTGTGTTGGTACTGTTGTTGCTGAGCTAAAGGACGTCTAATAGGTCCTCCTTGTAGTATCCTTGCCGGTCCTTGTTACGTCCTCAGCTGACTCTATTTTCCCTTGTTGATAGTTTCTTGCAATCTGGATTCTGTCAGTAACTCGGTATAAGAGATTCGTGACTGGGAGCTAGTGTAGTGTTGGAGCTTCTGAGTCAGTCTGCGATAAAATCTCTTAGCCTTGGCCAAGTCATCTGGTATCAAGGCAGCACCATATTTACTAAAGCGACTAAACTCGGTATCGTACTCATCCACTGTTCTGTTTCCTTGCTCCAGGTAGAGAAACTGATCGTACAATGCATCTCTAACAGTGTCTGGGAAGTACTTTCTTTCAAAGCACTCTAGGAATTGCTCCCATGTCTGGTATGTGCCCAACTGGCGCTTCATGGATTCCCACCAGTGATGAGCATTATCATCTAGAAGCGTTCTCACACCTGTCATCCACAGCTCTGTAGGTAGCTGCGATGCTTCTAATAACTTCCGAGTGTGAGTGATCCAGTTGGTAGTTTCTTCTGGGTTCTCAATGCCTTTGTACGGTCTCGGACCCATTTGTACAAAGTCTTTCACCGAACCAACTCTAGCTCGAGGTTCTAGAGCTAGTGCTTGAGCTGGTGTAGTAGTCTTTGCAGCCATCCTTTCAAGTGCTGCTAGGAATTCTTGTCTCTGTTTTGCAGCTAGTGTGGCGGCCTGTTGTTGCTGTTCCTTCATTATCATCTGGAAGAATTAGAATAGTTGTGCCTGGCCATCCTGTGGTGTCGATGATACTGGTGTCACGCCCCGATCTCCCGCAGGCTATTTCGGCCGTCCCCGCTAGGCGGGAATCACCCTCGCCAGCGCTCCCGCGGAACGATCGTTTTAACCCATCCGGGCGTGATGCCGCACGAGCGTGATCCACGCTCGTGCAAGGCCATGGTTCATTGGCTGGCGGCAAGAGTTCTAAGCCACAGAGTCGCACAGATTGTCCGAGTGCAGCGGAGTCATGAACGCATAGGCGATCGGTAACAGGTTCACTGAGTCAACAATATAGCGGAAGCATTGAAACACAAGTTTGAAGTAAAGCAACTCTTTTATTGATATGAACAAGTGTTACAGGCGGCGTATAGCCGAGATTACAAGTCGCTCAAGCCTCTCTCTCTGAAACAATAAAAGCGTGCCAAGTGGCTACAATTGTGGAATGATTGTACATGCGATGTTCGCAACATTATGTCTTGTATATGTGCTTCTATTCCGGATGCACTATTGCTAGGCTTAAGAGGGAACTCCTGGCCTTAGCACGCACGTTGGAGGCGTCCGCACCGTACGAGATTTTTCCGCACCCTGCATACAAACTGGTGGATTATCAGTACATTGAATGCACTGGTGGGGAAGCTACTCGCCCGCTCGACAAATCCAAACACGTAATACAGGTTCAGTGCACAACTATTAAGTTGTCTTTCTAGTTGCCTTAGGATCAGTTTCATGCAAACATTTGAATAGCCTAACGTGTCGGGCAGTGCGCCGTGCGATGTTTGAGGGAACACGGTGAGACTTACCAACTTACCATTTATCCTTCCCTGTCCAAGGCAAACATTGTTAATTTAAGCAGGGGCATGTATAAACATTCAGGGGGCATAGCATATGCAAACACGAGTACTTATTTCAAGATCGTTCAGGTGTTCAGTTATTCATTGATGCTATGCAATGACTCGCACGCGGATAGCCGCTAAGTGAGGATGACTTGTTATCTTTTGTTTCACAGGCAAGCATGCAACAGGTTAAATACACACGATAAACACACGATGCATTGCAAGCCATATTCACACGATAATCACATGAGGCATTGCAAGCATATACACACGATGATCACTGGCTGATGCCATAATGGACTAGTCATAGACATGGATAGCAAGCAACGGAAGCTCATATTGAATACACGATAACACACGATGCGTTGCAAGCTATCCAGTCCGCACACGATGACTACACACGAAGTCTGCCCGGATCGGATCGGTGCCAGTGCCCCAGCACCGTCCGCAGAACTTATACCCTTGTGCACAAGTTGTCCATGATCGAACACGATTATTAATTTACACACGAGCACACGAGATTCATTTAGCTATTGGATATGCACAGTCTCTTGGGCTGCTGTAAGCCCGCACACGAGGGAGACTTGCAGGGAGATCCGAATACCTGAATGAGTCTTGGCACAGGAGCATGATTCTTTTACTTGGCATGATACAGTCCCCTGGATCGGGAACTGCCTTGGTGACCTTACGGTCCCGAATACTTGCGGGTTCATTCAGGCACGGAACGACTACTTAGTAGTCTTCCGGGGTTTGGATGAAAATAAGGCAACATTCAAGCAGACAAGCATGCGTTTCTAAGGAACATAAGCAGGCACGTTGCTCGGACCCGAAAGTAACCCGAGAGGTGAAACCGTTAGGGACTTAGCATGCGAGGGTCTGAATATAAGCAGTATTTCATTTTCCATGTTCTAGCAAGCAATACAAGTTGGGATTATTCCCTTAGCTAGGTGCGTTGGATTTATTAGCATGCAGGGGGTGAATCACCTAGCGACTAGCATGAATATTTCCAGATTTTATGTGTGCTGGCTAAGTAAAGACAAGTTCACCGTAGCCACCCACCTTAGCGATGATTCGCCTCGGTAGAGCAATACGCCGAGCGAGCCTCTGAAAGCCTAAGCCGGATTCCTGTAGGGACAAGTCTGGATATCCTTTGCTTCTTTGTTGAGGTAAAACAGGTCGGGACAGCTGCACGATTGCCGTTTGAAACGGCAGTCCGCTTGAGCGGAACGGGGTGTTATATCCTACCCAACTTAGAAAAAGTCTCGTCCTCGAGACTTACTAAGGACAAGCAGTGATCTAGGGTTTGAGGCAATCCTAGACAAGTCGTTGTACTTGTTCATTTGGATATTCACTTGCACAAGCATCGATCTTAGCATATCGCTCAGACTGGATCGTACGCACTTTCGAAGTGCACTTCTAGCGTGAACACGTCAACCAGCTCAGTGATAGCGAAGTCTTAGCACTCGAGTTTCACCTTTTCTTAAGTCTTGGATGGTGCACTAGTTCAAGGCGTCCCTCGAATAGATGCATTCAACCAAACTTAGGGTTAGTGAAAATCAGACAAGCTACTAGCGATACTCTCGAAGGGTTCGCACAGGTTGGCACAAAGGCCACTCGCAGCACAATATCATACAAGCAAGCATATCATTCAAAACGCATTTTGAAAGTATTTAGACTTATTGTTGGAACATCCCATCGAGGCATTGAGAGAGAGCGTGCATATAACCCATGAACGAGCTTTCGAAACAGAGATATCGAATTGAAGTCCAAAGGCGTAGAAGCCAGGCTCTGATACCAACATGTCACGCCTCGATCTCCCGCAGGCTATTTCGGCCGTCCCTGCTAGGCTGGAATCACCCTCGCTAGCGCTCCCGCGGAACGATCGCTTTGACCCATTCGGGCGTGATGCCGCACGAGCGTGATCCACGCCCGTGCAAGGCCATGGTTCATTGGCTGGCGACAAGAGTTCTAAGCCACATAGTCGCACAGATTGTCCGAGTGCAGCGGAGTCATGAACGCATAGGCGATCGGTAACAGGTTCACTGAGTCGACAATATAGCGGAAGCATTGAAACACAAGTTTGAAGTAAAATAACTCTTTTATTGATATGAACAAGTATTACAGGCGGCGTATAGCCGAGATTACAAGTCGCTCAAGCCTCTCTCTCTGAAACAGTAAAAGCGTGCCAAGTGGCTACAATTGTGGAATGATTGTACAGGCGATGTTCGCAACATTATATCTTGTATATGTGCTTCTGTTCCGGATGCACTATTGCTAGGCTTAAGAGGGAACTCCTGGCCTTAGCACGCACGTTGGAGGCGTCCGCACCGTACGAGGTTCTTCCGCACCCTGCATACAAACTGGTGGATTATCAGTACATTGAATGCACTGGTGGGGAAGCTACTCGCCCGCTCGACAAATCCAAACATGTAATACAGATTCAGTGCACAACTATTAAGTTGTCTTTCTAGTTGCCTTAGGATCAGTTTCATGCAAACATTTGAATAGCCTAACGTGTCGGGCAGTGCGCCGTGCGATGTTTGAGGGAACACGGCGAGACTTACCAACTTACCATTTATCCTTCCCTGTCCAAGGCAAACATTGTTAATTTAAGCAGGGGCATGTATAAACATTCAGGGGGCATAGCATATGCAAACACGAGTACTTATTTCAAGATCGTTCAGGTGTTCAGTTATTCATTGATGCTATGCAATGACTCGCACGCGGATAGCCACTAAGCGAGGATGACTTGTTATCTTTTGTTTCACAGGCAAGCATGCAACAGGTTAAATACACACGATAAACACATGATGCATTGCAAGCTATATTCACACGATAATCACACGAGGCATTGCAAGCATATACACACGATGATCACTGGCTGATGCCATAATGGACTAGTCATAGACATGGATAGCAAGCAATGGGAGCTCATATTGAATACACGATAACACACGATGCGTTGCAAGCTATCCAGTCCGCACACGATGACTACACACGAAGTCTGCCATAATCGGATCGGTGCCAGTGCCCCAGCACCGTCCGCAGAACTTATACCCTTGTGCACAAGTTGTCCATGATCGAACACGATTATTAATTTACACACGAGCACACGAGATTCATTTAGCTATTGGATATGCACAGTCTCTTGGGCTGCTGTAAGCCCGCACACGAGGGAGACTTGCAGGGAGATCCGAATACCTGAATGAGTCTTGGCATAGGAGCATGATTCTTTTACTTGGCATGATACAGTCCCCTGGATCGGGAACTGCCTTGGTGAATCACCTAGCGACTAGCATGAATATTTCTAGATTTTATGTGTGCTGGCTAAGCAAAGATAAGTTCACCGTAGCCACCCACCTTAGCGATGATTTGCCTCGATAGAGCGATACGCCGAGCGAGCCTCTGAAAGCCTAAGCCGGATTCCTGTAGGGACAAGTCTGGATATCCTTTGCTTTTTTGTTAAGGTAAAGCAGGTCGGGACAGCTGCACGATTGCCGTTTGAAACGGCAGTCCGCTTGAGCGGAACGGGGTGTTACAACTGGAAGGTTCCTATTTGGTGGAACAGGAAAGTCAGATAGAACTGGATTGTGAATCTGTCCATCTGGTCCTGAAAGTCTAGGATTCGCTGAGGTCCCTTCTTGAGTCTGACCATTGACTCCAGGAGTTGTGTCACCATCGGTGACAGTACATTCCTTTTGCATATCCATCTCTCTGCAGGTGATGTACACAACGTTTAAAAGGAGTACAGGAATCAAACAGAGATGTAAAATTATTGGCGTAAAACATGGTCTCAGAAATATCCGTGTAACGCAGAGAAACGTAAGGTAAGGTTTTAGGGTTGTCTGTATAAAACAGAGATTCAAAGAAGTCAGCGTAAAAATAGAGCTTCAAAATTGTTCGCGTAAAATAGGGCTTTAGAACTGTCTGAGAAAAAGTATGCGTAAAAGTTTTTGTGCATAAAGTCTATGGGTATAAGATTGGCTGCGTAAAAGATATGCTGCGTAAAAGTCTGTCTGAAAAGTCTTGCTATACTTTCTGCGTAAAGCTTGCGCGAAAGGTCTGGACGTAAAATCTGATGCGTAAACTCTGCGCATAAAAGTCTTACACACGTTGTAACGTAAAGTTGGTTTCGAGGAACTTTTTGTATTTCCTCGGATGAATTTGTCAATCAAATCAGTGATCCTGACATCTGACAAAAGTACTGTACGATGATCGAGAGGACGACTGTGATGATGATTTTGCACAGGGACCCAGGTTACGTCTAGTGGTATATCTGATACAAGTCATTTTTATGCATACAATAAGGAAGAAAAGTTTAAGGCTTTTGAATACGCTATCTACAGGAATGAGTTTTACGCTAAAGATGAAACAAAATCAGACGTTAAGTCAAAAGCTATTTCTGCACAGGGCTCGAGGCATATCTCTGCATTTAATGCACGAGATTTGGTTTTTAATTGGTCATGATTGGGAAAAATAAAACTAGGACTGTGGTAATACGCTCTCTTTACCATCCTTACATTTTACGCCTAATCAAGCTATTTACGCTGGTTCCAGGAACCATCAAGTTTATGCTGGGGCAGTTACCTATGTGACTTGTATAACGTGTTGTACGCAGATTATGAAGACTAAGGGAACGTGGGTAGCACTTGTTTATAATTGTAGCGTAAAGTTGGCATAATTGCAGCGTAAAAATAGGTAATCTTTTGCAGCTTAAGTAGGTAATCATAGCTTGGCTTTTTATGCCAACAAAACAGTCAGTTGGCTTTTTACGCCAACAAGGGTAAAGGGTCTTCGGCGTAACTAAATATAGGATGGTGGAAAAGAAGAATGAGGTTTCTGTCAAGTATGGATGAGATCCTGATACCCTATTGCTATACGCAGGCTTGTTTGGTACAGTTATGTAACCAAGACAATATATTCTGGACCTGCATGGGCCACCACCAAAAATATGTCACGCCCCAGTCCCAAAATACGTAGGACTAGGAATACGTAACATGCCCAGCCGTATGTACACGAACTCCAATATATAGAAATCATATACACACGTACGTTGTATATGAATATGCAATCCATCAGTGGTAATATACTGTCACAACAAGTCACACAAAATCTATGTCTCATCCACAGCACAATTAATCAGTAGGAATAAAAGCTGAATAATAAATGGATATCCAAAATGAGTATCAAGTCTGATAGTCGGGTGGAAACAAATCTACTACAAAATGACTATCCTGAAGTAGCAAAAATATCTAAACAACGTCAATAAATCACAGATACTCTGAGGGTAGGATCTCCTCAGTCAGGTACGTAGAGTCAGGTCCCGGTCCGTACTCCTGTGGGTACTCCTGCTCGTCCATATCTGGAAAGGGACCAGGTCCTCAGAGGGACGTAACAAGATACATAAAAATATGCCAATAAGTACTAAAATATAAACATCCAATGGGTCGCCTAACCGTCTAAGTGAATGCAGTTTGAGAATAACTTTCCACCAAGTGGGCTATCTGGCTAAAAATATGGGCTTGGCGTGACCCTCTCGGAGAATCAGGAGCCTCAAAGCATGTCGTCTTTTGAACGACAGAGGCCGCCAGTAATATGTAGTGGTCATCATCACCCGTTTCTCCGGTGGAGAATCCGGGCGTACAAAAAAAAGTGCAAAGGAGCCCAAATATTTTTCTTATTGTTCTCCCCACCCCATGCTCTGAGCCAAATAAGAGGGATGCCCGAGCCAAATAAGAGGGGAGCATCAGCAGCAACAATTGCTCATAGGTATGTGTGTGGGGATTGAGTGACACCCAAGGGAATAATAGTAGCAGCAAACTAAAGTCGAGGGAAATAACCTGTGTATATGAGTGTGAAGGATTGACTGGTAGCAACTAGTTATTGCATAAGGTAATGTTTTGGTAGTTTCAGACATGAGAAAACTTGGATGTACCTGTGAGGTAGTGACTGATACCAATTGGTGTCAAGTGTAGGCATTGTTAGTTTGGTTAACAGTTAGCATGAGCATGTTAATATAAGTTATTCATATATATTAGTATACATGTAGTTAAGTGTTATTAGTGGTTAGTATCTATATGTTAGTATAAGTATATATATACTAGTTAGTATGAATGATAGTGAGGGTATAGTTTTAGTTTACCTTGTGCGATACCTAGGTAATGTCAAGGTATTGATTGATACTCAAGGTATTGGGTTTGAGTATCAAGATGGGTTTAGATAGCGCGATACCAAGTTGGCTCAAAGCCAAGGTATCCACCTAGTGTTGGTTAGTATTGAGATATGGTATATATTATGCTTATATATTTTATATATAATATATAGTATATTGTTAGTGCGTATCTTAAGATACGGAATAACATTGGTACCTTAGTATCCTAGCATAGCTAGTATAGCCTAGATACAGTGTATGGGCCCAATATCCTAGAGATGGATTCATACCACCTAGAAATAGCTAGTTTGACTAGTTTGACCAAGAGTTGACCTAGTTTGACTATTTTGACTTAGAAATGGCTTTATGACCTAGAATTTGACTAGTTTAACTTATTTTTATTCAAAAACCATGTATTAATACAATATTCCATATACAGGTATGTGTGATACCAGTTCGGACACCGATTTGCATCATTTGCTCTGGACCACAGACGAGTACATTCTCTGATAGTTTCTATTATTTGATTTTCTACTATAATTCAAGTATTTAAAAATGTTACTTATGATTCTTGACACGATGGTACACGTATTGGTATTGTTATTGGATCATCAGTCATGAGATGTTACCTTAATTATTGAGATGGTATCGAATACTGCTCCTTGTTGGTATTAGATAAAATTGAATATTATAGGTTAAACATTGGATACATTGGCTAGTAACGTGTCATGATTTGATCCATCGTATTAGTCGGGGCAAGGAAAATACCAATTAAATATGTGATCAAGAACTATCGTCTAGTAGTATAATCATTGACTACTAACTAATCATGCCTATATATATATATATATATATATATATATATATATATATATATATATATAATCACATCTAACATACCTATATATATATATATATATATATATATATATATATATATATATATACACACACACACTCACACATAAATACAAACACACACATACATATATACAAGTACATATATATACATATAGATATACATATATAACTATATACACTATCATATACATATATATACACACACTTAACTATATACACCATTATATATATATATATATATATATATATATATATATATATATATATATATATATATATATATATATATATATATATATATATATATATATATATATATATATTACATAAATAGCATATAGATATATAAATACACATGCACAAATAGGAAAGAGGACAATAAACCAAACCCGTGGAGTGCACCACACCCGTATCATACTAACTCTATGATACGCTTGCGATACGGCCCCAACACACAACCAAACGTATCCCGGAGGACACGAGAAAGTCTAATATACTAAATATGAACAATACGTATAGTAATTAGATTAACTATGTGTCTGTGTCACAATGTGATTTGCACAAGTCCCCGTGTCGGAGAAAACCCCCCAAAATTAGCCCGTTTTGCTAAATTGATGAGATACGGCATGGATGTATCCAATTGTGGATACAATACTAGTCACAAACAAGCAATCATATGTCAATTTGATCTATTAGACCAATTGATAAATACTACAAGTGACAATCTCGGAATTCTCCCAAAATTGATACCAAAATGCACATAACTTCTACCGTAGGTCTCCGATGAACCTAAAATTAATTCCTATGGATAGTCTATGTATGTGGGTTGGTTTTTCATGGTTAAATCTCAGATTTAGAACCTATTAGAAGGAGAAAAACTGAAATGAACCTATTGGGAGATGGATTCTCAATAAAAAGTCCTCAAATGCAAAGTAGCTCCTCTCCTTGTAGATCTTGGCCTCCTTCTTCTTGCTTCTTGCTTATTTCTTGTAGATCCTTGATGTAGAAGCCTCCAATAAAGAATAGGGAAGTAATTTGAGAAGAAATTGGTGAAGGAAAGGTGAGAGAATGAAGGAAAATGAAAGAAAATGAAAGAGGGAAGAACTAGATCTAAAAGAATTGGGAATTGTGAAGTAAAATAATTTCTCTCTCCTCCTAGATGTGGCCGGCCATATACCCCTCCCCCAAGCTATTGTGAAATGTCCAAAACACCCCTTGGGCCCTCTCATGAAGAAATTAATTAGGGAGGGAAGGTTCTAGTCTAATGGTTACACTAATTAATCCAACCTCCTAATCCATGGGCCTAATTCATGGGCTCAAACTAAACTCATCTAAAATATTGGTTCATACATCTAATAAATATGTTAGGTCCAGTACATAAGTCTAAAATAAATCTATAACTAGCAATAATTAAATAATATAATAAATAAATAATCATGCATGCACAATATTTAAATATAAATAATCCTAAATTTAAAATTACCCATGTCAATTACCAAACTATCCTTGAATGAAAATATGAGGATGACATGGATTGCAAGGAGCACTTGAAGATGGAGGAAATGGCAAGAAGATTGTGTCCTAAATTGTGTCCATTAAGTATTTTATTGAGAATTCATCTCCCAATAGGTAATTTCTGAATCCACCCCTTAATTTAGAATATAATTCATACATTTAACCATTAAAAATCATCCATTGGCTTAGAGATACCCATATGATCAAGAATTAGGTTCATATGACTTGTATTATGGAAGTAACATGGTAATTTGTGTCCAATTTTGGGTGAATTATGAGATTGACACATCAAGTGTGTGTCATGAGACCTAATAGATCTAATTAGGCTTAGATACGGGTTGTGGGACTAGGTACGTATCTACAATTGGACACGAGTAGAGTGTATTATGGTATTTTATGATATGGTGTGATACGAGACTCATATTTGGGTATTTTGTGTAAATGCTCTTCATATTCCTTTGAAACAAGTTGCATTAGTTAGAAATTAGTGTATTTGATATGTAGGAATGTTTGCTTTGGTGTATTATGAGTTTTGACTCTCATTTGGGTACGTATCCTAGAGTATCTTGCTAATGCACTATAGGTATATAAGAAAATGGCTATTAGTGTGGGTTTTGGTGTCATTCAACCTCATTGTATATATATATATATATATATATATATATATATATATATATATATATATATATATATATATATATATATATATATATATATATTAGTATACATTATGCTTATGATATAAATATACATTGTTATTTGTGTGACTGTGTGTGTTGGGGGGATATTGTGCTTAAGTTGGGGATTAATGCAAGAGCATCAGTAACAAAGAGGATTCAAGCAATAACATCAACAATAGGGATTATATAAGCAGTTAGGTATGTGCAATATTAGTTGAGGTGGAAGTATCAGGGAGTTGTGCACAGTTTGGTGTAGGCCATATTGAATGTGGCATTACTCAAGTGCATAGTCCAATAGAGAGCAGTTTTAGTCCATTCAACCGAACTGCAATGAGGGTAAAACTGAGTTGTGTAGGAAACTTGGAGGGTTCTTGTACCAGCAATCAATATCCTTGGATGCCTCGCCATTGGTGCCAAGCAGCTGTAGAAGCATGAAAAATACACCGGATGACTATACGCGGCATATTGGTGCAGAGCGGCGTAAGCAGAGGCCTTAAGAGCCATCAAGCGTGCAACAGAGCTCTTTCCGCCAAGAACGCAGCGTGAAATATAAAAGCTCGAAGGACCATCCGCGTAAAGCAGTACGTCCAAGCCGCTTCAGCATAAAATATGGTGCTTCATCGCCTCATCCTCTTTCAAACGCAGCATTAAGGTGTACAGAGACGCTTCGTATTCTCCGAGGTGAACCTGTCAGACCCTGCAATGAAGATCCTGCAATGAACCTGATGTCTGGACTTCTAACAAAGGGATACGGCTCGACTACCCAGGCGACGGCTATAATGATGGCACAGCACTGCGACCCAGGCTGTCAAATACCGCCATCCCCTTCGCGTAAACTGCTTTTACAAGCACGAAGGGATACGCTGCCTTGTTTACACCGGCAAAACGCGAGCTGTTTACGTTCTGCAGTAGACAAAACCGCCTGCCACACCAAAAGCTGCACTCCGTACGGGGTTCGAGGAATGTCTCTTCGTCTAATGCACAGAGCGTTGACAGTTTCTCAAGGCACGTCTCTTCGTCTAATGCACAGAGCGGCGACAGTTTCTCAAGGCACGTCTCTGCAACTGGTGCGCAGAAAGGGTTGCAGGCCGTTAAAGAATACGCCTCTACATTTAATGCACAGGATGGTGGCAAATCTCAGCATTTAATGCAAGAGATTTGATTATATCTTCAAAAGCCGTAATTCCGGCTAAGACGTCCCCATCAGCACTCTGGCACGGTACGCAGCGACTTCTACGCCCACCCAGCTCCTGTGCTCTCTCGGTCTCTATGACCACTCGGCTTCTACGCCCATTCGGCTTCTACGCCTGTTCGGCCTCTACGACCACTCGGCTTCTACGCCTGTTCGGCTTCTATGCCGGTTTGATAACTATTTGGCTTCTATGCCATGGTGACAGATATTTGGCTTCTATGCCAACCTCTTCTACACAATGGATACCTACCTACGTGGCTTTTACGCCGTGATCTTCGTAGCGATTATACGCGTTGTGTCCCTTAGTTGGACCCGCGTCACACGCTCATTCAAAGATCATCTATATGCAGGCATTGGTTACTTTAACCGTTGTATAAAAGGGTGATGTACTTTCCACTCCTCGGTTTCTACACCGACGGAGTGGTCACTGTCACTAAAACTCTATAAATAGAGACCTCTATCAATGAGGAACAAGGTCGACAAATTGGAGGGTCAAAGAAGTTAGGTCTGAAAACTGATCAAGAGATCCAGTACCAGATCCAATGGTGGAGAAAGAGAGAGAGAGAGAGAGAGAGAGAGAGAACCCGGAGCTCAGGCAGAGAGTAGGGATCGACGACTTTGGCATCGTGCATCCACCCTCTTTTGTAACCTTCAAAGCTGCTTCCTGTCTTCTACGACACTTCTTCAACATTGTGTGGTCCAAGGGCTAAAGTGATCGACTGCAGATCAGACACCTATAGCAATATTTACCCAGATTAAATAAATTGTACTCCCATATCCTCGTATAGGATCAAATTGTACAAGTTTGTTTGTAAACAAAAGAAGGCGGGTTCCGTATAAACCCCATATTGAATACATTTTCATTCTTTCGTTTAATACCACAAACAAGATGGCGACTCTGCTGTGGACATCTTTCTCTTCTGATGAGGAAGCAATTGCTCAACACGATGCGGTATCCGTGGGATCCGTGAAGAAGACACTGGTCGTCCAATTCGACCAGTCTGCCTATGAAGACATGCTTCAAACCGGGGGTAGCTCTCACTCTCTCTCCGTCCAAGACAACAGGAAGCTGCGCAAGGTCTGGATGCCCAAGACATCCTCTACCATTCCTGTGGACTCTCCGATCTCTCTGACCTCTCCGACCAATGAGGTGGTAGCATTGCTCCCTTCGTGCCCTGTACGTAAAATTCAGTCTCCCGCTACGCGCGGTACAGACAAAACTTTGGGCAAAGCCTCAGCGCTGACCCAGAAGTATCTACTGCGCTCTACGCGTAGGAATCAGTCTCCCGCTACGCGCGGTACAGATAAAACTTCGGGCAAAGCCTCAGCGCTAACCCAGAAGTATCCACTGTGCTCTACGCACAAAAACCAGTCTCCCGCTACGCGCGGTACAGACCAAACTTCTGATGATGCCTCAGCGCCAAGTCAGAAGTACAAATCACGCTCCATGCGTAAGACAACATCTGACCTCTACGGGGAACCAGATGAGCGCCGTAATTTTCGCAGGGGGAAGCAAGCGGCAGGGCACTCAACTTCTCGGCCGTTACGCCAGCAAAGAAGCAATCTACCTACCCTCCGGATTACGCGGGAAGCCGACGGCCGACTGAGGACCTCTTCAGCTTTACGCCAGTCTGAGCAAATCTCTAAATTACGCCAGGCGAAGTCCCACGACGTAAAGCATGCTCAGGCTACGGGAAGGCACCCTTCCCGGGGATTATCCGCCACCCAGATGGCCAATCTGTTGTACACAGGTGGCGTAGGGAAAACCATGGTGCCCAATCTCCGCATGCCCACTGATGGGAACAGAAGGAACAAGCCGTCGTCTTCTTCCTCTACTCCTCCTGACTTGCGCACATATCTAATCCAAAAGTGTAAGGAAAGGGGACCTTCCAACATGTCTATTACGCCCCCTAGCGAGCAATGTTGTAATAGTCATAAAATTGTGATTGACTGCTGCTGTTCTAAAGCAAAACGGTCAGTTTTCGACCGATTGAGCTACTCTCAGTCTTTCCCGAAAGAAGAGCCCGCGTATGCATCCGTGAACATGGCTTTATACATACCTAGAGGAGGGACGAGCTCAAGACATCATCCCTCTGGGCCTCCGAGCCGAAGGAGATTTGAAGACCTCCTCAGGAACACTGAAGCTGGGGTATTCTAAAACGCCCGTGCAAGGTCACAGCAACCGGCTTCGTACTCGTCTGATTCCGACGCTGGGGGTCGCCAATCTCCTTGATCAGATGCTGAGAGTATAGAGTCGACTTCTGCAGCGACCTATACCTATCCTTCGAGGACGCCCTGGGAAATGGGAGATTACGCAGCTGAAGATGAACGCGAGGAAGCTTCACCGTCAGGAAATACGGAACAACGCATCACTGTGCTGGAGACATCGCTGAAACAAATGCAATCCATGATGGAGAACATGCACCAGATGATGCTGACTCAGCACGCAGCTGCCATGGCTCAAACGTCGGCCCCGCCAACTCAGATACATGTGGAGGTGGACTTACCACCATCCAACCTGAGCCAAGAGCCTGCTCTAGATCAAGAGTCAGCAGTTCCTCCGCTTCCTCACTCGGTGAATATATTACCTCCCGTTGGAGTCACGATACAACCAACTCCGCACTACACCATAGCCCCGCTTCCAACTGAAAATCCGATGCAGGCAGTACGGGAGTTGAAAGCCCAGTTCGACGCCTTGAAGCACAAAGATCAGCTCAAGAAACTGGGAATCAACCAACCTTACCCAGCTATCTGGGAAGAGGTCCCTTTCCCTCTGAGGTACAAACCTCAGACTATGGCTCTGTTCGAGGGAAAAACATCACCAAGTCAGTACATAAACTATTTCAGTATGATGACGGTGTTGTTACAAGGAAACGACGCCCTCCTCACTCGGGTGCTCAAAGGCTGCCTCTCAGGAGTAGCCTATCAGTGGTACCGTAGCCTGGCGGACAACTGTATTACTTCCTTCGAGGACTTCAAAGCTTTATTCTTCACGCGATTCTACGAGGGTGGAATGGACATGTCTATGTCCTCTCTTATCGAAGTCAAGCAAAGGGAAAAGGAGGACGTTCGCACCTTCGTCGAACATTTTCGTCAGGCCACCTTACAGATGCCTCCAGGAGTTCCAGACTCTGCGTTAGTAGACATTTGCAGAAAAAATCTCCTTCCCGTAGTCTCGATGTTTACAGGACCATATCAATACCATGAGTGGCCCTCGTTCATCATCTCGGCAGTAGCCGCCGAAGACAACAGTCGCAAGGCGCGCGACAATGGCATCATGATCTCCGCCTCCGATAGAGGCAAAAGGTCATCTCCCAGCAGCTACCATCCTCGCAGCTCCAAGGGAAAAGAAGCTCTAACGGTTAATACGTCCAAGCAAAAAACCGCGGCGACCACGCAGACAAAACTCGGGACTTCCAGGCCCGTCAAAGTCTACTCTTTTGACGACGACGCTATCCCTAGTATATTCGAGTGTCTCGTCAAAAGCGCCAAGATCACCCTTCCAGAGCTAAGGCGGCCCCAAGAAGTCGGCAGTACTGACGACCCCAAATACTGCATCTTCCACAGATACGTACACCACCCAACAAAGGCGTATTACATACTGAAAAGGAAGATCCAGGGGTTAATCGATGCTAAGGCCATCACTCTGCACAACACCGAGAAGACGGTCACGGCCAACATGATTTCTCTGCGGTTTGGCGATCTGCCTTCCCAAGAAGTCATGGACGGTGTCATGCCCATTTTTTGGACCACGATGGACATCGTCAATCTTCCTCCAGCTAGGGGTCAAAATTATGACCTGGTACCCCTAACCACCCGGCAGGGCGAGATTATGTGGGTTCATCCGGATTTGGTGTCAGAGCTCGAGGAGGAGACTAAAGCTACTAAAGCTACGTCTAGAAAAAGCTCCAAATGCAAACCATGCCATATGGTCGCAACTTTTTTGCCATCGGACGAAGACGAGGTATTTGCTGCAACCCGTTCAGGGAAAGCCTACCTCAACGACTACGGAGCGAGTCAGGAAGGTGCACCAACGGACGCTTCAACTGCCAAACCTTCAGGACCAGGCCCCGCCGTACCAGAGGCCAGCCCCTCAAAACCGACACCGACGGACAAAGGGAAACAAAGAGAAGTGCGCTTTGATAAACCTGTGAAAAACATTCCAAACAAAGGTTTTGAGAAGCCGTACAACTTCGACATCCTGGCCCAACTGGCTAATACACCAGCCAGGCTCTCCATCTTTGAGCTACTCAGGCTCTCCCAAGACACTCGTCTAGCCCTAAGTGAAGCGCTGATACAGGCGGAGGCATGCTTGACCCAGCTCAAGTCCCCCAATGAAGAACCAGTGGCGTGTCCTCAATGCCACAGTGTGATGGAGGTGGTCCCAAATATCACTTTCACCCAAGACGACATGCTGTTAAAACATAACAAGCATGACAGGCCCCTCTATTACACCGGGTATGTCGGTTCCATGGAAGTCGATCGGATTCACATAGATCCGGGATCGTCGATCAGCATCATCCCTCACAGTCTGCTCAGACCATTGAGGATTCCTACCAGCGAACTGGCTTACACCTCCACTACAATCGTGGGTTTCAATGCCGGAAGAAGTAAGCCGTTGGGAAAGATTCGCCTAAGGATCCAGATTGGCAACCTCAGATCGGTGGCCACATGTTACGTGATCGATTCAGAGGTGTCCTACAACATTTTGCTGGAAAGACCGTGGATCCACGATCACAACATCGTTCCTTCAACTCTACATCAATGTCTTAAATATGTAGACCCCCAAGGAATGGTACAAACGGAGGTTGCCGACCTAAACTCATTTAAAGGAGTAGAGTCCTACTATTCCGACGTTGTGTTGTACTCTCAAGACCACACGGAAGAAGTGTCGGGCGAGACGGAGAAGGAATCCCACCGGGAGCCAGGAGAACCCTCTGCCGCACTACCGCTGTCAATCAGAGTGAAAGGACGAACCACTCGTCCAAAAGCCATAGAGCCTATGGCTATTCACCTGAACAAATCTAGCTCAGGAAAAGGAAGCAATTCTCCAGTGGTCACTCTGAACCAGAAGCCTCCACCTTTGGTCATCAACCTTCGGCGCAACGGGCGGCCGACCGATGTAAACGCAACCAGGAACAAAGTTCCAGATGATAATAAACATCCTCTTTTCCAGTACGTTAACGCTCAAATTCTAAAACAGGAATCTACTCCCCGTGACGAGGTAGAACCCATAGCACAAAAATTCTTGGAAGCTATAAACTCCTACCGTCCGTATGTCTGAAAAGTAGCGTCATCATCCAACGTCATCACAACATATGGACCACATGAGGATTCTATCTTCATTGTCCCGCCTACCTGCAGCAGTCAGCGCCCAATATTCTTCGGCCGCATGCGTAATCAACCGACTAACCAGGAAGATCCTTTCGATGACGATACTGGAAAACTGCAAGTTCACCGATACAGCCCGCAAGCGCTGAAGATCATGCAAAACATGAGCTACGACTTAAAGCGGAAGCCAGGCCTCAACTACGGAAGAGGCAGACGAACCCCGCCGCGCGGTGACCCCCGCTATCGACAAACTCGTTTCGGGTTAGGGTATGCCACCTCCCTTACGACTTCCAAGTCAAACGAGGACATCTTTCCCTCCTCCCAGAACGTCTCGTCACCCCCCGACTCACCTGATGCTCTCGAACAAACACTATCAGTAAATATGGTAGTGACAGATCCCTCAGAAGCAGATGAACAGGGTTCTGAGCCTTTTGAGAATGACTCTTGGGCTCAACAAATGGATACACAGTGGGAATTCCGCTTTGAGCAAAGAGAACCTCCCACCAAGGACAAAGTTATCCAAATTGATGTTGGGGGTGAACTTTCGCCAAAACCGATATTCATTAGCAACAATCTTTCCCCAGCTGAACGGGAAGAAGTTATCCAGCTGATAAAAGAATATATCGACGTCTTTGCGTAGAATTATGAGGACATGCCGGGCCTTGACCCGAAGGTGGCTACTCATAAGCTCAATATATTGACCGACTCGAAGCCTATGAAGCAACACCAACGCCGGTTCCGCCCGGACATGATCGACGCCATAGAAGCTGAAGTCAAGAAGTTGATAGCCTGCGGTTTCATCCGGGAAGAACAATATCCCGATTGGGTCGCCAACGTTGTCCCAGTCATGAAGAAAAATAGGAAAATACGTATATGCATCGATTACCGAGATCTGAATGCAGCCCGCCCCAAGGATGAGTTCCCTCTTTCCATCACGGACATCATGATCGACAACACCTGCGGTTTTGAACGTATGTCTTTCATAGACGGATTCTCCAGATACAATCAGATCAAGATGCATCCTGAAGACGAGAAGCACACTGCCTTCCGAACCCCGTTGGGAGTATATTGCTATACGGTCATGCCCTTCGGATTAAAGAACGCCGAGGCTACATACCAACGGGCTATGAGTAACATATTCCATGAGTATTTACGCAAAACAGTGGAATATTATGTGGACGACATAGTCGTCAAGAGTCGCCTCAAAGACGATCACATTCGAGACTTGAGGACGGTATTCGAGTTAATGCGCCAACATCAACTCAAGATGAACCCTACGAAGTCCTTTCTGGGTGTATCCAGTGGCAAGTTCCTGGAATTTGTCATTACCGTCAAAGGCATCCAAGTGGACCCTGACAAAGTTCAGGCCATCGTAGAAATACGACCGCCCCATAATCTGAGGGAACTCCGGGGATTTCAAGGCCGTCTGGCCTATATCCGGAGATTCATATCCAATCTCTCGGGAAGATGTCAGCCCTTTTCGCATCTCATGAAGAAAGGTGTATCCTTCGTATGGGACGAAACCTGCCAGCAAGCATTCGGGGATATCAAACGCTACCTCACCAGTCCGCCAGTTCTGGTGCCTCCCATCATGGGAAGACCATTCTTGCTGTACGTTTGAGCGATGGATCATTCTCTAGGAGCTCTTCTCACGCAGAAGAACGATGTGGGGCATGAATAGGCTATCTACTACCTTAGCAGGATGATGGTCGGAGCCGAACACCGGTACAACCCAGTGGAGAAAGAATGTTTGGCTCTGATGTTCGCTATCCAAAAAAAAGCAGCACTATGTCACCGGTAAGACTATCCATATCATCTCTAGGATCAACCCTCTTCGAGTACTAATGAGCAAGCCAAGTGTTCTTAATTCTCGGCTCGCAACTTGGGCGATGCTGCTAACACCATATGACATGGTATACGTCCCGCAGAAGTCCATCAAAGGCCAAGCGCTGGCCGACTTCCTAGCTGCTCATCCGATCTCGGAGGCCTCCAAATTATACGAGGATATTCCCGACGAAGTTGCAGAATATAATTTTGCAATGGAAAGTGACGCGTGGCAACTGTTCTTCGACGGCGCCTCCGGGACTGGTCCCCAGGGAAACGTGGTTTCAGGGGTAGGAATCGTCCTGGTCACTCCTGATAAACTCGTCATCTACCGAGCGTATTCTCTCAACGAACCATGATCCAACAATGTAGCGGAGTACAACGCTCTGTTAATCGGGCTCCAAGTCGCTAAAGAGCTGGGGGTCGAGTCCCTGGAAGCTTTTGGCGATTCTCTGCTTATCGTCAATCAAGTCAGAGGAATATATGAAGTCCGGAATCCAGACCTCATCCCCTATCACCGAGCAACGGTCGAGATAGCCATGACATTCAAAGGGTTCTTCCTAGAGCATGTACCTCGATCTCAGAATCTAGAAGCTGATGCCCTAGCCAGTCTAGCTGCGGATTTAGCCACTCCTATAAGAAGGCAGGATTCGGTAATCCTTCTTAACAGAGATTTATTTTGCATAAAGAACAACTTTCACATAGAATGCAGCTACGCCGTGAACACGAATCCCCCTAGAAGAGACTGGAGAAGTCCCTTCATAGATTTTGTCGCATACGGAATCTTGCCAGAGGACCCCAAAGAAGCGGTATCCGTCAAAAGACGATCATTACGCTTCTACTTCGATGCATCTTCGTAATGCCTATATCGCCGGACCTACGACGGACTGCTATTAAGATGTCTCTCTGACGACGAAGCACAACAGATTATCCGGGAAGCTCACGACGGCGTATGCGGAGCGCACCAGCCCGGTCCTAAGCTACAGGATCGTATCAGGAGAATGGGCTATTACTGGCCCACTATGATCACAGATGCGATCAACTGTGCAAGACAATGCAGGGCCTGTCAGGTTCATGCAGACTTCATACACCAACCGTCTGAATATCTACATCCTACGGTTGCATCCTGGCCTTTCAAAGCATGGGGTATGGATATCATTGGTCCTATTCACCCGTCTTCTTCCAGAGGTCACCGGTTCATACTGGCCATCACGGATTATTTCTCCAAATGGGCAGAGGCGATCCCTCTTGCTGAGGTAAAGGCGTCTGACGTAATCAGCTTCATCAAGCATCACGTCATTTATCGCTTTGGGATTCCCCGAAGGATAATCCATGACAATGGGCCTCAGTTCATCAGCCAAGCGTTTCATCAATTTTGCGATAAAAATCGAATACATAATATTGCCTCTACGGCATATTATCCAGCTACTAATGGTTTGGCGGAAGCTTTCAACAAAACCATTATCAAACTCTTGAAGAAGTTCATCTCTTCAAACAAAAGAGACTGGAATGAGAAGCTGGGCGAATGTCTCTGGGCATACCGCACAACGGTACGGACACCGACAGGTTGTACCCCATTTTCACTGGTCTACGGGAGCGAAGCAGTTCTTCCCATTGAAATCCAGATTCCGTCGCTCAGGATAGCCGTGACTAATGAGCTGACTCGAGAAAAGAATGACTTGTTAAGGCTTCAAGAGCTGGAAGGATTAGACGAGAAATGCCTCCAAGCTCAACAGTGCATCGCGCTCTACCAAGCACGTATTTCCAGAGCTTTCAATCATAAAGTAAAGGAAAGAGTGTTCAAAGTCGGCGAGCTAGTTTTAGCCGTAAGAAGGCCGATGATTCTTACTCACAGGAGTAAAGGGAAATTCTAGCCCAAGTGGGAAGGTCCCTATGTGATCGAGACAACGTTCTCGAACGGCGCTTACAGGTTAGCCCAACCTAATGGAGACCTGTTAATGGCTCCTATTAACGGTAAATTGCTGAAGAGGTACTATGCTTAACCTCCTTCGCTCAAGTGGAATATAGCGAGAATCTCAATTCTGACAAAACTACTTCCACAACAAAGCTAGTTAGGTCATATTCTATCATGTCCGTATGACCTCTGAATAGGTATGTCCTGCTAGAAGTTTATCGAGAGTTTATCACGTCCATACTACCTCTGATATCACTCTCACCCAAACTTGTCATTTATATTCCGAAATGATGGGTCCACAAAGTCAGAAAAGATTTGCTTTATTTATTCCCGAAAGGAGCAAAATTACATTGGGGAAGCGAAGAGAAGAAATGGTACATCATTGTGGGGGAGCAGTCAGATCGCGAATCAGCTTCGCCAGTGCAGCCACTCTCTCGTCCCTGGAAACCAAGGCATCAGTGCGGGCCTGTTCCAGCCGTGCCTCGGGATTGTTCGTGAAGGACAGTTTGGCCCTTGCCCGGAGAGAGCCAGCTCGGGCAGCTTCTGCACGCTCCAGGTCCCGTCGCGCAGTGCTCAGTCGACCAGTCGCTACGCCTAGACCTGCCAGCGACTGAGAAGCCCACTCCTCTGCCAGAGCGAGTTTCTCCTTCAACTTGCGAACCCTCGCTGCGTTCCCTTCGTGCTCGGATTGGCACTTCGTCTCAAGAGCAAGAGCCTCCTCCACGACAGCTTTTCTTTTATCCACCTCCAGCTTATGTGCTTCGATGGAATTATCTAAGCTCTCCAGCTGTTTGGTAAGCCGCGCAGTCATGGAGTCGTATCTGGCCTGGACTTTGGCTTCAAAACTGCCCCGAGTCAGCTGCAAGTATTCGTTAATAGGTTGCTCCAACCCATTAACCATCGCCTCCAGGGCGTCAGCTACCTCGGAATCGCCGAACTCTCTGACAGCCCCAATCGAAAACTGGAAAGCCTTCTTCAAACGCTCAAAATCTAGACTCTTCGCCAACACCATTGATATCAGCGTGTTCAAATTGGTGTAGAAGGTGCTGGTATACAGCTCGGTCAGCGCAACCAGATCTGGTTGGACGCCGTGAGTAGCCGCGATATTGGCGAGTTCCCCTCCAGGAATGATTGCGGACGAGGTGGCCACAGCCGCCGCCTCGACAGGTGGTGCGACCAAAGAAGACGCGACAACGACGGTCGAAGTCAGCGACATACTCGCAAGAGACGAGGTCACGATGACGGGTTCGTCCTCCTCTTGAGGTGACGAAACTACTCCGGGTGAGCTGGCCCCCGAAGCTATTTCCCCTTCGAAGTCGAACGCCTCCGTATCATCGTCGGAAGCCCGAGCAGAGCCGGAATGCGCTTCAACGCTATACCCCCCGTGGACGCCATCTCCTGAGAAGAGGACAAGAAAGTTGATATCAATATGATAGTAATCTTTCTAAGAGGAGACATAAAGATGACCTTTACCAGTAGCCAACGGTATATATGCCGCGTCTGCAGCCGATGTAGCTATATCATGCCTTAATGACGCAATACGAACTGTCATACCTGGGAAAGGAGGTGGGCCAACCGACATCGCCAGGAGCTCCACCAAGCCTTCACCGAGACGCGATCGAGGTTCGTCAGCTGGAACCTCGCTGGTCATGATCACGGGCGCGGCAGGAGTTTCCTCCGTTGCTGGTCCAGGGGAAGATTCTCCCATTCGCCTCGGCCACGCAGGCAATTTTATTGCACTACCGGAGGTAGTGGCAACGACGGCAGCCTCAAGCAGGAGTCCTCCGGCACCGCCAGCCGAAACTGAGGGTCCCTCTCCGAGAGGCGGGAAACCTCCAATCAAAGGGATATCCCCAACAGGAGGGGCAGCAGGTTCCTCTCTAGGAGCCTCAATGCCAGAAATCCGGAGAGGGCGATCAACCGTCTTCTTCTTCCTCTTGCGAGGGGAAGTCTGCTTTGAAACAGGAGCCCTTCGCTTCCCAGAGACCGCCAAAGCCCCCGCAGGCAGAGACACTTCGTACCTCAGCACCGACACCAGGGGCTCATCCGGAGTGACGGACTCCTCACCCTCGTCAGATAAAACCGAGGGGACTTCGATTCTTCCCCTAGGCTTGGAAGAAGGCACCCTGAAGCTTCCACACGTGTCAAAATCGTGATGGAGGGTGTTGATCGCCACGTAGAACTGAGCGTACGAATGGAGGATCCGCAGCTCCGTGGAGAGGGTGGCGACTGGCACGATAAAGGTTGCTCCCGTGCAGCCCATGATGAAGTACCGCCATCCCCTGGCTCCATCAATGAGTCCGCCCCTGGACCTGAAGCTGGTGATGGCATTGCCCACGTGCAGCTGATCGTACCCAAACTGCCTGGCAAACCGACTGGGCAATTAAGGCTCGAAGAAGCAATGATCCTCGCTTCTGTACAGTAAATGGGAGGGTCTGATGCAGATCAACCAATTAAAAGCTTCCGGAGAAAGATTGGTCTTTTCTCCGCCTAAATCCTCAAGCCTAATCCCCGACTGATTGCAATGTACAGAAGGGACAGTGCAGAGGAGCTTCCAGCAATGACCGAGGCTCAGCGCCAGCCGACAGTCCACGACTGTGTTCACGTTCCAGAGGGAGTCCTTGTAGTTCAGCAAGAAACTACCCCCCGCGCTGCTACCAGGACCGGGAGACATCACCCGGGGGTTGTGGAGAATTAACCATCCCATCAAGTACAGGGATGGTAACTCTACCCGGGGAAAGCTATCACGTCGAGCTTCATCGACGAGCAGTCCGTCAGTCATGGCTCTCAGTCCAGCATGTATACGGCACACCATGGCAGGGAGCAAGCCCAGCCTTGCACCGAACACCAGGCGGACGACGGGCCACAGGATGTTCCGGTGAATGCGGTCCGCGAACGCGATACCGGGCACCACTACTCGACGCAGCCATAGGGAGAGAAAGCCAGCCAGCTTGGCTTCCTCAGACAAAGGCCTGCGACAGCGCCTCAAGTAACTATAGGCCTTAGTGCCTTCAGGGTACTTTCCTACCCCGTCATTGAGAAGCTGATCTGGAGCTTTAGCCTCCTCCATAAGATCCTCGACGACCTGGGCACTGAGCACGCCCAAGCAGTTCACGGGCTCATGCTTGTCCCCCGAAACCTTCACCGACTTGACGGCCCTGGCCCGGTGGAAGAAGAGGTAGGACATCCACTTAGTGGTATGAGCCAAGTCAGAAGACTCATTATAAAAAGCAGTACACGCGAAGTAGTGGCACATCAGCTCCTGATACACCTCCACAACCCGAGGGTCCGAGTCCTCCAACTCCCGGTTGGTGGGAACATACTCTTCATACGGAGTATCCCCCATCGGCAGTCTCGAGATCGCTGCCATTTCGTGAAGGGCCAACCCTAACTCCCCCAGTGGAGTGGCGAAGGTCCCGGTGAGCGAAATGTATCGCTCCATCAGCGCCAGAAACAGGTTAGGGTTGGGAGGCAACCCGACACTCGTCACGCTCACGGTGGCATACAGTCCAATGACTTCCAACTCTCTCCGAAAATGCTTCAAGGCCCAGTCAACTAGGCAGGACCATCGGGGGTTTGTTGGGGTGATCTACCCATTGTACCGAGGATTCTCCTTGGGATATACCCTCCCTCGCACCATGAAGTCATTGCAAAAAGTCGGCAATTGGACCGGCTGGATCACTGAACTGTCTTCACTCGGGATGCTGCCCGGGCACAGTCCCCTGAACAACGTCACGACACCAGAAGGGCGGCTGACAAACGACCCCTGGTCAGCTCCTTTCAGGTGAAAGATCTTCCCCGGCTTCCCGTGAAGATCAGGAGTCAGCGTCCACGACATCCTCCTGCGATGTGTGGCATGGAAGAAAGCCGAGATGGGATAATCTCTCGGCATCGTGTGCAGATACAAGACCACGCTATCGGCAGGGAAAACCCAGGGTTCTCTCTTGGCCTTCGTCTGGGACTGCTTGTCTATCATGTCCCCAAAGAGAAAGGGCAGCTTAATGTACTGCTCCCCGTCTACATACGTTAGGGGCTCCCCGTTGATCATGTTCAGCAGCATTCGTTCGCCCTGAGCCGATATCAAGATCCCCCTTCCTTCAGGGTACTGGGGTCCGGAGATAGGAAATGTCACGTGCGACAGATCCTCCAGGTAGTTCGAGTGCAACATCCCGGCAGCAGAACCCATCACCTCAGCCAGTGGAGACTCCTGCAAGTTAACTGCGAGAGTGCAAGAAAAATACGTCATTACGAATCTTGCAACAAAAAGACCAAGAGATGACAGTCTGTGCTTTACGCCAAGACTGTACAAAATTTGGTCATTTTACGCCAGAAATCACATCCTGAAGAGTAATTGGCGGTATACGGTCCATGCTTTACGCCAGACTGCTAAAATTCTAGTTATTATGCCGGAGGTCCCATCCAAGGCATAAAACTAAAATTTTATAGTATACACCAAGTCTTCGGCAGCCAGAGCTTTTACGCTCATAACTGCGAAGACATGGAGTTTTTACGCTGACACATTAGAAATGTGGGCGTAAAAGATGAAAACGTCTCCGTACGTCATCTTTCTCGAAGAGGCTATCAGCACAAAAGACGACCTAGCGCGGTCACGTTCAACGTGTGCGAAGGATTTTTCGTCGTTCTTTTTCATTCCCAATGGCTATACCTCTAAGGCCGGGAGCGCTACTCGTCGGCAGGATCCTTCGCTCAGAAGGAAGTTCACCTTGCCCAATCGAAGACTCTCTCGCTGGGACAGAAGAACGAGAGGAAGAGCCTATACTCTTTTCCTTAGTGGAGGGGGTTTGCTTCGGCGCCATTTCTGGAAACTCGGAGTGCTCGAAGAAAGAACGAGGGAAAAAAATTCAAGCAATCAAAGCTCTCTTTCGCAGAAGACAGATAAAAAGTTTTTCTCTCAAAAGCTTGGGATATATATAGAGTTCGGGTCGACTCCTCGAATCCTCAGATGGGCTCCTCGAAACCCCAACAAAATCCCACAAAATTAAATATTTGGTTATGATTGGGTACTACGTCAGCCCACTACTCTCGAAAGACGGACAGTCAGCAAATTCGAAGAGTTTTTCGTGCAAAAGCAGGTCAGCGGTTCCTATGCTAAGGAGCTTTCTACGCTCGACAGCAACAGATCTACAGTTTTTACGCTTGCAAGCTATAAGTCTATGGTTTTACGCCCGGATGCCTTTATACTCGATAGCTTTTATGATCGAGAGGCTACAAACCTACGACTTTACGCTCAGCAGATACCAAATCGATGATCTCACGCTCGATGGCGTTTAGCTTACGCTCGAAGGCAACAGATCCGCAACCTCTACGCACGGAAGATTTCTTTCATTCACAGGCTACAAATCTACAGTTCTACGCTAAGGAGCTTTCTACGCCCGACAGCAACAGATCTACGGTTTTACGCTCGCCAGCTATCAGTCTATGGTTTTATGCCCGGATGCCTTTGTGCTCGGTAGCTTTTACGCTCGAGAGGCTACAAACCTACGACTTCATGCTTAGCAGCTCCGAATCTACAATCTCACGCTCGGTGGTTTTCTACGCTCAATAGACTACGAACTCAGGATTTTTAGCTCATCTACACTACAGATCTCTGACTTTCCGCATATTCGAACAGCAAGGCGGTCGATTACAGGAGTTCACACAGAAGATACTCCTTCTTGACCTCAACATATCCCAAGTACCCGAAGCATACAGAGTTCAAACATTGAGAAATTACTCTTCTCGGGTCAATTGGAGGTTCACCCAGACTCCAGTCTGAATATCTCGTCTGTCAAGATGGCAACTCAGTTTGACAGCCATTTTTCGACCCTGTTCCAAGGGATTTTTCGAGAAGTCATTCTTGAAGACGAAGTCTGAACAAAAATTCTGTTCATCAGAAGTAAAAACTCTACGCGGTTCCTCAGTCCTAGCAACAGGACAGTTCTAAACGTTCAAAATGCTCAACAGCGTTCTATGGACTATTCTCTATGCGTAAAGGACAGGACCTAGCACTCTTTCTATACAGAGTCGGCGTAAAGAATCAGACGTATCGAAGCTACACATATTCAGACTTCACAGCAACGTATGGCAAGACGATCATATGTAGAGAAGAAAGACGACTTTTATTAAAGATTAGAGTCATGATTACATATGAGGGAAATCCTATCTACAAGGGATTTTTTCTTTATTTTTTATGGTTACATATGAGGGAAATCCCGTCTACAAAGGGGCCCCTCGTAATCGTCTAAAGACCACACCGAGAAGCCGCTCTGACAGGGTCTCGCGCTGGTGATGGTCTTCCTCTTCTTCCAAGAAGATGATCAGTGGTAGAAGGATACAAAACTGGGCAGATGACCCATCCTCCAAGAACGCAGCGTGAAATATAAAAGCTCGAAGGACCATCCGCGTAAAGTAGTACGTCCAAGCCGCTTCAGCATAAAACAGGGTGCTTCATCGCCTCATCCTCTTTCAGACGCAGCATTAAGGTGTACAAGAGACGCTTCGTATTCTCCGAGGTGAACCTGTCAGACCCTGCAATAAAGATCCTGCAATGAACCTGACGTCTGGACTTCTGACAAAGGGATACGGCTCGACTACCCAGGCGACGGCTATAATGATGGCACAGCACTGCGACCCAGGCTGTCAAATACCGCCATCCCCTTCGCGTAAACTGCTTTTACAAGCACGAAGGGATACGCTGCCTTGTTTACACCGGCAAAACGCGAGCTATTTACGTTCTGCAGTAGACAAAACTGCCTGCCATACCAAAAGCTGCACTCCGTACGGGGTTCGAGGCACGTCTCTTCGTCTAATGCACAGAGCGGTGACAGTTTCTCAAGGCACGTCTCTTCGTCTAATGCACAGAGCGGTGACAGTTTCTCAAGGCACGTCTCTGCGACTGGTGCGCAGAAAGGGTTGCAGGCCGTCAAAGAACACGCCTCCATATTTAATGCACAGGATGGTGGCAAATCTCAGCATTTAATGCAAGAGATTTGATTATATCTTCAAAAGCCGTAATTCCGGCTAAGACGTCCCCATCAGCACTTTGGCACGGTACGCAGCGGCTTCTATGCCTACCCAGCTCCTGTGCTCTCTCGGTCTCTATGACCACTCGGCTTCTACGCCCATTCGGCTTCTACGCCTGTTCGGCCTCTACGACCACTCGGCTCCTACGCCTGTTCGACTTCTACGCCTGTTCGGCTTCTATGCCGGTTTGATAACTATTTGGCTTCTATGCCATGGTGACAGACATTTAGCTTCTATGCCAACCTCTTCTACACAATGGATACCTACCTACGTGGCTTTTACGCCGTGATCTTCGTAGCGATTATACGCGTTGTGTCCCTTAGTTGGACCCACGTCACACGCTCATTCAAAAGATCATCTATACGCAGGCATTGGTTACTTTAACCGTTGTGTAAAAGGATGCTATACTTTTCACTCCTCAGTTTCTACACCGACGGAGTGGTCACTGTCACTAAAACTCTATAAATAGAGACCTCTATCAATGAGGAACAAGGTCGACAAATTGGAGGGTCAAAGAAGTTAAGTCTGAAAACTGATCAAGAGATCCAGTACCAGATCCAACGGTGGAGAGAGAGAGAGAGAGAGAGAGAGAGAGAGAGAACCCGGAGCTCAGGCAGAGAGTAGCGATCGACGACTTTGGCATCGTGCATCCACCCTCTTTTGCAACCTTCGAAGCTGCTTCCTGTCTTCTATGGCACTTCTTCAACATCGTGTGGTCCAAGGGCTAAAGTGATCGACTGCAGATCAGACACCTATAGCAATATTTACCCAGATTAAATAAATTGTACTCCCATATCCTCGTATAGGATCAAATTGTACAAGTTTGTTTGTAAACAAAAGAAGGCGGGTTCCGTGTAAACCCCATATTGAATACATTTTCATTCTTTCGTTTAATACCACAAACAGCAGCTGGGTATTTGTTCTGCACCTCTCCAGTGTAGGGATTGGGTAGGAAACTCATTGCAGTTCAGATTTCCTGAATTTGTATGGTACCAGTGAAGTAAGAGTGTAAAGGAGTTAGTTGAAGGTTGTACTAGATATTAAGGTTTATACTTAAGGATTGGGGGTATTGCAGATAGGGGTTACAACAACTGATGCAATTGGTTGTGCATAATAGCAATTGCCTACTGTTTCCTAGCACATGATGGTATTGCGGTTGCATAGTAATAGAGCAACAACTGCAGTAGCTTAGTAGCTTTAAAGGTTCAACTTTGAGATGCAGATATGTTAAGATACCAAATTATAACAAATGTGAGTGTTTCATGGTTGTGAGGATAGTGTATTAGGTGGGTTATCTGTGTTAACAATATGTGAAGAACAATGTGGGCAATGGGTGATTTGATGTAGATAGCAAGGGATGAGGGGAGAACTGCATTTGTAGTAAGCAATAGTTTTTCCTACAGAACCTAGCAATGAGAATTCATGTCAACTGCTTGTTAGCAGTTACCTAGAGTCAATAGGGGGTTGAAGAACAAATCTGTATCAGTGAGGTTGGAGGCTTGTTGCTTTATTTGGTGTTGATGTGTACCCTTTATGTGTAGGTACCCGACTAGAGATACCAACCTAAGATGAGGTAGTAGTATTTTTATGAGGTTCTTTCTGTATAAATGTGTGTTTACAGAAATTAGTGGGTGAGCACCTGGTGTAGTTACCATAGATTAGAGGGCTCGGGCAAGTGTCTTCTTCTCCTACTTTTGTAATCTTGAGAGCAAGTTGTAATCAGAATCCTATACTTTATTCTAGAACTTACATGCAACAATCGTGGTTACGAATATAGGTTTATTCGTAAAGCACGTAGCTTGGGGATGCTGGTTACGTACTCAACTTACCATTTATTGGGAACGGAACGTGACAAAACTTTCATATTCTGCTCACTTTTAACCATTTTTTCTCCAGTGTGGAAGAACCCTAACTCTAGTAATATTCTTCATCCCGCCATCGAGGTAAAAAGTCTATAAAAAAATTCAACGGTGATTTTTGGGAGAATCGACAGTGTATGTGTTGATTTCTTTTGATTTATTTTGATCTTTAGCTCAAAATACTAGATTTCTTAGAAAAATGGGCAACCATTTTTTTGTTTGTTAATGCTGGAAGAAGTTTGTACCTAGAATTACTATACATGATTGTTTGTTGCTAGAAGATGTAGCTATGATTATACGTGCACTACGAAGAATTTGTCATCCGTAAAGTCCTGACATTCATGTTTTTCTCTGAGGTTAATCATGTGAACTAAGTTTATCATCTACTAAGAATTTGTCATCTGCAAATAGAGATGGCAACAGACGGGTAGGAGTCGAGGACTATACTCTCTATATCTATTTTCGAGTAGTGTTTGAATTTTCGTTTTCGTCTCCATTTTCGTCTCCATTAAACAATGCACTCTTCATTCCCGTCCCGTTAATACTTTCGAGATCGAATTTTTCTATTCTTATTTTCGTTCCCTGCTCCTTAGTGTAATAATTAAATATCCCAAGCCGATCACATATTTAGTTAGTATCTCAAACACATGGTATATTAGAAAGTAAATTGGTTAATTAGAAAGTAAATTCTTTGATTTATTTACTTATATTTAGTTATTAGTAGCCTTGAATATTTAGTTTTAGAATTTGTTTTCTATTAATTAATCTTTTTATAAATATTTTAAATATAATTAGCTATATTTACTTATATATGTCATACTATGTCAAAGATTGGAGCTGTAGTCAACCTTCTCTTCAGCTCCTCAAATGTTGACTGACAATTTTCAGTCCAGAAGAATTCCACGTCCTTCCTGGTTAGTCTAGTCATCGGCTCTACAAGTTTGGAAAATTCCTGAACAAACCTCCAATAGTAGCCCGCCAATCCAAGGAAACTCCTGACCTCTGCTACTGAACTCGGGGTAGACCATGATTCAACAGCTGAATTCTTCTTCGGGTACACTGAGATTCCATCTCTTGTAATAACATGCTCGAGGAATTCAACCTTATCAAGGAAGAACTCACACTTTGATAGCTTGCTGTAATCCCCCTGATTTTCATAATTTTGAATTTGGAATTTCTCACCATTTTCTGAAATTTTTTGTGAATTTTCTGTAATTTTTAGCAATTAAACTTAAGTGTTTTAATTATTCAATGATTTTTAAATAATAATAAATAATATTAAAATGTGATGAAAATTATATTTTCTAATGTAAAATTTAAAACCGGACATAGGGTAATTTTTCGGGAATTTATTGGGCCCCGGACCTATTTTTTAAAATACCTAAAAGTAATTATTTATTTAAATTTAATTGTTTAATTGTTTAGTTATTTATTTTAGTATTTAATCCCTATATTCCGGCCCGGCCCAACTCCGGCCCAAGCCCGCACTGTTAGCGGGTCGGATCGGGTTCGGTCGACCAACCCGACCCGCACACCCCTGAGACCCGACCCGCTACCACTTCACCTTCCCCGACCGTTCTGCCGACGAATCCCCTCCCGCCGCTGCCGTTACGCTGCCGGCCGACTATTCAGCCCCGCCGCCGGAACGGTCGCCGCCGCCGCCCGCCTCGCCGTCCTCCTCGCCGTGGCCAGACGACTCCGGTGAGTCTCAGACCGGACACAGCCATTTCAGACACGGACACAGAGAGATCGACACAGGAACAGTAAACCCTAATTTCTGTGTCGGACACAGTGTCCAGGACACAGGACACGATTTTGCCTCGGTTTCTCGGACCACTTCAGGTACCCATAACTTTTGACTCGTAGCTCGGAATTCGATTCCGCAAATTGTATTGCGTAGCCAGTATGACCCTCTCGGTGCCCGGACAAACCGCTCGGGGCATCGCGTCCTGTGGTGATCGCACACCGCGATCCAAAAACAGGAAAAACCAGACCCTGATTCACCCCGGAATCGAGTACGCCCCGCCAAACGGGACGACTTGGTCACGTGCGGTCTTCACCGACACGTGAGCATCGTAGATACGGACGTGCGGGCTTTCGCAGAAGCTGATTCGGATGTGCGTGCACACCGGAATCAGTGCGTATCCGTGGACACCGCCCCGTATCCGTACTTTCTGTTTCTCACTGTAACTTAGTGTACACAAGTCAGATCGAGACAAAACTTGCGCCATTGGACTCGTAGCAATACGCTGGTCCTGTGGGTCAAGTTTGGTTCGATTCTGAGAACGTTGACAAAATCGCGTGTCGTGGGCCCCACAGGCTCTATCCGACGGGCGATTTTGAGAACGGCTCATCGGAATCCAATTCTGGAAGTTCCGTTGGGTTCGTAGCATCGTTCCTGACCTGTTGACACTAAGTTGGACTATTTTTGAGACCTTTGACCCTGGCGCATTTTTCGGTGCAAAGCGGCCTACATTTGGATCCCGCCTTGACCCGAAAATGACGTTTTTGCCCTTGTCTCCAAATTGGACTCAAGGACAGGCGATCCTAGCTGATTAATATTTTCTGGACCTGATGGTGATGTTTGTTTCAGCAGCCGGAGTACTGCCTGCAAATCCAGCTATTGCCAGAGCTACACTTGGAGCTGAAAACCCAGGCAAGTGTACCTTGCCATAAATGCAGTTTAATGATTCATTTCTCTTGATTTATTTTCCTGTGATTATTGTACTTGCTCAAACCTAGGGCCGTGTGACTTGCTTAGCGTCCGATCATAGTCGGATGCCAACACCGTACGCGGGGTTGGGCAATGTCATTTAGAGATGGATATCGTGACATTTATAATCTTGTACTTGCCCTATCAAGTACTTATTACCAGGACACTTGACACAGAGCATGAGACAGAATCTTCCTGAAATATTCAAGGTGATTCTGTGTAGGTTCCATGATTTATGACTTAGACATTACATTCCTAGACATTATGTTCATAGACATAGTATGACTTACTGCATTAGATATGATCGTACGTGACGTGGACATGAGGCATCGTGGACATGATATGTATGATTACATTGGGTGGGGAGAGACACACAGGCTAAAGGCTGATTATATATATATATAATTCATAGTAAACACATAGTAAAAAATTTATAGTATAACTGCTACCGGCTCCCCGACACAGAGCTTGTAGTGGTATCAGCCTAAGTTTTAGTGATGCTCTCAACTTGCATTTCACATAGATGGTTATATGGTTGACCCTATTGTTTCAGTAACTGCTTTACTGCATTTATTTTGGCTTGTGCTTTCTTGTACCTTGCTATGTCCCCTGAGGACCTGGATCCGGATTATGTCCCCAGGATTTGCAGACGAGGTTTATCCAGAGGTCTACGGAACAGGTGCTCTTCACGGAACAGTACCCGTAGCCGAGGACGAGGTGATCGCTGAGGACTTCTCCTGAACCATTGTTTCGCCATGCTCAGTCGTTATTTCCTGTTTAATTAAACTCTTTAATTTCTGTTTATGAGATCATTGTACCAGACTTATATCGGGTTGTTCCCCGAATACTTTGCTGAGACTGGATGTTTAATTTACTTTCCTTATTGCTGTTGATTTATATTCTTTTCTGTGGATGAGATTAGTTCTGACTTATTGTTATAGACCTTATATACAGCTTAAGTATGCCCGATGGATCCATTAAATTGGGTTTGTCCATCGGTGCATGCTGCTGGCCATAATCACGCATCCGGTCCCTCGGTATTTTGGGACTGGGGCGTGACATAGTTTTTGTGGTGGCCCATGCAGGTCCACGACTAAATTGTTCAGTTTCAACTTAGGGACCGAACATGCCTGCAATAAGAATAGGATAAAGTTTTTAGGATCTCATCCACTTGCTTGAAAACGTTCTTGATATCTGTATCGTATTCAAATTAACTTTTGACTTGCATCTTGCCTTGAATCCAGTGCGCTTCTTATGTTTTATTTTGATGCAGACTAATGGATCCAAGAAGTGGAGACGAGAATCCCTTGAATACACCACATGATGCTGTGGTCACTTATGATGAAGGAGTGACACCCGAAGACCGAGGGCAATCATCTCTGTCACGCCCCAGTCCCAAAATACCGTGGGACCGGACGCGTGATAATGGCCAGCAGTACGCACCGATGGACCAACTCACTATAAAGGATCCATCAGGGCATACTTAAGCTGTAAAACAAGTCTACGACAATCAAGGGTACAACTAATCTCATCCACACAAGACATAAACATGATCCACAGAATAAATAAGAAATGTAAATCAACAGCAAGTCTCACATAGTACTTCGGGGACAACCCGATAAATATCTAGTACAATGGTTCAACAGCCCAGAAAGTAAAAGACTGAAATAAAGAAATGAAAGCTGAGCATGAACATGGATGCTCAATAGAAGTCTTCAGCTAAGACCTCGTCCTCAGATGGTGGTACAACTCCTGGATCAGCTCCTACTCCAGTCCCGTAGATCTCGGGATAAACACGTCTGCAAAATCTGGGGAACAAAATCCGGATCCAGGTCCTCAGGGGACATAGCAAGGTACAAGAAAGCTCATGCCAATAAATACAGATAAGCAGTGCAGCAAATAAATAACTAAATGAACAATGGGGTAAATAAGTAACCATCTAAGTGTAAATGCAAGTGAGAGCATCACTAGTCTCAGGCTGAGCCACTACAAGCTCTGTGTCGGGGAGCCGGTAGCGGTAATAACCGGTAGTGGGTCAGGCTCTGCTACGAGAACCTGCGACCTCTCAATAATAGAAGATATACATAAATACAGCCTGTAGCCTGTGTGTCTCTCCCCACCCCATGTAACCACGCAAATCATGACCACAACGTCTCATGCCCATGTCAAGCGCGATCATAGCTAAATGCAACCAGTCATAAGTATCTAATAATATAATGTCCATGTCCTGTATCCTATACAGAATCACCACGAATATCTCGGGAAAATCCTGTCTCATGAATAGTGTCAAGTGTCCTGGGTCATATGGTACTTGATAAGACAAGTACGAGAATATAAAGTGTCACGGATGTCCATCTCTAGATGACCGTACCCAACACTGCGTACAGTGTCGGCACCCGACTGATAATCGGACGCTAAGTACGTCACACGGTCCTAGGTTGAGCATGCACAGCAATATATATAAAACAAGGAAAATAGATAACTAAACTGCAGAGTTTGGCAAGGTACACTTGCCTGATGTCCGAGTATCAACAACTGTCCTGGTATCAGTGGATCCGGTGGGGTCTACTCCAAAAGCTGTAATAAATATCACCAACAGTCTCAAAAGATGTCAAATAGCTGGAAACGCCTGTCCTTACGTCCAATTTGGACACAGGGCCAAAAAGGTCATTTTCGGGCCAAAGCGGGTTCCACCTGTGGGCCACTTTGCACCGAAAAGCGTGTCAGGGTCAAAGGTCTCCAAATTCCGCAAACTCAGTGTCTACAAGTCAGGAACGATGATACGAACCCAACGGAACTTCCAGAATTGGATTCCGATGAGCCGATCTCAAAATCACCCGTCAAGTGGAGCATGTGGGGCCCACGATACGTGATTTTGTCAACGTTCTCAGAATCGAACCAAACTTGGCTCACAGGACCAGCGTATTACTACGGATCCGATGGCGCAAGTTTCGTCTCGATCTGACGTGTGTGCACGAAGTTACAGCGTGTTTCAGAATCGACGGATACGGGGTGTCGTCGGCGGATACGCGTTGATTCCGGGGTGCACGCACCTCCGAATCGACTTCTGCGAAATCCTACACGACCGTATCAACGTCGCGCACAGTTTGGTAAAGACCACGTGCGACCAAGTCGTCCCGTTTGGCGGGGCGGACTCAGTTCCGGGGTGAAACAGGGCGTTGTTTTTTCCTGTTTTGGATCGCGGTGTACGACCACTACAAGACGCGATGCACCGAGCGAATTGCACGGGCACCGAGAGGGGTATACAGTCTACGCATAGCAATCGACGGAATTAAAAACGGAGTCGCGAGTAGGGAGAAAACAGTACCTGTACAGGGCTCCGTGGATTCCGTTTTCCAAGTGACCGAACGTCAACCCCGTGTCCTGGTTGAGAGCAGCGGGTTGTCGAGGTCGACGAGGGGACTGGAACTAGACGAGGGTCGAGCAGGGCCGGGTGGACGCGAGGGAAGTGGCTTGATCGACGACGGCGCCGGAGTCGTGTCGTCGTCCGATCCGCGGATGGCTGAGCGGAGGCTGTCGAGTGGGACGGCAGAGCTGGAGTCGAGGGGGACAGGCGCTGCTGATCGGCTGTTCAGCCGCTGCGGGGGACGTCCAGACCGGAGCGGTCGGCGCCGGAGTCACAGTCGTGGGGGAAGCGGCTTGCCGAGATGGGAGGGAGTTGGGGCGGACTCGGGCAGATTCGCCGGAGTCGAACAGCGTGAAGCCTCGCGGTTGGAGTTCGGTGGGGTGCTGTTGCTGACAAGGAGATGACGGCGGGGTGTTTAGCTAGGGTTGCGGCTGGGCACGCATGCCAAGGAGGGGGTTTTATACTGCTACAGTAAAAACCGGCGGCTGCTAGGGTTGCATGCGGGTTTCGGGTCAGGTTGGTTTGGTTCGGTCCAACTGGGTCTGGTTCACAATCCAAATGGCTAAAGGTCCTCGATACATTGCTCCGGTGTCCAATAAATTCACCGAAAAATGCCATGCGTCCGGTTTTCCATTATACACAATAAATTTCTATTTCCAGAATATTTTAACTCCATTTAGTCACACTTAAAATTATTTAACCCATAAACCACAGTGATAAATTCTAGAAAAATACCGAAAATACGGAAAATTATATAATCTGATTTCTGAAATTTAGGGTGTTTACAATCTTCCCTCCTTAAAAGGATTGCGTCCTCGCAATCAGAGAATAAGTTACTAAAGAAAAAGTTATGGAAGTACAAGGTTGCTTAGTTTTCAACTGCCTCCTCGAACAAGTGGGGGTAACGCTGGCGCATACTATCTTCCCGTTCCCAAGTCGATTCGCCTGGTGAATGATGTTTCCATGCTACACGAACCAGTCTGATCGTCTGTCCCCGTAGTGTCTTCTCACTGACGTCGAGGATGCCAACTGGTTGTTCCTCATACCTCAAGCTCGGGCCTACTGCGATCTCTGAATGATCGACTACGTGACTTGGGTCGGTCACGTACCTTCGCAACTGGGAGACGTGGAATACGTCATGCACTCCCTCTAAGGATGGAGGTAATGCAAGCCGATAAGCCACCTCACCAACGCGCTCGAGGATATCAAATGGCCCAATATACCTTGGGCTCAGCTTGCCTCTGCTCCCGAATCTGATAGTACCCCGAGTGGGCGAAATCCTCAAGAATACGTGATCCCCTTCTTTGAACTCTAGGGGACGTCTGTGTGTATCTGCCCAATGTTTCTGTCTGTCCTGAGCTGCTCGTAGATGATCCTGTATCTGCTTTACCTTCTCCACTGTCTGCGTTACCAATTCTGGACCCAGTAGTTGACGTTCACCAACGTCACTCCAACACACTGGTGATCTGCACTTCCTTCCGTATAAAGCTTCAAATGGTGCCATCTGGATGCTGGCCTGATAACTGTTATTGTAGGAGAACTCTACTAAGTGCAAATGATCTTCCCAAGAACCTCCAAAGTCTAGCATACATGATCTCAACATGTCCTCCAAGATCTGAATGGTGCGCTCCGATTGTCCATCTGTCTGCGGGTGGTATGCCGTGCTGAACTTGAGTCTGGTGCCGAGACTCTCTTGCATGCTTCTCCAGAAATGAGATGTAAATCTCGAATCTCGATCCGATACAATACTAACAGGTACTCCATGTAATTTGACGATTTATCGCATATACATGTCAGCTAGTACCTCTGTGGACTGTCCAACTCTAAATGGTAAGAAGTGTGCCGATTTAGTGAGTCGATCCACGATCACCCATACTGCGTCTCTTCCGCTGGGGCTCTTCGGAAATCCTGTGACAAAGTCCATCGTGATGTGCTCCCACTTCCATTCCGGTATCGGGAGCGGCTGTAACATACCTACAGTCCTCTGATGCTCGGCCTTTACTTGCTGGCAGACTAAGCATTTGGCCACAAATCTGGCGATCTCCCTCTTCATTCCATGCCACCAGTAATACTGTCTCAAGTCTCGATACATCTTGGTTCCTCCTGGGTGAACAGAGTACATAGAGCTATGTGCTTCAGTCATTAGCTCCTGTCTCAATTCTCCATTTGGAACATATAGGCGGTTTCCAAACCTTAATGTTCCGTCTTCGTGGATGCGTAGTCCTGTCTGCATACCTGCTTCTGTCCTTTCTTTGAGTCTTCGGAATCTAGCATCGGTGGGCAATGCTTCTTTAATCTTCTCCACGAGGGATGACTGAATCTCAAGATTAGCCATCAATCCATTCTGTCCCGGTACGATAACCTCTATCTGTAGCTCCTGTAAGTCCTTCAATAACTCGGGCTGCATTGTCAAGAAATAAGCCGTAGGCTTCCTGCTGAGTGCATCTGCAACAACATTCGCCTTTCCCGGATGATACTGCAGATCGATGTCAAAATCCACCATTAGTTCCAGCCAACGTCTCTGTCTCATGTTAAGCTCCTTCTGAGTATACACATACTTCAGGCTCTTGTGGTCAGTATAGATTTCTACCCTCTCTCCATAAAGGTAGTGCCTCCATATCTTCAATGCAAATATCACTGCTGCTAGCTCCAGATCATGCGTGGGGTAGTTCTTCTCGTGGTCCTTCAACTGTCTCGACGCATAAGCAATGACTTTGCTATGTTGCATCAAAACACATCCTAGTCCACTGCCTGATGCATCACTGTAAACAACAAAACCTCCTGACCCTGAAGGAAGAGTCAAGACAGGTGCTGTTGTTAATCTTCTCTTCAGTTCTTCAAAAGCCTTCTGGCAGTCTTCTGTCCATACAAACTCCTGATCCTTTCGTGTTAGCTTTGTCATTGGTTCTGCAATCCTTGAGAAATTTTCTACGAACCTTCGGTAATATCCCGCAAGTCCTAGAAAACTTCTTACCTCTGCAACTGATGTAGGTGTAGGCCATGTCTCAATTGCTGCAACCTTCTCTGGATCCACTGAAAGTCCTTCTCCTGATATGATGTGTCCCAAGAAAGGCACTCTGTCCATACAGAACTCACACTTACTGAGCTTGGCATATAACTTCTCATGTCTCAAGGTCTCTAACACGATTCTAAGATGTTCCTCGTGCTCTTCAGGGCTCTTGGAATATATGAGAATGTCGTCAATGAATACTACTACGAATTTATCCAAGAATTGATGAAAGACTCTGTTCATTAAGCTCATAAACACTGCTGGTGCGTTGGTTAAACCAAACGGCATCACCAAGAACTCATAATGCCCATACTTCGTCCTGAAAGCTGTCTTCGGGATGTCTTCCTTCCTCACCTTGATCTGATGATAGCCGGATCTAAGGTCAATCTTCGAGAATACCCTTGCACCACTCAATTGATCGAATAGATCATCAATGCGTGGTAAGGGATACCTGTTCTTGATGGTCACGGCATTCAGTGCCCTGTAATCAATGCACAACCGTACTGTTCCATCCTTCTTCGGCACAAATAAGATGGGTGCTCCCCAAGGTGAAACACTGGGGCGAATGAAACCCTTCTCCAACAGATCATCTACCTGTTCCTTCAACTCCACTAACTCCTTAGGTGCTAGCCGATAAACTGATGAAGTGATTGGCTCTGCTCTTGGAGTTAAGTCTATTGTGAATTCTATTTCCCGATCAGGCGGTAAACCTGGAAGATCATCAGGAAATACGTCCACAAATTCTGATATGACTCTTGGGTAACCTGTCTCCTCTTCTACAGATAATACCCTAAGAGTAGGCTGAACTCCTTGCTCTACTGCTCCTCGAAGAAACTCAAATTCTGGATGTCCTGGCGGTCTAAATATAACCCGCCCAAGTCGGCAATCAAGAGTCGCATGGTACTGACTTAACCAGTCCATACCAAGTACGACATCATAATCCGGCATAGAAAATATCAGAAACTGCGCTCGCATCTCTCGACCACAAACTACTACAGAACATGATCTACAGACGTCACTAACCGGAATAATACCACCTCCCGTAAGAATCCTCTTCATCTTCGGGAGGGGTGCGGTAGCTACTCTATGGGTGGCTACAAAGCTAGCTGCTATAAATGAATGCGATGCTCCAGAATCAAATAAAACTACAGCAGGTAATGAAGCTACTAAAATAGTACCTGCGATGACCTCGCCTGCTGTAGCCTCCTCCTCAACAGCTAATGGGAATGCCTGTCCCCGTCCCTGAGCTGGACCTCTCTGCTGCTGCTGCTGCTGATGAAATAGGGCTGCCTGTGGTGCCAGGGGTGGTCTCTGCTGGTTCCCTCCGGGGGCTGGTGGTCTGACCCCACCAACTCCTGTCTGTTGGGCTCCTGCTGCTGGATAAGCTGGTCGTGGTGCAGGCAATGCTAGTCTTGGTGCTCCGTCTCGGCGTTCAGTACAGTCCCTGGAAAAGTGCTGGCTGGATCCGCAGCTCAAACATAGTCCCAATTTAAGCCTGCATTCCTTCTCAATGTGTCCTACCTTGCCGCAGTGGTGACAAGTAGGAAGAGGTCTGTCTCTATGTGCTGCTCTATCTGGCATACCCCTCTGGGTTCGCTTTGCCGAATCTCCATGTGCTGGCCTGGATGGTGCTGATGTGATAGGCCTCTTCAGGTTAGTCTCCCTTCTAGCGACGCGCTCCAAGCGTCGGGCTGCTGCAAGGACATCGGTATAAGAGGTAGGTGCTACCGATCCAATCACTCTCTGAAGTTCGAACTTCAAGCCGTCAAAGAACTTCTCTGCTTTTTCTTCCTCCGTCGAGATCAATGTCGGGGCAAAGCGGCTCAGGCGAATAAATTCCGCATTGTATTCCTCTACTGACATGCTGCCTTGGATAAGGCGGTTGAACCTGTCTCTGAGCTCTGACCGTGCGACTGCCGGGATGTACATCTCTTGGAAGAGTCTAGAGAACTCTTCCCATGTGACTCTGTCCTGTCCAAGTCTCCTCTCTTCTGCTAGCCACCAGTGATGCGCATTATCAGTTAACTGCATTCTAACTGCAGTCATCCACTTCTCTCTCGGAAGTTCAGCGGCTTCCAACTGATGCTGAATATTGGTGAGCCACTCATGAACTTCCGTTGGCCCTTCCTTACCAGAAAATATACGAGGTTTGAGGTGACGGAAATCAGTGATAGATCCCGTCGCTGTTCGCCTCGCTGGGGGATTTGCCTGCTCCAATGCGGATACCAGGCTGGTCCTCAGATACTCGGCCTCCTGCCGATGGGCCTCCTGCTGAATCTGTTGCTGTGCTTGCATCATAGCATACATCATCTGGAACATTTGTTGCCCGTCCATGGCTTGTCCTGGCGGAAATACTAGCATCTGGGGAGTGAACTGTGGTGGAGGTGGGATGTCATCTCTCCGGAACCTTGGATTAGGCTGTCCGGTTTGATCGCTCTGCGATGCTGGTCCTCCACTCCCTGGAGTCACTCCGTCTCCATAAGTAACCACAGCGTCGTGTGGCGTATCCAAAGGAATATCATCTCTGTTCCCGGAATCCATTGCTCTGAAATCAAAAGATAAACTATGAGAACGCTCAGAGGAATCAATACAGGATGCAGTTCAAGTAAAAATATTTCGAGTTCGATATAGAGTTCAACAATGGTTAAATAATGGATGAGAACCTAGAACTTATCCTATCCTTAGGGCAGGCTGGTTCGGTCCCTAAGTTGAAACCGAACAATTTAGTCGTAGACCTGCATGGGCCACCACAAAAACCATGTCACGCCCCAGTCCCAAAATACCGTGGGACCGGACGCGTGATAATGGCCAGCAGTACGCACCGATGGACCAACTCACTATAAAGGATCCATCAGGGCATACTTAAGCTGTAAAACAAGTCTACGACAATCAAGGGTACAACTAATCTCATCCACACAAGACATAAACATGATCCACAGAATAAATAAGAAATGTAAATCAACAGCAAGTCTCACATAGTACTTCGGGGACAACCCGATAAATATCTAGTACAATGGTTCAACAGCCCAGAAAGTAAAAGACTGAAATAAAGAAATGAAAGCTGAGCATGAACATGGATGCTCAATAGAAGTCTTCAGCTAAGACCTCGTCCTCAGATGGTGGTACAACTCCTGGATCAGCTCCTGCTCCAGTCCCGTAGATCTCGGGATAAACCACGTCTGCAAAATCTGGGGAACAAAATCCGGATCCAGGTCCTCAGGGGACATAGCAAGGTACAAGAAAGCTCATGCCAATAAATACAGATAAGCAGTGCAGCAAATAAATAACTAAATGAACAATGGGGTAAATAAGTAACCATCTAAGTGTAAATGCAAGTGAGAGCATCACTAGTCTCAGGCTGAGCCACTACAAGCTCTGTGTCGGGGAGCCGGTAGCGGTAATAACCGGTAGTGGGTCAGGCTCTGCTACGAGAACCTGCGACCTCTCAATAATAGAAGATATACATAAATACAGCCTGTAGCCTGTGTGTCTCTCCCCACCCCATGTAACCACGCAAATCATGACCACAACGTCTCATGCCCATGTCAAGCGCGATCATAGCTAAATGCAACCAGTCATAAGTATCTAATAATATAATGTCCATGTCCTGTATCCTATACAGAATCACCACGAATATCTCGGGAAAATCCTGTCTCATGAATAGTGTCAAGTGTCCTGGGTCATATGGTACTTGATAAGACAAGTACGAGAATATAAAGTGTCACGGATGTCCATCTCTAGATGACCGTACCCAACACTGCGTACAGTGTCGGCACCCGACTGATAATCGGACGCTAAGTACGTCACACGGTCCTAGGTTGAGCATGCACAGCAATATATATAAAACAAGGAAAATAGATAACTAAACTGCAGAGTTTGGCAAGGTACACTTGCCTGATGTCCGAGTATCAACAACTGTCCTGGTATCAGTGGATCCGGTGGGGTCTACTCCAAAAGCTGTAATAAATATCACCAACAGTCTCAGAAGATGTCAAATAGCTGGAAACGCCTGTCCTTACGTCCAATTTGGACACAGGGCCAAAAAGGTCATTTTCGGGCCAAAGCGGGTTCCACCTGTGGGCCACTTTGCACCGAAAAGTGTGTCAGGGTCAAAGGTCTCCAAATTCCGCAAACTCAGTGTCTACAAGTCAGGAACGATGATACGAACCCAACGGAACTTCCAGAATTGGATTCCGATGAGCCGATCTCAAAATCACCCGTCAAGTGGAGCATGTGGGGCCCACGATACGTGATTTTGTCAACGTTCTCAGAATCGAACCAAACTTGGCTCACAGGACCAGCGTATTACTACGGATCCGATGGCGCAAGTTTCGTCTCGATCTGACGTGTGTGCACGAAGTTACAGCGTGTTTCAGAATCGACGGATACGGGGTGTCGTCGGCGGATACGCGTTGATTCCGGGGTGCACGCACCTCCGAATCGACTTCTGCGAAATCCTACACGACCGTATCAACGTCGCGCACAGTTTGGTAAAGACCACGTGCGACCAAGTCGTCCCGTTTGGCGGGGCGGACTCAGTTCCGGGGTGAAACAGGGCGTTGTTTTTTCCTGTTTTGGATCGCGGTGTACGACCACTACAAGACGCGATGCACCGAGCGAATTGCACGGGCACCGAGAGGGGTATACAGTCTACGCATAGCAATCGACGGAATTAAAAACGGAGTCGCGAGTAGGGAGAAAACAGTACCTGTACAGGGCTCCGTGGATTCCGTTTTCCAAGTGACCGAACGTCAACCCCGTGTCCTGGTTGAGAGCAGCGGGTTGTCGAGGTCGACGAGGGGACTGGAACTAGACGAGGGTCGAGCAGGGCCGGGTGGACGCGAGGGAAGTGGCTTGATCGACGACGGCGCCGGAGTCGTGTCGTCGTCCGATCCGCGGATGGCTGAGCGGAGGCTGTCGAGTGGGACGGCAGAGCTGGAGTCGAGGGGGACAGGCGCTGCTGATCGGCTGTTCAGCCGCTGCGGGGGACGTCCAGACCGGAGCGGTCGGCGCCGGAGTCACAGTCGTGGGGGAAGCGGCTTGCCGAGATGGGAGGGAGTTGGGGCGGACTCGGGCAGATTCGCCGGAGTCGAACAGCGTGAAGCCTCGCGGTTGGAGTTCGGTGGGGTGCTGTTGCTGACAAGGAGATGACGGCGGGGTGTTTAGCTAGGGTTGCGGCTGGGCACGCATGCCAAGGAGGGGGTTTTATACTGCTACAGTAAAAACCGGCGGCTGCTAGGGTTGCATGCGGGTTTCGGGTCAGGTTGGTTTGGTTCGGTCCAACTGGGTCTGGTTCACAATCCAAATGGCTAAAGGTCCTCGATACATTGCTCCGGTGTCCAATAAATTCACCGAAAAATGCCATGCGTCCGGTTTTCCATTATACACAATAAATTTCTATTTCCAGAATATTTTAACTCCATTTAGTCACACTTAAAATTATTTAACCCATAAACCACAGTGATAAATTCCAGAAAAATACCGAAAATACGGAAAATTATATAATCTGATTTCTGAAATTTAGGGTGTTTACAATCTCAAAGCAATCAAGCAGCCCAGCAGGATTCAAGGTTCCGGCGTGATGACATCCCGCCGCCTCCGCAGTTCATTCCATCGATGCCCGTATTCCCACAAGGGCAACCTATAGACGGGCAGCAGATATTTCAAATGATCTACGCAATGATGCAAGCCCAACAGCAAATTCATCAAGAGACTCAGCGTCACGAGGCAGAGTATTTAAGAACCAGCCTAGTAACCGCATTGGAGCAAGTGAACCCACAAGCTAGGCGACCAGTGACAAGATCTATCACCGATTTCCGTCAACTCAAGCTCCGTACCTTTTCGGGCAAGGAAGGACCAACTGAAGTGCATGAGTGGCTCACCAACATACAACACCAGTTGGAAGCAGCTGAGCTTCCAAGAGAACGTTGGATGACCGCCGTTAGAATGCAGTTGACGGATAATGCTCATCACTGGTGGCTATCTGAAGAGACCAGGCTCGGACCAGACCGAGTCACTTGGGAAGAATTCTCCAGACTCTTCCAGGAGATGTACATACCAGCTATCGCTCGATCAGAACTGAGGGACAAGTTCAATCGCCTCACTCAGGAAGCTATGACGGTGGAAGAGTACAACGCTGAGTTCATTCGTCTGAGTCGTTCGCTCCTACTTTGATCCCGACAGAAGTAGAGAAGGCCGAAAAGTTTTTCGACGGACTAAACATCGAGCTACAAAAACTGATCGGATCTGTCGCACCCACTTCGTACTCGGACGTTCTCGCTGTAGCCCGACGCATGGAACGCGTCACCAAGAGAGAAACCAGTCTGAAACGGTCTTCCACATCAGCCAGAGCACCACAAGAAGAAGCTGCAAAGAGGCCTCATATACACCAGCCAACCAGAGCCTCTCCGTAGACATTACCTACATGTCAATACTGTGGCAAGGTAAGCCATACTGAGAAGGACTGCAGACGCAAGTTGAGATTATGCTTGATTTGCGGGACCAATCAACACTTAGCCAAGGATTGTCCTTATCATCGAGGAGGAGTACCAAGAGCAAACCATCAAGCTCTACCAGCACCAGGAGGATATCAACCAAGGCCACCATTGGCACCACAAGCAGCACTCTTTCAACAAGTCCAGCAGCAACAGCAGCAGCAGAGGAATCCACCACAAGGACGCGGACAAGCTTTCGCGATGACCTTGGAAGACGCACAGAACCATGGAGTAGCTAATGCGAGTAAGTTTTTATAGTTTTTCTGTTTCTAGTAATTCTGTAGTTCGTGCCTGCTGGTTCGTGACCCTAGACTTACCCTGATTGCTAATGATTGATAACCTAGTGTTAACCTGATAAATTTTTGAATTTGCTAAATAACTTAGAATGTTTTATAAATGTTAAACAGATAAGTTTTTTTTAAAGAATAAAACTGGTTTCTAAAACTATAATCTTCTAGATTTCCCACAATTGGGAAATCATATAACTTTTAATGCTTAGGAAAATAATTTTTCCTAGGCGTCACTCTCAACCTTGATTGTCTTATTCAAATAAGTTTTGCAACCGTGTCATCTCTGTTGACTGGTTATTCTTTGATTGCGAGGACGCAATCCTCTTAAGGGGGGTAGATTATAATCCCCCTGATTTTCATAATTTTGAACTTGGAATTTCTCACCAATTTCTGAAATTTTCTGTGAATTTTCTGTAATTTTTAGCAATTAAACTTAAGTGTTTTAATTATTCAATGATTTTTAAATAATAATAAATAATATTAAAATGTGATAAAAATTATATTTTCTAATGTAAAATTTAAAACCGGACATAGGGTAATTTTCCGGGAATTTATTGGTCCCCGGACCTATTTTTTAAAATACCTAAAAGTAATTATTTATTTAAATTTAATTGTTTAATTGTTTAGTTATTTATTTTAGTATTTAATCCCTATATTCCGGCCCGGCCCAACTCCGGCCCAAGCCCGCACTGTTAGCGGGTTGGATCGGGTTCGGTCGACCAACCCGACCCGCACACCCCTGAGACCCGACCCGCTACCACTTCACCTTCCCCGACCGTTCTGCCGACGAATCCCCTCCCGCCGCTGCCGTTACGCTGCCGGCCGACTATTCAGCCCCGTCGCCGGAACGGTCGCCGCCGCCGCCCGCCTCGCCGTCCTCCTCGCCGTGGCCAGACGACTCCGGTGAGTCTCAGACCGGACACAGCCATTTCAGACACGGACACAGAGAGATCGACACAGGAACAGTAAACCCTAATTTCTGTGTCGGACACAGTGTCCAGGACACAGGACACGATTTTGCCTCGGTTTCTCGGACCACTTCAGGTACCCATAACTTTTGACTCGTAGCTCGAAATTCGATTCCGCAAATTGTATTGCGTAGCCAGTATGACCCTCTCGGTGCCCGGATAAACCGCTCGGGGCATCGCGTCCTGTGGTGATCGCACACCGCGATCCAAAAACAGGAAAAACCAGACCCTGATTCACCCCGGAATCGAGTACGCCCCGCCAAACGGGACGACTTGGTCACGTGCGGTCTTCACCGACACGTGAGCATCGTAGATACGGACGTGCGGGCTTTCGCAGAAGCTGATTCGGATGTGCGTGCACACCGGAATCAGTGCGTATCTGCGGACACCGTCCCGTATCCGTACTTTCTGTTTCTCACTGTAACTTAGTGTACACAAGTCAGATCGAGACGAAACTTGCGCCATTGGACTCGTAGCAATACGCTGGTCCTGTGGGTCAAGTTTGGTTCGATTCTGAGAACGTTGACAAAATCGCGTGTCGTGGGCCCCACAGGCTCTATCCGACGGGCGATTTTGAGAACGGCTCATCGGAATCCAATTCTGGAAGTTCCGTTGGGTTCGTAGCATCGTTCCTGACCTGTTGACACTAAGTTGGACTGTTTTTGAGACCTTTGACCCTGGCGCATTTTTCGGTGCAAAGCGGCCTACATTTGGATCCCGCCTTGACCCGAAAATGACGTTTTTGCCCTTGTCTCCAAATTGGACTCAAGGACAGGCGATCCTAGCTGATTAATATTTTCTGGACCTGATGGTGATGTTTGTTTCAGCAGCCGGAGTACTGCCTGCAAATCCAGCTATTGCCAGAGCTACACTTGGAGCTGAAAACCCAGGCAAGTGTACCTTGCCATAAATGTAGTTTAATGATTCATTTCTCTTGATTTATTTTTCTGTGATTATTGTACTTGCTCAACCCTAGGGCCGTGTGACTTGCTTAGCGTCCGATCATAGTCGGGTGCCAACACCGTACGCGGGGTTGGGCAATATCATTTAGAGATGGATATCGTGACATTTATAATCTTGTACTTGCCCTATCAAGTACTTATATCCAGGACACTTGACACAGAGCATGAGACAGAATCTTCCTGAAATATTCAAGGTGATTCTGTGTAGGTTCCATGATTTATGACTTAGACATTACATTCCTAGACATTATGTTCATAGACATTGTATGACTTACTGCATTAGATATGATCGTACGTGACGTGGACATGAGGCATCGTGGACATGATATGTATGATTACATTGGGTGGGGAGAGACACACAGGCTAAAGGCTGATTATATATATATAAAATTCATAGTAAACACATAGTAAAAAATTCATAGTATAACTGCTACCGGCTCCCCGACACAGAGCTTGTAGTGGTATCAGCCTAAGTTTTAGTGATGCTCTCAACTTGCATTTCACATAGATGGTTATATGGTTGACCCTATTATTTCAGTAACTGCTTTACTGCATTTATTTTGGCTTGTGCTTTCTTGTACCTTGCTATGTCCCCTGAGGACCTGGATCCGGATTATGTCCCCAGGATTTGCAGACGAGGTTTATCCAGAGGTCTACGGAACAGGTGCTCTTCACGGAACAGTACCCGTAGTCGAGGACGAGGTGATCGCTGAGGACTTCTCCTGAACCATTGTTTCGCCATGCTCAGTCGTTATTTCCTGTTTAATTAAACTCTTTAATTTCTGTTTATGAGATCATTGTACCAGACTTATATCGGGTTGTTCCCCGAATACTTTGCTGAGACTGGATGTTTAATTTACTTTCCTTATTGCTGTTGATTTATATTCTTTTCTGTGGATGAGATTAGTTCTGACTTATTGTTATAGACCTTATATACAGCTTAAGTATGCCCGATGGATCCATTAAATTGGGTTTGTCTATCGGTGCATGCTGCTGGCCATAATCACGCATCCGGTCCCTCGGTATTTTGGGACTGGGGCGTGACACTTGCCATACAGCTTCTCCTTTCTGAGGGTCTCCAGAACTATCCTCAGTGCTGCTCGTGCTCCTATGGGGTCTTCGAATATATCAGAATATCATCAATGAAGACTACAACAAACTGATCCAGGTACAGATGAAATACCTTGTTCATCAGGTTCATGAATACTGTCGGAACATTGGTCAACCCAAATGGCATCACCAAGAACTCAAACTGCCCATAACGAGTCCTGAAAGCTATTTTCGGGATGTCTTCTTTCTCTACTTTCACCTGGTGGTACCCTGAACTCAAGTTTATCTTTGAGAATATCTTCGTTCCGCTCAACTGGTCAAATAAATCATCAATCCGCGGCAACGGATATTTGTTCTTGATAGTGAGGTTGTTAAAAGCCCTGTAGTCGATACACATACGTACTGACCCATCCTTCTTTGGTACAAAAAGGACCGGATTACCCCATAGTGATAAACTGGAACGGATAAAGCCCTTGTCTTGTAACTCATCCACCTGCTTCTTTAACTCTGCCAGTTTGCTATTTTTTACTCTATAGACGTGTTGAGATATCGGCTCTGCGCCTGGCACCAAATCTATAGAGAATTCTACATCTCTGTCCGATGGCAACCCCGACAGCTCTTCTGGAAAGACATCCATAAACTCTGTAATCAATGGATGTGGCAGCTCCTGCTCTTCTACCAAAGCTCCATAGAAATTGCATTCGCTCTGCCCTGCTGCTCCTCGGACGAACTCAAACTTTGGCTCTCCTGGCGACTGAAATAAAACTCTGCCTCCACGACAATCGATACTAGCGTGATGTCTACTCAACTAATCTACTCCGAGTACTATATTGTAACTCGGAAGTGGCATTATGAGTAAACATAAGATCAACTCTTGACCTCCCAAATAAACTCTCTGGTTCTTGCAAACATCATTGACCAGGATAATGCCACCCCCGGTCGTGATCTTACAAGTTCTCGCCAACGGTTCAGACTCAAGATGATGCCTCAAAGCAAAAGATACAGATATAAAACAATAAGAAGCACCATAATCGAATAAAGCATGAGCTGGAAAGGAATCGAGATAAACTGAACCTGAGATGACATCGCCAACCGGCTCCTCCTCCTCGACAGTCAAGGCAAAAGCTCGCCCCTGTCGTTGCATACCTCTCTGCTGCTGGTGCTGAGAAAACTGCTGCTACTACGGTAGTAGAGGTCCTCTCTGCTGTCCCGCTGGTGGTCTAGCGGGTGCTCTCTGTGCCCGTCCTCCGCCCTGAGCTGGACGAGTTGGAACTTTAAGACAAGCCCTCAACTGATGATCTTCCAATCCACATAATAAGCATTGGCCTAGTCTCATCCTGCATGCATCACATCCGTATCCTTTCTTCTTAAGAAAGTGCAAGGAACTGCTGCCCTCTGGATCTGATGCATCTGTTGTGCCTGCACTCTAGCTGGCCCGTGATACTGCTGCCTCTGATGTTGATAGTGCCTCTAGTGCTGCTGCTGGAAATGAGGCCTCTTCGCTGAACCCGTGTTGGTGCTGGATCCTCCTGTGTCCCTCGGCCTCTTAGAGCCAAGCTCTAAGTCATCATCGGCCCGCTGCACCTATCTGAGAATCTCCTCGAAGGTGGCGGTAGGATCTCCGTTCGTGTGGGATTTGACCTCCAAGTTCAGGCCCTTCCTGAACTTTCTGGCTCTACCTCTAGGGTTCTACCCTTCCACGAAGTGACCTAGTCCCAATACTCTGCCGCATACTCGTCCACCGACATACCTCCCTGGATGAGGTACTGGAACTGGCTCTCCAAAGATGTAGGAGCCACATCTGGAAGAACTTCTCCTTGAAAAGTACTTTGAAAGCTTTCCAAGTGAGTCCTGGTACTGCAATCCTGGGGTTTATCCGGAACCGTGTCAAAGCAATGTCGAACATCATACACCCCACTGCCTCTATCTGTAATATCTCTGGAATCTACGCCAGCCACCGGTTCCGCTGGATATCCTCGATCCAATCATCGCATAAAGGATCCCCTCCGTGCCTCTAAAGTCCTTCAGGCCTATCCTCTTGACGTCTATGATAGTACCCGGCCTCGGCTGCTGAGGAATAAACAGAGGTGGTGTTGTCTGTGGCTGGACTGTAGTAGCTCTCTCAACTGCTGCAAGTGCGATCTGTTGAGCATTCTCCACGTTCTGTCGCAGGACCTCTGACTGACGCTGCTGCACCTCCATCATCTGCTATAAGAGCGCGAATATCTGCGTCTGATCAACTACAGGTGGTGGGGGTGGATGATCCTCGGAAATTGTCTGTCCTGTCCTCGGTACCGGAGGTGGAGCACCTCCGAAAGCTGCTGCAGATACGCCTACCTGGACCGGTGAAGCTGACCTCCTGAATGTAGGTGCTGGACCATCGTTTGAGGGTGCTGCCCTCATGGGTGATGAAGTGACTAATCGGACTGTCGCGGCACCAGAGTGCTGGGAACGCATCTTCGGCGGCATCCTGAAGATAGATTGAAATAAGGAATCAATATTGAATATGATACGATATCATCAAAGAAGGACAAAACTTTATTCAAAGTAAAGCAAATATTCAACAGATAATGATTTGCAAAAAAAATATTTTTGTTCCAAAGAAAAATATACAAGACGTGTTAATAAAATATGGCTTTCATCAAAAAATATATACTACTACAATATAGAAAAAATGATATAATACAACAACAAAAATATTATATCACAAAAATATACAAGTACTAAATATAAGTCTACAAAGCTGTGTATGTCTTGTGTATCTACAAAGCTGTTGAAACTTTTTTTTTTCGTTTTTTGTGTGTGCAAATTTTGGAACAGTTTCACAGATCAAATTTGGCAATTTTTAATTCAAAGTTTTGTTGTTTTATGGGTGATGAGTGTCACTTGCCATCCAAACATTGAAAGTGCACTTTCATATTGTCATAAAGACATAATATTTTTAAACTTCCCACTTGCGGGGGACAAAAAGTCATGTATCCAAACATGTTTTGGAAAGTCATACATACTACAAGTGCACTGTATTATAACATGCTCAAGTGTCACATACTTCCGAGGAGCTACCGTGATCAAAATCTATACTACTCTATAATAAGAAAAGTTGTAGACTTCACCGTAAAACTTTTTGTTTTCAAAATATCCTTATCTATATTTATCAATTAAAATTGTTCATTAAATCTAACATGGACAGTTATGCAATTACGTGTAGAAATTTTTTTTAAAGGGGTCGTTGTTTGCTATTTCCAAGAAGTAAAAATTAAACGACTTTTGTCGTCTCAAGTGATAATTTTTAAAAAAAAAATATTATTTATTATTTTAAAGTAGTACGAAATACGTGTAATTTTGGTGGACTTGTCTAGTATGAAGGTTTAGATTCAATTGAATAAGGTTCTTGATAAAGACACCATAAAGACGACTCGGGGCTGCCCTAATTTTTTTAAATTTTTTACTTAAAATTTTACTCAGGACTAGTCCTTTGGCTAGTCTCCTCCGTCTTTCCCGTTCCGAACCTCCTCCTCAGCGGCGTTCCGTCGAACACCTCCCTCGACCCGCTCCTCTTCCCCACGGACCCCCGCTCCCTCCGCCTCCTCTCCCGCTCCCTCCTCGTCGGTCTCCGCTCCGAAGCGAGCTCCGCGCTCCTCCCCAACTCCTCCCTCCTCCGCCTTTCCTCCCAGGCTTGCGAAGACCCTCCTCCGTCTCCTCCTCCGACGACTCCCTCTCCAGAAACAATCTCGTCTCCCTCCGCCTCCGCGACTGCTCCTTCCTCCTCCTCTTCCCGTCGGTGAAAACTCTGATAAGATCACATTCCTAACCGTGTCCAAATATTTATTAGGACTGTCAAAATTTTGACAGTCCATTAAACTGCATACTTTATTTAGGACTGTCAAAATTTTGACAGTTCAACCTATGAAAAGGACTATCAAAATTTTGACAGTCATAAATATTTTTTTAGACTAGCTTCAAGTAAAATTTTAAGTAAAAAATTTAAAAAATAATTTGGAGGAGTGTATTTTGTAGTGCCTTTATCATCGGCCTCGAATAAAAGGCGTAATGTTTGTGACACGTGAGTCATGATATTGAATGTTGGCTCCCCACTCAACACTCAACGGCACATTCTTCTTCTCTTCGCTTCTATCGACCGATTTCTCATCTCCTCAAACCTAACTCCACCCATCCATTCTTCTTCTTCTTCGTCGATCTCTCCGTCATTTTCTTCCTCCATTTAATCCCTTCCTCTTTCCTCTTCCTCTCTTCTCCCAAATATTTAGGGTTTCTAAATCCCCCAATTCTTCGTCAAATCAATCAATGGCGTCGATCTCCATACCCTGCCCCAAGTGCTCCCCCATCTTCACCTCCTCCTCCCGCAACCCTCCTCCGCAGCAGCCGAGGCTCTCTGCCTTCGCTGCTTCCCTCAAGGTACGCTCCCGTCCCTCTCGATTCTCGAACAGTAAAGTAATTCTCCACTCTAGATGTTTCAATTACGTTGAAAGATCTCGCCTTTATGAAAATTTCCCCAAAAGATCTCACCTTTCCGCCTAGAGTGGACTTGATTGGACAAAAAAGGTGCCACCTTTGATGTATCTAGTCACGGTTGATTCTTATCAATATGGTTCGGATTTTCAATTTCAAGTTTTGGTAAATATTTTATTATTTACTATAGGTGTGGTGTGAGCAGAGCCGGAATTACTGCATTGCCATCAAACTCGCAGGTGCCCGGATCACTGAAAAGTTCGCGGGCTGAGCTCAAAGACCCGATCTTGAGCCTAAGAACGGAAGGTCTATTTGGCTCATTAGGCACTAGAAGGATCGTTTGGTTTTATGATTACTATTTAACGTGGGATCGTTTGGTTTTATGATTACTATTTAACGTGTGGTAAGCTTAATAGGGGTCAATGTCTATGTACGAATCCAAGATTTTAGGGTGGCCAACTGGTTGTCCAGGTTTTATGGCATGAGCCCTTCACCCTCGTTGTAGTTACCTCGGCTAGGAATTTGGCAACGACACAAAGGGTTGACATCATGTCGACAGCTAGATCTAAATACTTTATCAAATTCTTTATTGAGCTTTCTTATGCTCCTCCATAGCCGGTCCCACTCCGATGAGAGAGGCTTGGATTTAGTTTTCTCCTTTGAGTAATATTTGTAGACATGCAATTGAATTATGTATTTCAGTTGATCCTCATGAGCTCGTAGACAAACTCTATGCGTGCTCATTAGGCTCTCTAATTTACACCACCAGCTCGTGAGCTAAGCTCACTCTCTAATTTTAGTATCGTCGGAGCTCAAGCCTAGCATTTCCCTGATGTTCATGAGCTGAAAAAGGGGGTGCTAGGTTGGAGCTATGCCCATTTACACCCCCAAACTCTAGCTTTGAAGAACATTATATAAATGCTCGATTCGAAAAATCTATAAACAATGCTTTTTTCACTGCTTGGCGTAAGAATGATCTAATAGACTTTAGGGCCCTTGCTTTTCTTGAAGATTTAATAATAAGGTAAAGTTTTATGCCTACAAAAGTCTATATCCCAAGCAATACTGTTATAAATTGAAATTTTGCTATATAGCTTGTGATAAGTTTTGAGTGAGTTGGTAAAATGGTACTGTCTTCTCTCTTTACTTCTCTTATTATCTATACATCTTTAAGACTTGGCCTTTTTCTTTTATAACATAAAAGTGGAGAGACAATATTTTGCTTGGAGGAGATCTCGTGGACTCTGGCCAAGGTTTACTAATGTGATGTGTTAATTATGTGAGATTTCCTATTCTCTTGCAGGGTCCTAAGCAGAGGCACTTTCCTGTTCTGAAGGCACAAGCCCGTGAGGTATCGTTTGTCAGCAGAAATTTAGATGTTCTTTCAATTGTTTTGTTCCCGTTGCTTGAATTATTTTTAATTGTTAGGTCGCACTCGAGAACTCTTCGAACTCATCCCCACTGGCACCAACCAAATCGAAAAAAGAACTTTCAAATGGTGTTGTTGCTGAGGCTGCTGATGGATCCACTGATCAGTCCGTGGTGCCGGAATCTGTCATAACTGCTTTCATGGCTGAAGTGGCCGACCTTGTTAAGTAAGAACCACTCCTCTTTAGAAGTCTTCGGAAGGAATATGATTGAAAATAAACTTGAATTCATCCCTTTTCCATGTTGATTGTGAAGATTGTTATGAATATAGCTGTAAACAAAATTAAGAAGTATACGAAACAGCGAGAGACCAAAAATATTTTAGTATGAATACAACTACAAATGGGGAGCCTTAGACATAGTTGTTGTTGGAAGCAAATGTAATAATGCATGAACTTGTCGTTTAAATTAAGTTGGAAGCATGATGGTCTATGTTAGACAGAATGATGCTCTAAGTTGCACAGAGATGGCAAAATGGTGTCCGTATCTGTATTGTGTCTGTACCCATGTCCGTATCTGTATTCATGCAACATAGGTAACTGTCCTTGTCTGTATTCATGCCCGTATTGTGCCCGTACCTTTGTACCTATTTGAAAATGTCCATGTCCCGTACTCGTATTCGTGTCTATATTTGTACAACATAGGTGGTGGTTATGCATTTCTATATAATGGTAGAAACTGGTACTTGTTTCTCGGTTGGGTTTTGCATTATCCTTGGTAGTTTTTTTGGCAATCCCATCACCTGCTTCTACTTCCCTCACTTAAGAATCTGCATCAACTTAGACATTAGGTGGATCACCAATTGTACAACTCGGTCAGTATCTCCATGGAGCCTTCTCAGTTTTGAGTTTTGCTTTATACTGGACCACATTTTGATGTGAGAGATCTTATTTGAAGAAGATACACTGGTAGAGTTCTCTCCCTAGATACTAGTATCACTGCTGCAATAAATGCTATTCTGTGTTCCATATATTGACCTAAAATTTTAACTTTGCTAGGGAAACATTAATTCATTTTGTGAGCTCTAATTCACCCCTCTCCCCTGGGCCTCTGCATGATTTTGTGCCGATCTTTGAACAACCTAATAAGGGAGAACATTTAAGCACTTTCCAAAGGTCTAGTAGGTAGTACTGTGCGGAGTACCCAATAAGGGGGAACATTATGTTTCCAAAGGTTTAGTAGGTAGTACTGGAACTCTATTCCATCTTAAAATAATACTGGCATAATTATTTATGCTTTTTTTATAGATATATTTCACTCCTTTTGAAATTTGAATATTGATGTAGAGTTTCAACATACTTTACCTTTCCATTACTTTCATGAGCAGGCTTGTGGATTCAAGGGATATAACAGAACTGAAACTGAAGCAGAAGGGTTGTGAACTTATAATAAGGAAACAGGAAGCTTTGCAGCCACCCCCTACTGCACCTGTTGTCATGATGCAACCTTCTCTTCAAGCTATGTACGGACCTCCACCTCCAGCGCCCACTGCTGTTCCTCCTCCTACACCTGCAGCCCCCTCTCCAGCATCTTCAGCACGGATCCTTCCTGTACCTGCCAAGGGAGGCAAATCATCGCATCCTCCTCTCAAATGCCCAATGGCTGGAACATTCTACCGCAGCCCAGCACCTGGGGAACCACCATTTATTAAAGTAATCATAACTCCTAAATTTCTGGGTTCTAATCATTCAGGATCATGTTTTTTATTGGCCAACTGATTGCTAAGCCTTAACTGAACTCCATATTCATGATGTAGATTGGAGATAAGGTGAAAAAGGGGCAGGTAGTTTGCATTATTGAGGCCATGAAACTGATGAATGAGATTGAGGTATCACTTTTTTACCAACCTCTCCAACAAAACTTTCTATATTATTCTTACTTTAACTTCAGCATCTTCCATTGCATATTAGACTATTAGCCCAGTGATTCTCAGTATAGTGGTTCAAGGCATAGACAATGAAGAACACCCTGTTATTGATAACTTCGTAAAACTTGCTAGAGAAGGCTATATTTCATTGTTTTTTAGATACAAGTCCCTTAAATATTGGCTATTTTGACCATAATTATGTGGAACACTCCGGAGACCCTTTTCTAAGATGCTCATATTGTGTCAATGTCTTTCTCCGTATTACAAGTGTTGGTGAATCAATGATCAACTTCTATTCCTCAGAAAATTGTCTAGCAGGATTAGTCAAAATGTGATTAAAAACGTAGAAAAGGATGACTTGCAGGCCCTGTTACCTTGTTAATCCTGGGCTTGTAAACATTGGACTGCAAACCCTTGTTTTACCATTGTACTGATGCTTGTGTTGGTTACATAACCAAAAAGAATGTTGGTCAGTGGACTGGATCCAAAACCTAGCCAAAAAAGGCAGGGCAAAGAACCGCATATGTGGAGAGCTACTAGGATTGGCCAAGGACACCAACACTATGCACATCGAATCTCAAAGATACTAAAGTGTAAGTTGTGAATCCAGCTATGCAATCTCAAGCCACCGAAGCATGCTCCGAAACCTAATTTGCTAATATATGATCTCCAAACCTAATCCAGGGCTTTAAAATTCAAAAGAACTAACAACGCTTCATGGCATTTAACTCTTGTTCCTGTTTATGTATGTCTGGTTTGCATTGTTTGTCTCAAGCATAATAATTTATCAGTTTATAATTGGCACAAGGAAGAGTATATAACTTTCATTGATTTGCACACAATTCTAGATGACTGACCAGAAAAACTGCATGTATCATGAATTTTCGTCCTAAGTGTTAACCTTATATATCGTTGGTACTTCATAGAGTTCTGTATTCGCTCCCTGGCTAAACTCTTAATAACCCAATCCTCCAACCTTCCATTCAAGCTCATGTAACGAAGGAGCAACTCCTAAGTACACAGGAGAAGGACAATCTGTTGAGGGAGAAGTTTATTCTTCTTGTTGAATTATAGCTGATATAATATAAAACATACATTCTTAATAAACTCGATGAAACTCAAAATCTTGAGAAAATCTGAGATGGGAACTTACGTACGCATCCTAAAAAATAAGAAATAAACACAACTTGAGAATTAATGACAAAGAGATGAAATATTCTTATGCACTATTAGTAAATTGAAAGCATTGCTGCTTTATTAAGGCACTTTAGGTAGAAAATTCAACTCAATTTCTTTTGGGTGCTATATGTGTTAAATCTGTCACTAGAGAAGGATCTACCTGATCATTTTGAGTTTGGACTTTGGAGGAGCTCAACTGAGTCAAACTAATAAAGTACCCATCTTAATATCAAGCATGCTTTGAAAAGTGAATCCTTCCTGTCTTGTAGGCCGATCAGTCAGGGACTGTGGTTGATATTATTGCGGAGGATGGAAAACCAGTTAGCGTCGATATGGTAAAGACCCATGAATGTTCCTAATCCTGTTGTTTATCTCATCTCTTTGCAATTTCTTATTGTTACAATTTTTTTCCCTGTTTGCAGCCTTTACTCGTTATTGAACCCTGAAGGAGAGTGAGATCTAGTTGAGTGCAAGTCATAATCCTGGTCCTTTGTTTCTTCTCCTGGCAAATTATATTTATTTGATAGTCTCGGTCTCAAGAAGAGGACAAAAAGATGGTAACTGAAGCCTCGGTGGGTGGGTAGATGGGTCAAAACTTGATGGAAATATCTTGACGGAAGCCTCATATTGTGTTGTCATTCTTCAATGTTTCCCGGTAATTTTCTGTTTTCTTGTTATAATCCAAATTGTGGGTTGGGTTGAGAGTTTTGGGTCTTACTAGTGTGTTTTGTATGTGAAGAGAAAACAGCTAGTGTCCTAGTTTTCTACTTGATGAGATTACATAATTATCGATGCTATGGCTTCAGTGGATGATTTTGTCGCAAACTTGGATTAGATGCAGTCAACCATGACAATTGACGCCCTCTTCTCGATGCATAACATATCTTTGTCAAGCTCGGTCATAAATACTTAACGGTCTGTTGGTTGTTTCTAGAAGAGGATCCAAATGCTGTTACATCTAAACTAAAGAGCTTATTGTATCATGGTACTACTGCTTAGAGATGGATTTAAACATGAACCACAAATTAATAGATCTGGTTCTAACAAGCTAGTATAGTCAGGAATGGCTTATGACTTTGTAATAGGGAATGACAAATTGATATGTTGCTACAATATTTGGGTCAAACTAAACCCAAATGGTAGAAAGTTGTAGGTTGGAAGAGGGATTAACATTTCCCAGGTCAAGAAGCGGTAATGGCTCATCTGCAACGATTGATGTTAATAGCGACTGATGGCTGCTAATTAGTAGTGGGTGAACATCCCCCCCCCTTTCAAATTAAGTATGACAAATCATTGTACTTTACAAGGAATTAGAACTCAATGAGCTCTCAAACTGGAGCTTTGAAGACGTAGCTTGCAATCTTATGTTGAATCACTCTTTGATCAACATACACTAAGGACCCATATGTGATTCCCTTCATCTAAATCTATCTTTAATCCAAAAATGTCTTCAACCGAGAAATTATCGAGAGAGAGATTTGGTGTTGGTAGGGATTTCCAACATATGTGGAGAAATTCTGGAGTACGACGAGCGCCATATGTGTATCGGAGAAGTTCGGGAAGTGCGACGAGTGCCATTAGGAGCATCGAAGAAACTCGGGGAATCGGAGCAAGAGCTGCTGCCCCAGACCCAGCCGAACTCAGCCTGAGTTCGGTCAACGGGAGACAACATGTTGCTCAATCTGCTAGCTCGAAAATTCCGAACTCGGGTTGAGTTCGGTGTCGACGGATTGTACGGATATGAGGTATTTTATACACTGTAGGATCACATCTAGTGGTCCAGATTAGTTGTCGATTTGAGGGGGTATATATTAGGTGTTTCCTAACCCTAATCAATATGCAAGAAAGAGTTTAAAACTATTGAAGAGAGAAAGAGTGATTGACGACTACTTCGAAGAGGAGATCATTTTCCGGTAAAATTTTATCGTCGTCTTCGTTCTTTGTGAGGATGTAATTTATTTTCTGTTCCAAGGAGTTGTGGTGATTCGTTTTGATTAGTGAGAAGCTTGTAAGGAATAAGTGTATTTCTTATTCCAATAGTGGAGGCTTTTCAGGGTTGGACCCTAATCGTCCCGTAGTTTTTTCACGTAAAAATCGCTTTTCAGGATTGTGGTAATTTGGCTTTCTTTGTGATTTTGGCAATTTTATTTTCGTGTGCTTTTCTTCGGTTCTTTCGCAACTTCTTGGTTTGGGGGGAATGGTTTCCGCTTTTTGTTTCCAACATAGTGGTATAAGAGCTTTGGATTCAAAGGAGTTGGTGTGAGGGTTATCAATGAAACCAAAGAGAATAGATGGATGAGAAGCCGGTGCGCATGGTAAACATAAATGGTTTCAATTACCAATACTGACAGAGCAAGATAAAATATTTGTTATTCGTCAAGAAGCTACATCTTTCGGTATTTGCTTCCGAGAATCCCAGTGATAAATCCAAAGAGAATTAGAATTTCGAGCATATAGATGTGTGCAGATATATCAGGCAGTTTGTTGACGAGAACGTGTACAATCATTATAGAGCACGCAATGACACTTTGGGAGAAGCTGAAACCTTTGTATGCGAAGAAGACCGAGCTAAACAGGTTGTTCCTGATCCGAACGATGATGGGTCTGCGGCACAAAGATGGTACGTCCATAACAAATCATCCGAGTGAGTTCCAGGATGTGGTTGACCAGCTATCCTCGATGGGAGTCAAATTCGATGACAAAGTTCAGGAGTTGTGATTGTTGTGTACTTTGCCAGACTCGTGAAAAATCGTATGAGTGTCCATGATCACTTCTACTCCAGAAAGCGTAGTCAGTTTGGAGTTCGCCAAAAGTGGGTGTTGAATGAAGAGGTGTGGAGAAAATCTCAAGGCACTTCATCTTCATCTCATTTAGAGGCACTTGTTTCAGAGAGCCGTATAAGGAGTAAAACCAGGGGTCCAGGTAGTGACTGTCACGCCCCAGTCCCAAATACGTAGGACTAGGAACACGTAAGCATGCCAACCGCATGGATATGGCAACTCCAATATATGGAAAATCATAACCCATACGTACGCTGTAATATGAATATAACTCACATGTGGTATATATAATGTCACAAGTCACAGATATGCTAATCTCATCCACACAACAAGTCATAGAAAAGAAATACTAAACTAGAATAAGGAGTCTGAAATATCTAAAATAATAGTCGGGTGGAGACAAATCCACTACCAAAGACTATAACCAAAACTAAAATGAGAGAGGAGTATAAAATCTCCAATATAAAATAATGTGAAGACAAAAGTGTATCAGCTAAAAGAATCCATCGCTAGATAATCAACGATGCTCAGAAGGTAAGACCTCCTCGGCAGAAAGGAATGCGTCAGGTCCAGGCACGTACTCCTGCAAATACTCAAGAGCAGATACACCTGGCAGAGGACCAGGTCCTCAGAGGGACGTAACAAGATACAGAAAATACGAGCCAACTTGAATACAGTAAACATGCATATAATTTGAAAATAAATAAGTACGCTATACAAGACAATCTATATGAATGCAAATGAGGACAACTTTTCGACGTATGGGCAAGGGTAGGCTACTCGATCTAATCCTCACAACCTCACGCTCGTCAGTGGACATCATCAGCCGACATACCTCGGGGGTAGCGACCCTCGGACTCCATCAATCGACATACCTCGGAGGTAGCGACCATCGGACACGACCCACCATAATGCGTGCTAGTGACTACGGTGAGTGGTTAAAGCCCATACGCCTAATGATTGTCCTCTATGATACTAAGTGCCATGTGTGTGTCAACATATCTAATACATAGTAATGACTGAAAGAAAACTACACATGCAAGAATAAGAAATGCAATAAATATAAAAAAATATAAATAGCATGTAAAGGTACTGTAACAATTTGGCAAGGTATCTTGCCTGGCAAGAAGGCTGCAAAATGTAGTGTCCCAATGTCAACACCAAGAGTCAGAAGCTACGGCCTCAGAATGAACGTCTCCGAATGCTGAAATAAACATCACCAACGTTCCCAGAATAAGCAAAATAGCTAAAAAATACTTCCCTTTCGTCCAATTTGGACACAGGGGCAAAACGATAATTTTAGGTAAAAGTGGGATCCACATGTGACCCACTTTGCACCGAAAAGCGTGCCAAGGATAACAGTCTCTAAATGGGACAAACTATAGGTCAAACAACTCTAAATGTCAATACGAACCCAACGGTATGTCCAAATGTGGATTCCGATGGGCCGAACTCGATTTTGTCCAAAAGTTAACTGTGGGGCCCACCAATTGGCGATCTGGTCAACCGTCTCAGAATTGCGTAAAAATTGGGTCACAGGACCAGCGCGTTACCACGAGTCCAGTGACGCAAGTTTCGTCGCAATCTGACAAGCGTGCACAAAATACGTGCGAGTTCCACAAAAGTTGCGACACGGAGTGTGTCTGTGGATACAGCCTGATTCCGGCGCGCACACGCGTCCGAATCAGTCCCCACAAATTTTTACGTGTCCGGTTACGCTGCGTGTGCCGTTCGGTACACTTGGTACACGGCGGGGCGGTCCGTTTGGCGGGGCGCGCTCCTTTTTCCCATTTTTGGAAATCTGGAAAAAAAAATAGGTGCGCGCAGTTTTGTGACAAATATAATTCTGTCCACAGCAACTAATAGCATAGGGTTATTAAACAGAAAGTAAACTAGGTCAAGTATTCTACAGGTATAAAAAAGAATCACCGAATTCGGATCTCTGTGGTGGGAGATACGAACTCGGCAATATAGGTGGTCACCGCAGTTTTCTGCGATTCCAGAATTGAGTCTGCTCGCGCCAACTTGGGTGCTGTTTTTCACCTAGGGGTACACGTTTTCCGAGGTTGGCTATAATACAAATATGGAAGAGGATTAAGGGGTGATCATACCGGTGAAGACGGAACAGCGTTTGGTCGAGCGAGTCGACGGAAAATAATTCCGGAGCGAAGGTGCCTCGAGTCGGATTCTGCAGGGCGCGAGGTCAGAGTCGTCGGGATGGTTGGATGGCTTGGCGGGGCTTCTCTGGCTGCGGTGACGACTCTAGATGGGAAGAGGAGGTCTGGAGATTTAGGTTAGGGTTTGAGAGAGAAATATATATATATATATATATTTCATATAGGAAGAGAGAGGAATAGGGGCGGACGGGTCTGGAGATTTCCGTTGAAGGGTCGGGGCTAATGCAATGCTAAAGGGGGGGGCGGGTCCCTGTTTGGTTACTAGTGCTAAAGGGGGCGGCCTAGCAAGCAACAAAGTTGCTGGATGGTCTTAGCAAATTAAGTTGCTAAAGAATGGGAAGTAAGTATAGTATAGTATTATGTTATTATTATTATTATTATTAGTTAATGCTTAATTAATAATTCTTTTTCTTTCTTTCTTTTTCCTTTCTAAATATATATATACATATATATATATATTTGTGTATACATATATATTATATATATACTCATAAGAAAATTCATGGATTAGAATAATACACACCATTAGGCTAGCAACTGCTTAAGGGGTCTCCTACATGAAATAAATTCCAAAAAATTCCTGATGGTCCCATAAGTCCTCTAAGTGCTCGAACACATAAAATAAAAAATTAATAAAAATCTATTTCTCTTATTTAGCCCTAATTACCATAATTAAATTATTAATTAATAAAAATAATAAATACAAATTTTTAAAAAAAAATAGGGGTTTTACATTCTACCCAACTTACAAAAATTTCGTCCTCGAAATTGACACTAACCCATATTCATAATGATAACTATAACTATTACACTACATTGGTATCTAGTAGGACTCCTAAACTCATGGTTTGTCATTCTAACACTTTCTCATCTATTGTCCATACACTATTCTATCATCCTCTAACTTGTCTACACTACCCAACTTACAAGAATTCTACTAGTGGTCACCTTCTTTGAAGCTATTGTCTAGATTGTAAGGCAATTATATTTATTGGGTCGAGAATCTTGGGATACCTGTCTGGAATCTCATAACTATGACTTTCCCCATAACCGTCAAGTATCATAGTCTAATACTGCCACGCCACCTGGCCAGTATGGCTGCAAGTAATTCGACTACTCTACCATAATCGTCTGGCGGCAACTGTCGCTACCTTGCCAGCGATTTGTCATAGTCATCAGTTCGTAACAAGTGCCTTCAACTCTTTCCTAGGCATAGTCTAAGTTTTAGGGAACACTTAAGGTCTTGACTAACTATTAGGGGTATGATCTAGCTCAAATGATCTAACAATTTATACTAGTCTACATGGTGCTACTTAAGGGTTAAACTACTAAAGCATACAGATATTGCTATAGTGCATATATATATTAAGAACTCATCCTTAGTTATCAAACATTACTAACACATTTATGTTTAACTATCAAAATAGGGGTGAGGTTGATATCAAACAATTCATAATGGCACGAAAGATATGACTATGATAGGAAGAGTTACGCACGAGATAAGGAATGAATATAAAATGAGGAGATGAGTCACCCAAGAGGGCGAGATAAGGATAGGGGAAGAATACTACTACTGCTACTCCCGTCATCCATTAGCATCGCATGTATGCCATCTGGATAGAATAGAAATATATCCTCATAACTGCTAGACTATCATATATATAATTCTATATCTATTTGTGCATCTAAGAGCTTGTGTCACAATGGGGTTATGAGTATGCAAAGACAGTTATAACTAAAAGGTCGTACCTGTATCTACGGCTTCCTGTGTCTGCTCTCCCATACTTGTCATAATGAGTGCTTGGCCTTGTCCTTGGTTATTCAACTGGGGCCTAGTCCCCTCCATTTGTGCAGACTGTAGAAGCAGTGGTGGGTCCCTTTGGTCTTCTATACTTGAGGGTGTATGCGGTGTTCCTGATTCTAATGCCATAGGTCTCTGGTTCTGTTTAGGACATTCTCGGGCTTGATGGTGACTTGATCCACATATCATGCACAACCCCAATCGACGATGACAGTCTCTTAGAATATGACCTGTCCTTCCACAATAGTGACAAGTACGGAGCTCCTTGGTTGGATATGGTGCAGCACTATCAGATTGCTGGCGTGTCAAAGGGTGTCGAATGGGTCCTCCTTGCTGTATCCTTACTGGTCCTTGGTGACTTCTCTGTTGAATTCCGTTTTCCTTGCTGATGGCCTCCTGGATCCTGGCCTCTGTCAATAGCTCGGCATAAGAGATCCGGGACTGGGAGCTAGTGTAGTGCTGGAGCTCCTGAGTCAGCCCGCGGTGAAACCTCTTAGCCTTCTCCAAGTCATTAGGTATTAGGACTGTGCCATACTTACTGAGACGGCTAAATTCTGCGTCATACTCATCAACCGTCTTGTCCCCTTGCTCTAGATGGAGGAACTGATCGTACAATACGTCCCTTACAGTATCCGAGAAGTACTCCCTCTCAAAGCATTCTAAGAATTATTTCCAAGTCTGACGCGTACCCAACTGGCGCTCCATTGATTCCCACCAGTGATGCGCGTTGCCTTCTAACTGAGTCCTCACGCCTATTATCCATAGGTCAGAAGGTAATTTTGATGCCTCTAACAACTTCTTGGTATTGGCAATCCAGTTCATGGTCTCCTCTGGACTCTCATTACCCTTATATGGCTTAGGGCCCATCTGCACAAAGTCCTTGACTGAACCAACCCGAGCTTGGGGTACTGAAACTAGTGCCTGGGTTGGTGCAGGAGCTAGTACAACCATCCTCTCCAGTGCTGCCAAAAATTCTTGCCTCTGCTCGGCTGTCTGCTGCCTCTGCTCGGCTGCCTGCTGCCTCTGTTACTGTATTATCATCTGGAAGAATTGGAACAGCTGTGTCTGGCCATCCTGCGGTGCTAGTGGAGCTGGAAATGTCCCATTAGGTATCGTGGAAGGAGTTGATGGAATTTGATTGTTAGTCAGTCCATCCGGTTCGGGAAAAAGAGGTGTCGTTGAGGTCACTCCTAGTGGTTGGTCGTCGTCCCCTGGAGACGTGTTGTCCCCGGTGGCGGCATGCCCGTCATTCAAATTCATCTCTCTGTAAGAGATGGACGAAGGATTAAGAAGAGTACATGAATCAAGCAGGATGCAAGAACTTAAGTAGGACATGTTGGAAGGAAGGTAAGTTATTGTCAAGTGTGGATGAGATCTAAAATTCTAATCCTAGGTGCAGGCCCGCTCGGTACAGTTACGTAACCGAAACGGCTAACTCGACCTGCATGGGCCACCACAAAAACATGTCACGCCCCAGTCCCAAATACGTAGGACTAGGAACACGTAAGCATGCCAGCCGCATGGATATGGCAACTCCAATATATGGAAAACCATAACCCATACGTACGCTGTAATATGAATATAACTCACATGTGGTATATATAATGTCACAAGTCACAGATATGCTAATATCATCCACACAACAAGTCATAGAAAAGAAATACTAAACTAGAATAAGGAGTCTGAAATATCTAAAATAATAGTCGGGTGGAGACAAATTCACTACCAAAGACTATAACCAAAACTAAAATGAGAGAGGAGTATAAAATCTCCAATATAAAATAATGTGAAGACAAAAGTGTATCAGCTAAAAGAATCCATCGCTAGATAATCAACGATGCTCAGAAGGTAAGACCTCCTCGGCAGAAAGGAATGCGTCAGGTCCAGGCCCGTACTCCTGCAAATACTCAAGAGCAGATACACCTGGCAGAGGACCAGGTCCTCAGAGGGACGTAACAAGATACAGAAAATATGAGCCAACTTGAATACAGTAAACATGCATATAATTTAAAAATAAATAAGTACGCTGTACAAGACAATCTATATGAATGCAAATGAGGACAACTTTTCGACGTATGGATAAGGGTAGGCTACTCGATCTAATCCTCACAACCTCACGCTCGTCAGTGGACATCATCAGCCGACATACCTCGGGGGTAGCGACCCTCGGACTCCATCAATCGACATACCTCGGGGGTAGCGACCATCGGACACGACCCACCATAGTGCGTGCTAGTGACTACGGTGTTACCAGAGTGGTTAAAGCCCATACGCCTAATGATTGTCCTCTATGATACTAAGTGCCATGTGTGTGTCAACATATCTAATACATAGTAATGACTGAAAGAAAATTACACATGCAAGAATAAGAAATACAATAAATATAAAAAAATATAAATAGCATGTAAAGGTACTGTAACAATTTGGCAAGGTATCTTGCCTGGCATGAATGCTGCAAAATATAGTGTCCCAATGTCAACACCAAGAGTCAGAAGCTACGGCCTCAGAATGAACGTCTCCGGATGCTGAAATAAATATCACCAACGTTCCCAGAATAAGCAAAATAGCTAAAAAATACTTCCCTTTCGTCCAATTTGGACACAGGGGCAAAACGGTAATTTCAGATAAAAGTGGGGTCCACATGTGGCCCACTTTGCACCGAAAAGTGTGCCAAGGGTAACAGTCTCTAAATGGGACAAACTATAGGTCAAACAACTCTAAATGTCAATACGAACCCAACGGTATGTCCAAATGTGGATTCCGATGGACCGAACCCAATTTTGTCCAAAAGTTAACTGCGGGGCCCGCCAATTGGCGATCTGGTCAACCGTCTCAGAATTGCGTGAAAATTGGATCACAGGACCAGCGCGTTACCACGAGTCCAGTGGCACAAGTTTCGTCGCAATCTGACAAGCGTGCAAAAAATACGCGCGAGTTCCACAAAAGTTGCGACACGGAGTGTGTCCGTGGATACGGCCTGATTCCGGCGCGCACACGTTTCCGAATCAGTCTCCACAAATTTTTACGTGTCCGGTTACGCTGCGTGTACCGTTCGGTACACTTGGTACACGGCGGGGAGGTCCCGTTTGGCGGGGCGCGCTCCTTTTTCCCACTTTTGGAAATCTGGAAAAAAATGGGTGCGCGTAGTTTTATGACGAATATAATTCTGTCCACAGCAACTAATAGCATAGGGTTATTAAACAAAAAGTAAACTAGGTCAAGTATTCTACAGGTATAAAAAAGAATCACCGAATTCGGATATCTGTGGTGGGAGATACGAACTCGACAGTATAGGTGGTCACCGCAGTTTTCTGCGATTCCAGAATTGAGTCTGCTCGCGCCAACTTGGGCGCTATTTTTCACCTAGGGGTACACGTTTTTCGAGGTTGGCTATAATACAAATATGGAAGAGGGTTAAGGGATGATCATACCGGTGAAGACGGAACAACGTTTGGTCGAGCGAGTCGACGGAAAACAATTCCGGAGCGAAGGTGCCTCGAGTGGGATTCTGCAGGACGCGAGGTCGGAGTCGTCGGGATGGTTGGATGGCTTGGTGGGGCTTCTCTGGCTGCGGTGACGGCTCTAGATGGGAAGAGGAGGTCTGGAGATTTAGGTTAGGGTTTGAGAGAGAAATATATATATATATATATATATATATATATATATATATATATATAGGAAGAGAGAGGAATAGGGGCGGACGGGTCTGGAGATTTTCGCTGAAGGGTCGGGGCTAATGCAATGCTAAAAGGGGGCGGGTCCCTGTTTGGTTACTAGTGCTAAAGGGGGCGGCCTAGCAAGTAACGAAGTTGCTGGATGGTCTTAGCAAATTAAGTTGCTAAAGAATGGGAAGTAAGTATAGTATAGTATTATGTTATTATTATTATTATTATTAGTTAATGCTTAATTAATAATTCTTTTTCTTTCTTTCTTTTTCCTTTCTAAATATATATATACATATATATATTTGTGTATACATATATATTATATATATACTCATAAGAAAATTCATGGATTAGAATAATATACACCATTAGGCTAGCAACTGCTTAAGGGGTCTCCTACATGAAATAAATTCCAAAAAATTTCTGATGGTCCCATAAGTCCTCTAAGTGCCCGAACACCTAAAATAAAAAATTAATAAAAATCTATTTCTCTTATTTAGCCCTAATTACCATAATTAAATTATTAATTAATAAAAATAATAAATATTTTTTTTTAAAAATAGGGGTTTTACAGTGACAGAGACAAGAGCAAAGACAAGTCCAAGGGTCGGTACGATGACTCTGAGTGCTTTTATTGTGGCAAAATGGGCCATATCAAGCGAAATTATTTCGCTTGGAAGAAAGAGAAAGGACGACAAGGGAAAGTAGAGTGAGAACACTACAACGACTGCCTCGGTACATGGAGGCGATGCGATCATTGTAGGTGGTGAGGTATCATAAATCTCGCCTACGATGACAATTCTTGGCTGGTGGAGTCAGGGGCTTCAACGTACGTATCTTACAACAGGACGCTATTTGCCACTTACACAACATGAGACTGTGGAGTGTTGAAGATGGGCAATGAAAATGTGTCAAAAGCTATTGTTATTAGAGATGTGCATTTCAAAACCAAGATGGATGTAGTTTTTCTTATGGATGTTCGTCATGTCTTCGATATTCGTTTCAACCTGGTATCGGTTGGACGGTTGAATGATGAGGAATTCTTCAATCTCTTTAAGAACGATCAGTAGAACCTCTATAGGGCTTCAATAGTGATTGCCAGAGGAAGTAAGGAGTTCGGACTCTATTATATGGAAAGGAGTGCAGATGGGGCACATAAGGTGAACGCAATCAATAATACGTCTACCGAGTTGTGACACATGTAGCTCAGCCATATCAGCAATAAGAGAATGAGCTATTTGTTAAACAGAAAAGTGATTACGGGGCTCAAGTCTACAAAGTTGGAGAGATGCACACACTGTCTGGCAAAAAAGCAAAATATGGTGTCTTTCCAAAGTCACCAAACTTCAAGGAAGCTGACGTTGCTCTAGTTGGTTCACTCAGATATTTGCGATCCTATGAAGGTAAAATCTATTTGGTGGTGCTTCTTACTTTGTAACTTTTATTCATGACTGCTCCAAAAAAATTAGATCTATGCTTTAAAGACCAAGGATCAGGTGCTGCCCTTTTTCAAAGAGTTTCATACCTCTGTTGAAAGAAAAACAGGCAAGATGTTGAAACGTTATCGGTCTGATAATGACGACGAATACATTGGTCCATTTGATGCGTATTGCATAGAACAAGGAATTCGACACCAAAAGACTCCGCCAAAAATACCCCAGCTCAATGGAATTGTGGAGCGTATGAATATGACACTAATGGAGATGGTACGATGTTTGATGTCTGAAGGAAACTTACCGGACATCTATTAGGGTGAGGCTCTTAACGCTGTTGCTTATGTTATTAATTTGTCTCCTAGTGCTTCTTTGTAGGGTGATGTGCCTGACAAAGTATGGTATGGCAAGGAGCCATCATACAATCACCTTCGAGTGTTTCGTTGTAAGGCCTTCGTGCATGTACCGAAGGACGGGAGATCCAAACTTGAGCCAAAGACGAGGCATCGCGTCTTTGTCGGCTATGGTCAGGATGAGTCTGACTATAGACTCTACGACCCGGTGGAAAGAAAAATCTATAGAAGCAGGGACGTGGTATTCATCGAGGATCGGACCATGACCAACACTCAGGATTCTGAGATGCCTTTTGAGGCTGAGGAATTGCCTGAGTTGAAGTCATTTCGCTTCGAGCCATTTCCAGAGGATACTACAGATGATCTAATTACGGGAGAGCCAATACATAGAGATTCTTTGAAACTTGATCATCAACCTGCTGATGATGGTCAGGGTGACCCTAAGGAGGATAAGGAGGAGCATGTCAAGGAGGCAGTTCCGGAAGAAAATGAGGTTGTTCGTATACAGCTAGCACCAGAGGCTCCGTTTGTAACTACCACTTTTTTTGATAGGGATATTTTTATCATTTTATATATTTATTATTGTTATATTTTATTTTTATAATAATTGTTATTGTAGTTTATGTATAAATATTTGTTATAGTTAAAGGGTTAGTTGTTAACCATTAGTTAGACTAATTATTAGTGAACCTAAGTGAACAAAAATAGACTTGTCATGACCCATTAGGGTGACCAATTAGCTTAGTCGTGGTTGACTAATTAAATTAGAGAGAATGACTAGTAATCCCCTTATTAATATTAGAACCCTTCCTCTAATTAAATCTATTTTTATTATTAAACCTTCATGACAACCAATGGGGACGTATTGGATATTGTGCAATGACCAAAATAGGACTGGGGTGGTTGGCCCAAATTTCTAGGGAGTGATAGTCTCCATTCACTTCATTACTTCATTATTCATTAGCCCTAATTTCCCTCTTCCCTAATCCACTTCATTTCCTTACCAAATTCACTTAAATCAATCCACATCCCTCTCAATTCCCATACCAAAGGAGGCTTTGAGCTTGGATTGCAAGGAGCATTGAAGAGGAGAAGCATTGGCTAGATGATTGTGTCCAACTTTCTATTTGTGTCCATTGGTGGTGATACACATCTCCCAATTGGTATAATCTCTATTTTTCTAGTAATTTTTACTCTAGTTATTGTATTTGACTATTAGGAACCCTCCCATTGCTAAGGACTACCTATAGGAGAAAGAACTAGGTACTTTGGAGGCCTATTGTGAAAGTTATATGGAGTTTTGTGCCCAAATTGGAAAAAATTTGAGATTGGTGCATCAAGTGTTTGACATTGGATCTATTAGGTCTAATTGGACTTGTATTGGTAGTGTGGGGCTAGGTATGTGTCCACAATTGGATATGTGTAGGCCGTATCGCGATACGTTATGACACGGGGGTTAAAAATACGTATTTCTATGTATTTGGTGTCCTAATGTGTCATTCTCCATTGCTTGTATTATAATTAGTTATTTTAGGCATTACATATCATAATTTATATAATATAATTATTACATGTGAATTGGGGGTTTGTATTTTGGTGGTATTTATGTGAGAAGTGAGTATCATGAGTATCACTAGCCTAGCACACTAAGTGTTTGAGGGATTGCCTAGGCGAGTACCTGTAGTGTGTGTATATATATAGGTATAGACTTTGGTGGTTGTCATGTGTGGTGTGGTGTGTAATGTGTGTATAATTTTAGACAGAGGGGAGGGGCATTAGGTCTGTTCTGGGTATAACAGAACATGAAGGAGCAACAACAACAACACCAACAGTAACAATTAGTATTGGTAGCAGGCGGTCCATGTGCACTCAAGCATGTGTGTTCCTCTGTGAACACACATAGCAAGATATGACTGCGATTGTAGGGTCTAATGAAGAGGATTAAGTTTTAGTGTTGAGGGAAAGTGCCAGAAGGGTCAGTGCATTAGTGCACTGCTTGAGAATAGCCTGTGCCAGTGGGTGCAGGTCAGTTATGAGCCAGGATGCACTGATTTGCACTGAGTGTTGGCTCGAGTAGGAGATGGATTCAAGTGTAGGGGTACCAGTTTGATCAGAGCAGTTCACAGGGAGTATCATGCCATGTAGGAGTGTACGAGTGTGGGATTGAATGCAAGGTATTCAGTTGTGCTTATCAAGTGGCATTAGCTATGGTAGTGCATATCAGTGCAAGTGCCAAGATAGCAGCATTAGAGGTTGCAAACACCGAGAAGGAGGTTTAGATACATTCACACTTTGGGTATAGCCCTGTAGTAGCTCGGGTTCTCTGGTTCAGGAGTAAAGTGATGGTATCAATCTCAAGCAACTGCAATATTTAATTACCAGGTTTGGTTGCATGTTAGTTTAGATTTGGCAATTTAAGTGAGTGTAGTGTGCCAGGTACTCAGAAAAGAGAAAGTGAAGTGTTGGGCTACTTAGAGTTTCTTTAGTTGGTATTGATGAAGGAGTGGAATTGTATGTGTCGTTGACAGTTAGGAAGTGAGTTAAGGGAATATGTGTCTTATGTATCAGGGTGCAGTAAGAAGATCCAGTGTCCATGAGTGTAGATCCAATGAATAGGTGAGTGTGAGTTATATAGATAATACATAAACTGGTAAGTGTTTATGGATATGTGAAGTGTGCATATAGTGATAAATATATATTGATGAGTATCTTGATTAGTGGTTAGTAGTAGTATACTCGATAATTTGTTATTGGACAAGGGTAGTGTTGTAATGAGGGGATTAGGTGTTTCACGCCTCGATCTCCCGCAGGATTGGCCATCCCCGCTAGGCAAGAATCACCGCGCTAGTGCTACCGCGGGACGATCGTTTCAATCAGGATGTGATGCCGCGCGAGCCCAAGCTGCACCCGCGCAAGGCCATGATCCGAACATGCGATGAAATAGCTAAGCCACAGAGTCGCACAGATAGTCCGAATGCAGCGGAATAATAAATAGAACATGCGATATATAACAAGTTCATAGAGTCGTCATAGCGGAAGCATTGAATGAACACAAGTATGAAACAATAACTAGCTCTTTTATTGATAATCAAGAATTATTACAAGCGACGCTAGGCCAAGATTATAAGTCGCTCAAGCTCTCTTGCTCTCAAACATATAAAGTCGTGCCAAGCGACTTACAACTTGGGATGATACATAGGCGGTGTTCCAATATTATGTCCTGTATATGTGCTTTAGATCCGGACGCAACACTCCAAGACTCCAGAGCGAACTCCATGCCTTAGCGCGCACGAGGGGATACTCCGTACCGAACGAGGTTCTCCCGCATCCTGCAAGAAATTTGATAGGTTATCAGTACATGAATGCATTTGTGGAGAGTCTTCTCGCCCGCTCGACAAATCCAAACACGTTCAATTAGTTCCATGCACCAACTATTATGTTGTCTTTCTAGACTTGCCTTAGGATCAGTTTCAGGACATAAAATATAAAGTCTAACTCGTATGACAGTACGTCGTACAATATAAAAGAAAATACGACGATACTTACCAACTTACCATTTGTCCTTCCCTGTCTAAGGATAAAACAAAGTTAAACCAAGCACGAATATATGTATAAGAAAATCCAAGGAATTGCATAAGCAAACAAACGTGTCACGAACGTATTTCTGATAACAAGTGCACAAGTTACTCATATTTCCCAGATTATGATACTCAGGTGGTTCAGACATGTTATACACGGATTCGAGTTTATTCAGACGTGTTATTCACAGATTCATGTTGATTCAGACATTCTACTCAGATTTATATTCAGGTTGGACGCAATACAATGACTCATACACGGATTGCCGCAATCAAGCCAAACTTAGTCTATATGAATGGTCACTGGCGCTACAAGACATTTTGGATGATAGTAGGGTACAAGCCCTCCTACCATACCCTTGCTAAGCTATTAGCGTGACTATCCATAATATTTCGTCCGAACCAGATCGGCCCAGTACGACCAGCGTACAGTCCGCAGGAACCCTATCCTTGTGCACAAGTTGTCCATGACTATGCGAGCCTTTTTGATCTTATCATGTTCTCTAACTTATCTTTTGATCTGCATGAGCGGCGATGGTTGTAGACACATGATCGAACCCGCTACAAGCTATCCCGAATAAATAGCTACGGGTGTAGACGCATGAACGAACCTGCTACAAGCCACCCCGAACCATGATTCTTGTTCTTCTTTGCTTATCAGTAGAGTCCAGTTCTTTTACTTGATACTTTTATTACTTTCTTATGTTTTCTTTCAATCTCTTATTATGCCGTTCCCGATACGGAAAACTGTCTTGGCGACCTTATGGTCCCGAAGTTTTTCGATGTTTTCCATTACTTGGCTCGGAACGACTATCTTGATAGCCTTCCTGCCTCAACTGAGCGAACCATAAGTAGTGAAGTACAATAATTTGTGGCATAAATTTAAGTGACGAGCATAGCGAATATGTAAAGCAGACAAGCATTAAAACAGTATGAATATAAATTTAAGGAAACATGCGGCAAAGCCATACTTTAGAACATAAGCCAAGTTTCATTTCCATATTCTAACACAAGCAATATAAGATAAGATTATTGTGGTGCCCCGTTTCCCCTTTTCGGGGAGTGCGACTAAGAAATACAAGACAGTATCGTTCGATCGGGATAGATTGAAACAAGAACTCATCCTCGTTATAAATTTGTCTTTTCGGAATCGATTCCCATATTCAGTGGACCGTGCCCCCGGGATCGACTTAGCGGCAGAGTCAGGAGGGACCTCTCCGCTGTATCTTTTGTTGCCTAGTTTTCGTTGTCGCTTGTTGCTTTCGTGCCTTGAGTTGGTTTTCGGATTTGCTTGAGTTTTCTTGAACGGTTTCAATAGATTTTATTGTTTTTATTCGTTGAACTGCACTTCAATTCCGATAATGGAAAGAGTGGAAGAGTTATTGATCAGCTATTCGTGTTAATGTAGGTGAACGAACAGTAGGCGACGCTAGAGCGGAGTCTTAAAGTATCTCTTTCCTTCTTCCTTCCAACTAACTAAGTGAGTGGCTTATATTCGATTCAGTTAGCCCTTCTTCCAAGCCTCACACCTATAAATCTTGCATTCTTGTTTGCCCCGATCAGACGATACCAAGTAATAACTAAAAGATACCAAGATAAAATAGGAATAGACTTGGATTATATTGCTTGTCAACAAACTTGTGAACGGTTACTTACTTGCATGCTTTTTCGTTTGGAATGTTTATCATATGCATAAATACAAGTTAGAAGTTATACTCTTCTTTAAATGGTGCTATGAGTAGAACTCATCCTGAATGCAATAAACTGAACAGGAAGACTATGCAAAAGTAGATCTTGCTATATTATTGCCCTGCGCCTGATATTGCCCTGATTTGCCTCAAATGCTAACTTAGTATACTACGCTGATCACGGACAACTTATGCACAAGGTCTTAGGTACTGCGGACGGTCGCTGGGGAACTGGCACCGATCCGATTCGGACGGAACTACTGATAGTCTCCTGCATCGGACGGAATGGCCCGCGATGCCCTGATCCTTGCGTTGTAAGTCATTCCGCCCCAGACTAGAACCGTCCCTTATGGCATCAAGCCAGTGATCCCGTCGTATATATTTAAACCTGTTGCAAAGCTAACTTGTGTCTTCTTGGCAGGAAAGACATGGTAAGTATTGTGCAGGTGGTTCAGACGGACAGGTAAATGTCACCGAACGATGGCGGGTTATTTCATTGATTTTTATATCTATTGCTTGCTGTAAAATGAACTAAGGCAAGATAGAAAGACCACAAAAATTATGCATGCTTCATTAAAAAAACGTATTGATTGGTATAGTTGGGTTAGCTTTCCTTCACCAGCACGTTTCGATGTACTGACCTTCGTTGAAACAGGTTTTCCGCGTCAAGGAGAACCAAGCGAGGAGCAGAAGTCAATCCCCCAATCCAGTCCAGCTGTAGGCACGCCTTGATCCGTGCCACCTTTTGAAGTATTTTGAAGACAGAAGCTAGCAACCCAAGCAAATATGCAGCTTCGTGGGAAGGCCATCGTTCCAACCAGAGGTCTTATATTTTGAGTTTTAGTAAGGGATGTAATGTACAGGACTGCTATCTCATTTTATGTCAACACTCTTGTAAGCCCATAGAGGCAACCTTATGACTAAGTTCAAGAGTTTGTAATAGATGTTCATATTATCAATAAAAGAGAACTTTTTCATGCTTCAAATCTGTGTTTCAATTTATCTGCATACTCTGAATATGTGCTCGCTATGCGAAAATAAAATACAAAGCCTTGTGCAGTGCGCAACCTAGGCCCGCACGGCGGTCACGCTCGGGGAACGACTATCGATTCCACAGAATCGGGGCGTGACAATTATTCCCTTAGCTTGGTGCATTGTATTCTTATTCGCATGCAATGGGTGATTCGCCTAGAGACTAGTATGTATCGTCCGTATTTTTAAGTGTGCAGGCTAAGCAAAGACAGGTTCCTCGTAGCCACCCACCTTAGCGATGTTTTGCCGCGGCCGAACGATTCTCCAAGCGTGTCTTTGAAAGTCTGTGTTTGAACTCCTGAAGAGTTAAGTTTGAATCCTTTGCCTTAAGCAAATCTTCTCGCAGAGAAAGGCGGGTGGGGTCGTCGCACTTGTGTCGTTTGAATCGGCTATCCGCATTGATGCGGAGCGGGGCGTTACATTATACACCACTTAGAACAAGTCTCGTCCTCGAGACTTCCTGAGCGAAACATACTCGATCGCACACTATCGAATGTAACTCAAGTGTATTACTTCGTTTCCTTAGACCCCTTCGAATACAAGTTCCTACTTGTTTCCCACATTCTGTGTCAGATGCGTGCTGGGTTAGTTTCAATGAATGACTCTATCATTCAATTCAAGCTCTTGACTCGGTCTCAAGTGCGTCTTAGCATGGAACATATATCGCTTAATGTGGGGCATGATCTATTGTGTACGAAGATCTTGGGTTGAGGCTATCTTAACCAAATCGTTGTACTTGTCCATGCGAATATAACATATTCACTTACACAAGCATTCGAGATCAGCATATCGCGAGTCTGGATCGTGCACATATTCAAGGCGTCCCCTAAATATATGCATGTCAACCAACTTAGCCATAGTAAAGTCTTTGCACTCGTGTTCAACATATCACTGAGTCTTGGATCGTGCACACATTCAAGGCGTCCCTCTAATATATGTGTCATGACCCGCACCCTGATATTCGAGCACGAGTATGTAGGTACGTCCAGCCTACGCCGCAGCATCGGCGGTAGAACGCTGTCTGGGTCAACTCTACTATCTAAACATCTCACACAATATATATAAGGTACTTGCCAATCATCTTAACTCCAAACGGAGGAACAATATGGTATATGATAAATGTAACTATACTCAATCACAATGTAAACTAAGAAAGATAGAGCACGAATAGAATAACGAAGGAAAAGAATCACAATACAACCACAAATCTGAAATAATATACATGTCATAAGTCTCAATAACAGTCTAATACAAGTCTAACAAAATAATCTAAACCTCCTCAGGCTCTGTTACTAAGTCCTCCTGGTCTACAGGAGTATCCTCTAATGGTATGCCCTCCTGCGGTCCGTAGTATGTAGGACACTGGTCTACGAGCCAATCATCTGAAAAATATATCCAGTCAGGATTGGAGCGAAGTACATACCTCTGAAAGCAGTTTCAAATACATAATCGAGCATAAAAAAAAGATAATAGAAAAGAATACAAGATAACTAAACAAAAGAATGAAATAAATTAGAGTGAACATGTAATGTACTGGAAAGAAGAACATACAATAGAATATCTGCAATATAATAAAAATAACTGAAATCTGGCTAATGTGCCATGAAATATAAGTTCATTATGTGATCGGTGAATACGAATACCATATGGTAACTGATTACAAGTGTGATAGGTAATCGACATATACACGAATACACTAGGGCTTGATCACATAATCAACTCCTACTCCCCCATTCCCAACTAATACCAATGGACCCAATCATGACACGTTACGAACACGAATATGACCACACTAAACACGAGCAGTGTGTGTACACGAATATAAATACACTAAACACGAGCAGTGTGTGAACACGAAGTACACTAAATCAATACCCGATACACACGATGAAATACATGTGAAGGAGTACCCGCTGAACACGGTAAGAGATAACATCTCCTGACAGGATCCATGTAGTACTAGTCCGTGAAACCACTATTTCGGAATTAGGTATACAGTTCTAGAACATGAGATATATACACTATTATGAGCTAAAATATAACAGAGAAATGTACTCGCCTGAGGTCTTAAGCAAGGTGTGTTTCTCGATGCCCAAGCTTGTGTCACACAGATCTATATACGGTATATTGTATCAATACAAGGTTTTAGAATAAAAATAAGTTAAACTAGTTCAATTCTAGGTCATAAAGCCATTTCTAAGTCAAAACAGTCAAACTAGGTCAACTCTAGGTCAAACTAGTCAAACTTGGTCAAACTAGCTATTTCTAGGTTGTATGAGTCCATCTCTAGTATATTTGGTCCATATACTATGTAACTAGGCTATACTAGCTATGTTAGGATTCTAGGATACCAACAAAATACCGTATCATAAGATACACAAGTTATTAGATATGAAAATACTATAATATATATACAAGACAAAATATATAATACTCCTAGCCAAACTAATACTAAGTGGATACCTTGGCTTTGAATCAAATGCGGTATCACACCACCTACACACCCATCTTGATATACAAACTCAATACCTTGAGTATAAACCAATACCTTGACATTACCTTGGTATCACAAGGTAATCCAATATCTAACATTAGCTAACTTACAAACATACCTCACTATACACTAACATGTACTTAAACTTATAACAATACTATACCAACTAACATAACTAACATATCCAATGGATATTCAATACCAATACCCAAGATACCTCAACTATCATTACCTTGGTGTAACTCAAGGTAAACTAGAAATAATACTAACCAATGCTAACTAGTGCTTATATATATATATATATATATATATATATATATATATATATATATATTTAACTCACTAACAAAATATATAAATAACTAACTTATCAATATAAACTAACTTAGCTTATTACTAGCTTAACTTAACTTATCTACAACTTAATTTTTAAGCACTCAAACTATTGCTACTTATTGCTACCGCTTATCTGTAATATCTAGAAGGGCCAGTAAATGTGGCAAACATTCTGAGACAGAGTCTAAGGTACCTCCAGTAATGGAGTATATATATATATATATATATAATCAGCCTGTAGTATGGTGTGTCTCTTCCCACCCAATGTAACCTCATGTCTCATGTCCACGACGTCTCATGTCCATAACACGTAAGATCATGACCTCTAGCTAGTACAACGAGTCATAATGATATCTATGTATATGCAAGTCTCATATCACGAATCCTGTAAGCCTATACATAATTACCATAAATTATTCAAAAAAGATTATGTTACATGAAATAGTGTCAAGTGTCCTATGATATGACATACTTGGTAAAGCAAGTACGTAAAATATAGGATCATGGAATCAACTCTCTAAGTGACGTTACACGACTCCGCGTACGACGTCGACACCCGAATCTTGTTCGGACGCTAAGCAACGTCTTACGGTCCTAGGTTGAACAGATACATCGCAGAAGTATATAGAAATAATACAAGCAAATAATATCATAGGATCTACTGCAAGTTGGCAAGGTACACTTGCCTGGGTTCTGAATTCCGTTAGTTGCTCCTGTAAAAGTGGAATCTCCAAGTACGCCTCTGGATGCTGAAGCAAACAACATCATTGCTCTCAAAATACATGAAATAGCTATGTTTGACTACCCATAAATCCAATTTGAACACAGGGGCAGAATTGACAATTTCTGGTCAAAGCGGGATTCACATGTGACCCAGTTCGCACCAAAAAATATGACAAAGATAAAGTTCTCCAAATCATCAAACTTAGTGTCTATGAGTCCAGAACGATGATATGAATCCAATAGAACGTCCATAACTGGATTCCGATGAACCGGTCACGAAATCACCTATCAAGTTGAACCGTGGGCCCGTGAAACGGTGTTTTGTCAACTTTCTCAGAATCAAACCAAACTTGGGTCACAGGACTAGCGTAACGCTGCGAATCCGATGGAGCAAGTTTTATTGCGAAACGACAAGCACACATGAAGTTATGAAGAGTGTCAGAACAGGCCGATATGGTACTTTTTCGACAAATGCGCATTGATTTCGGTGTGAATATACATCCAAATCAACTTTCGTAAAATTCTATACGACCGCGTTGACGATACGCGCCTTTCGATATAATTTGCACACGACGAAGTTGCCTCGTTTAGCGGAACGCACCCCGTATCAGAAAAAATTGGGTTTAAGAAATTAAGTTTTTGACTGATTTCAACAACAAATAAAATACATCATACATCGAATTAAAAGAAAGTGTTTAAAGGGATTAAAACTAGGTTATATTGTCTAAATAACTGTTCAAGTAAAATTTTGGTATCGCATGCCGTTATTGAGATAACGGGACTCAAACACGTGTACTTGGAACAGTTTCTGTTCCTAAAAATAAGTCAATTTTTCCTATTTTGTGTCGCGATTTGCGATCGACACAGGACACGATAAGTTAAACTAATTATACAGAGTTCAAGAGGGTCATGCGGTCTTCACATAGGATTCGACCGGTAGTTGTTTGGATTACTGTGCAAGGAGATACAAAAATGAGAAGTAAGGTACCTCACTACGGCTGCTGCTCGTCTTGACTTCGACGACTGTTCGGCGGTCATGGTGGCGGTTGACGGCGGCGACGGTGGTCGGGGAGATGATGGTGGTGGTGATCTGCTCTAGTGGTGTTTATATAGGGTGAAGGGGGAGAGGTTATAGGGAGAGGAAATGAGGGTTCAGCCGATTTTGGGAGAGGAATCGGAGGGGGTGTGGGGAGTTACTGTAGCAGGGTTGGTTCGAGTTTGTGGGTTTGGGTGCGAGTTTTGGGTCGGGTCTAGGGTTTAGGGTCCGGTTTGGGGTTGGTTTGGTTTAGGTTTAGGTTCAGGTTCAGGTTCTGTCACGCCCCGATCCCGAAAGGGTCAATCGTCCTCGCTGGATCCTTCACGGAACCGATTCGTCCTCGCTGGGGCGTGATGCCGTACGAGCCTGGAGTTGCGCTCGTACAAGGCAAGAACTTACAGTTATAGGAACCCACTTTGAAACACAATATAGAAAACACATTCACAGATAATTGAACACAAGTGCAGGAAGGAAATATGCTTTTTCATTGATAATTCAGAGTAATTTACATAGAGTCTACATTGATGCGCCTTTTCGGCTACTTGAATTACATTAGAAAAGATAACTCAAAATGCAGGGCGCGCTCCATCAGATAGTCCCCGTCGTCCATACATTACGCCCTTGTATAGGTTGAAAGTCCAAGCCTCCAAAATGATCTGACTTCAACTATACTTCAAAAATAGAGGTGCTCCTAACGCCTCTTCGTCTATCCACTAGCGTTGCACCGTCTGAGTGCCTGAAATAGTTGCCCACAACGTGGGTCAGTACTCAACTTGTACTGGTGAGCGGGATGAATCCCACTCGACTAAATCGACACTAGCTTATTAGGGGCGAGCATGCATTAAGATTACTTCTATAAAGAAGCAAGTGAATTCAATTCATATCAGTTGCATGTTTTGATATAAATGAAAATAGCATTGAATCCAACCAGTGCATCGATTGCTTACTCAACCGATGCACACCTTCCCTGCAACGAAACACAAGTATACTTACCATCTGCACAAGACAATAAATTAGCATGTGTTCTATTCTATGCGGTCATTGGTGTGATCGACACCTTAGGGACATATTCCAAGCATTAACGGCGCGCCCTATCAGCCCGGGTAGCAAGCCCCGCTGGAGGTCCCGTAATGCATCGTGACGAACACGAATCAATATTTCCCTCCGGATCGATACGGTTCCAGTGCCCCGGAAAGTCGTTTCGAGGAAATGATAAACCTTGTGCACAAGTTGTCCCAGACCATGCAAATGCATGAACATTTTATATCTCACACAATACATCGAATTAAACAGATGAAGTAAAGCAGCAATATATATATCTTATGCAACAGTTCATATTTTCTCAATGCGGTGTTTCGATTTTGATATCCCATGGGTCTAAACTCTATCCGAGGCACCAGACCGTAACCAACAGCCAACTTCCCATTCCAACCAACTCAAGTTATAAAGTGTGCAAGCATATAGTAAATTTAGTCTACAATTCCCATGTTTCTTTCTTAGTGGCTGGCATGCATTGTGGCTAAGCATTTCCTAGGCGTCCAACCGGGCATCATCGAGTGAACGTTTGAAACATTAGAGATGTTGGCGTGAAGAAGTAGGAAAGAAGGGACCAAACCACTCACTGGTTAAGGGAAAAGTTGCTGAAACAAGGAATCCCGCCTAGCGACGATCAAACGTCAGTTACGCGGACCTGCAACAGCACGAGCACCGAGTTAGAATTCTTGCCTATCCTTCCTTGCCGAACTCCCCAAAATTTAAGCTCCAATCAATAAAACCAACAGCGAAAACCAAGCAACTCGAAAGCAACACCAAATCAAATCCCAAAGCGGCAATCACGAAAACCAAGCAACCAAACACGAAAACTATTGGACTCGTTTCAATAGAGGCCTTTCCATGAGTTGGGAAGGATCATCGCATTTTGTCCGTGGCAATAAGATGCCGAAGATCTAAGCATACTCTGACGGACTAGCCACAAGCCCAATTATATAGTGCACATCCCGGTCGGATCGAGATTTGAGGCACTACAGGTTCAGGTTTGGGTTGGTTTAATTCGATTTGGTTTAATAATTAATATTATCTCTCTCTCTCTCTCTCTCTCTCTCTCTCTCTCTCTCTATATATATATATATATATATATATATATATATATATATATAGCCATCTAAAAATAGTTTTGGACCTCAATAAAATCAAAAAAAATTCTACAATACTCTAATATTAGTTGTACACCAAAAAATATATTTTCTGTTCAATATTTTAATTATTTAAATACTCATAAATATTAATCCATAAATATATATTATTATAATTAGCTAAAAATACATAAATATTCTATCTTAATTTTAAATAATTAAATAATACCAATAGTAAATAAATTTAAAATAAAAAAATTTACTCTAAAAATTAGGGTGTTTACATTATTCGGCTGCTTTTGCTTATAACTCTCCTCTCTAGCTCGCATGCACACATCTAATACACATATACACTCACTCACACACACTCCTCCAGAAGTGCCCAAGCTAGCCTACAAACTCCTCCAGAAGTGGGACGTGAAGCGACTATCCCGATCCGAGACTATGATCACAGGAACTCCATACAATCTGACTATCTGACGCACATACATCTCTGCGAGCTTCTTCGTAGACGTACCCACTTTGAATGGCAGAAAGTGGGCTGATTTGGTCAACCTGTCAACGATGACCCAAATCGCATCTTTATCTCTTAGAGAATGCGGAAATCCTGAAACAAAGTCCATCATTACATGCTCCCACTTTCACTCTAGAATGGGTAAAGACTGAAGCAATCCACCTGGACTCTGTCTCTCTGCCTTTACCTGCAGCATACCAAGCATCTGATACGAAGCTAGATACCTCCCACTTCATACCATACCACCAAACAAGCTATTTCATATTCCTATACATCTTGTTGGCACCTGGATGCATAGAGTACTGAGATCGATGCGCCTCCTGAAGAATCTTCTCGTATAATGCTCCACTCGGCACACACAATCTGGTACCGTGTCGCAATGATCCATCATTTGCAATGTTGATGTCCTCTTCCAATCCTATCCGGACCTATGCTCTGATGCTCCTTAGAGACTCATCCTCAAATTGTGCGGATCTGATCCGGTCCATCAACTCTGACTGTACCTGAAGTCACCACATCTGTGCTGCAACTCCAGGAACTAATACCTCAATACCCAAGCTATCAAGATCAGCCAACAAATGTCTATCCTTTGTCAAATATATAGCCCCTAGATACCTGCTCAAGGCATCCGCGACTACGTTGGCCTTCCCTGGATGATACTACAAAGCAATGTCGAAGTCTTTCATCAACTCCAACCACCTCCGCTACCTCATGTTGAGTTCTTTTTTTGTAAACATATATTTCAAGCTCTTATGATCTGTAAAGATCTCTATCCGCTCTCCATACAAGTAGTGCTTTTATAGTTTAAGAGAAAAAATAACTGTTGCCAACTCCAAGTCATGGGTAGGGTAATTCTTCTCATGCGGACGTAAATTTTCTGGAAGCATAGGCAATCCTTTCCGTTCTGCTATAACACACAACCCAAACCCTTACCCGATGCATCATTATATATAGAAAATCCTCATGTCCTGATGGCAATATTAATATTGGAGCTGTAGTCAACCTCTTCTTTAGCTCTTCAAAAGCAGACTGACAATCCTCAATCCAGACGAACTCTATGTCTTTCCTGGTTAGTCTAGTCATTGGCTCCGCAATCCTGAAAAAATCCTGAACAAACCTCTGATAATAGCTCGCCAGTCCAAGAAAACCCCTGATCTCTGCTACTGAACTCGGGGTAGACCACGACTCAACTACTAAAATCTTCTTTGGGTCTACTGAGATCCCGTCTCCTGTAATCACATGTCCAAGGAATTCAACCTTATCAAGGAAGAACTCACACTTTGAAAGCTTGATATATAGCTTCTCCTTCTTGAGGGTCTCCAGAACTATCATCAGGTGCTTCTCATGCTCCTCCGAGGTCTTCGAATAAATCAGTATATCATCAATGAATACTATAAAAAATTGATCCAAGTACTGATGAAATACCTTATTCATCAGGTTCATGAATACCGATGGGTCATTGGTCAACCCAAATGGCATCACAAAGAACTCAAACTTCCTATACCGAGTCCTGAAAGCTATCTTTGAAATATTTTCTTCTTCACTTTCACCTGGTGGTACCCTAACCTCAAGTCTATCTTTGAGAATACCTTCGCTCTGCTCAACTGATCAAATAAATCGTCAATCTGCGGCAACAAATATTTGTTCTTTATAGTGAGGTTGTTGAGTGCCCTGTAGTCGATACACATGCGTACCGACCCATCCTTCTTTGGTACAAATAATACCGGAGTACCCTACGGTGATGAACTGGAGCGGATGAAGACTTTGTCCTGTAACTCATCCACCTGCTTCTTCAACTTTGCCAGTTTGCTGTTGTTCACTCTATAGACGTGCTGTGATATTGGCTCTGCTCCTGGCACCAAGTCTATAGAGAACTCCACATCTTTGTCTGGTGGCAACCCCGACAACTCCTCTGGAAGGACCTCCATATACTCTGCAATCAATGGATGTGGCGACTCCTGCTATTCTACCAAAGCTCCACATAAGTCTCTATCGCTCTGCTCTGCTGCTCCTCTGACGAACTCAAACTCTATCTCTCCTGGTATATGGAACAAAACTTTGCCTTCTCGAAAATTGATATTAGCATGATGCCTACTCAACCAATCCATCCCGAGTACTATATTGTAGCTCGGAAGTGGCATTACGAGTAGACATACGCTCAACTCTCGGTCTCCCAAAGAAACTCTTCGGTCCTTGCAAACATCACTGACCAGGATAATGCCACCCCCGGTCGTGATCTTGCAAGTCCTCGCCAATGGTTCAGACTCAAGATGATGTTTCAAAGCAAAATATACAGATACAAAACTATATGAAGCACCGAAATCAAATAAAGCATGAGATAGAAAAGAATCAAGATAGACTGAACCTGAGATAACATCGCCGATTGGTTCCTCCTCCTCGACGGTCAAGGCAAAATCTCGTCCCTGACACTGGGTACCTCTCTGCTGCCCCGCCGATGGTCTCACGGGTGCTCCATGTGCCTGATCTCTGCCCTGAATAGGATGAGCTGAAACTTTAGGACAAGCCCTCAACTGATAGTCTCCTGATCTGCAGAATAAGCACTGGCCCAATCTTATCCTACATGCATCTCGTCCATGTCCCTATTTCTTATAAAAAGTGCAAGGAATAGATAGCCTCTGGATCTGCTGTGTCGGCGCTCTAGCTAGTCTATGATACTGTTGTCTCGGCTGTTGGAAGTGCCTCTGGTGCTGCTGTTAAAAATGAGGCTGCTTCATTGGACCCGTGTTGGTACTGGATCCTCCTTTGTCTCTTGGCCTCTTAGAGATAAGCTCTATATCATCCTCTGCTCGTTGTGTCTGTCTCAGAATCTCCTCGAAAGTAGCGGTGGGATCTCCATTCGTATGTGATTTGATCTTCCTGTTCAGGCCCTTCCTGAACTTTTTGGCTCTTTCTCTGGGGTTCTGCTCCTCAAAAAAGCGTCCTAATCTGCAATACTGGCTCTCTAGAGATGTCAGAGCCATATCTGGATAGAACTTTTCCTTTTAGAGTTCTTTGAAATCTTTCCAAGTAAGTCCTGGTGCTGAGATCATGGGGTCCGTCTTGAACCAAGTCAACACAATATCGAACATCATGCTCCCCGCAGCCTCTATCTGCAACCTCTCTAGAATCAGCGCCATCCGCAGGTTCCGCTCAATGTCTTCTATTCAATTATCAGCATAAATAATCCCTTCGTGCCTTATAAACCCCCTCACCCAAAATAGGTATTTTGTGTGTATTTTATATTATTATATTTATTATAGATGTTAAATTTTTTTAGAGTATTCTCTTAGTTAATTAGAAAATAAATTCTTGATATATTTACTTATATAAATATTTATTTAGAATTATTTTTAGGTTATTTTAGATTTTTTGAGATTTTTCTAGAATATTTGGTAATTAAAACCTAGAAAACATAAATTTTTAGGACTTACATGATTTACTATGAGACCAAACTTGAATGTTGTTACTACCAAACATTTATTTTAGAGCTAAAATATTTAAATATATTTTTCTGTAATTTATTTAGAATTTTAAGAAATTATTGGATTTTTGGAATTATTGAGGATTTATTTGGATATTTAAAGTCTTAATATCAGATAGATGCTAATTTAGTGTTAATAGATATTAATAAGATTATATATAAATTATTTATATTATCTTTAATTCTATTTAATATTATAAATTATTGAGATAAATTTAAACTATATTTTAAATTAATTTAAATCCCAAGCCTACTAGGAAAACAACTTCATGCATATCCTATCCTTTTTTAAACTGATCCTAATCATATCCAAATTAGCCAATCCTAGTCGTATTCAATTAAATAGTCTTCACAATTATAAACACCTCTTAAACTTATAGAATAAACTCATCTTTCATATTTTTCTTCCCCAAACTCCTCTCTTTTTCGTCCAAAAACAGTCAAAATTTGTCATAAATTCAGTCTCATTTTCTAGTTGACGACTTAAAAAGACGATATCTCCTAGCTCCGGACTCCAAACGCGCTCCAATTTTTTTTGTTAGAACCATATCAAGGTTATTTTTCTTAATATATAAATTATTTTAATAATTTCAGAAGCTATTTTTTCATAAAATTCTAAAAATGTCAGCTGTCCGAAATCAGATGTATTTTCGTGTTTTCGAGATTTCAGGAGATCCCGAACTCAAAATTATGAGCCGTTTGAAGTTTCGAAAATCTGACATGATGAACTTCCATAAAATTATTTTTTAGAATTTAACATATAAGTTTAATCTACTTTAAAATTTGTGCAACATAGACGTAAATAGAAAACCTCCGAAAACTGTCATCTGTGGGCCCTTCTGGCCATAACTCTTTACCGACTTGTGATTGTATGAAATTATCTATTCCAGCGTTCATGTAGCATTAAAATCTATAGGATTCCACACACAAATCTAGGATTTAAGTTAGTTGACTTTTTGGTCAATGGATCGTCTCGATTTGCGTGCCACGGATCACAAATTCGTAAAGTTGACTTTCTTTGGACCATAATTAGAGTTTAACAATAAAATCAGATTATAATAAGATTAAAATATTATTTTAGGTTATTTTATTCAAAATTAAAATAGATTAAAATGGAGGAACCTATTCATCCACTTTTGTAACCTAACTTGTTTAATTTATGTGACGGATAGATCGGACGACGCCTTGAGTTGCGACTTCATTCTTTTTCAGAGCAGGCAAGTATACCTTGCCATTTTACTATAATTTATATTCCATATGATGCATGCATTTTATTTTTGTCCATTAGTTTATAAATTTTAACTGTTATATAAACTGTGCGTCCAAGAAAACTTGGGTGCACCGACGGTGTCGTCGTTTTCTGTTTTTATTATGTATATACATGTTGACCTAGTTTATGAGACCACCCCATTATCATGAGGCATTCTTAGGTTTCATTGGCTGTGACACAGCTGTTACACGAGTGTGAGTCTCATATAGATAACGGACTTGCGTGACGGGTTTAGCCTCCTGTACGTATGGAAAGTGCGATAGGGAATAACTGCTGTTAGAATTTGCATGCTAGGAGACTTGGCAGTTATTATAGGTATTATCGTATCATGGATGTGATATGCTTAGAGCATGGGATGGAAAGAACAACAAGTAAGGCATTTGGGCTCCTTTGCACTTTCCTTTTTGTAACCCGTACGCTCCGCTGGAGATACGTGGCGGTGATGACCCCTATATTACTGGCGGCCTCTGGCGTTCAAAAGATGACATGCTTTTTAGGCTCCTGATTCTCCGAGAGAATCATGCCAATCCCATTTTAGCCAGATAGCCCACTTGTTGGAAAGTTGTTCTCAAACTGTATTCACATAGATGGTTAGGCGACCCATTGGATGTTTATTTTTAGTACTTTATGGCATGCTTCTATGTATCTTGTTATGTCCCTCTGAGGACCTGGTCCCTTTCCAGGTGTATGCGCAGATCCGGACTTGCTACTTATATTTTGAGGAGGTCTTCTCTTCGAGCCTCGTGATTATTAGTTGATGTATTTGTTTTGTTTATCTTATATTTTAGTTTGGTAGTGGATTTATTTTTACCCAACTATCACCCTTTGATACTTCATATTAAGATTTAGTTACATAGTTATTGGTGATTATCTATTTATGATTTTTGTTGATGAGATCTAGTTATACCCTGTAACTTGTGACATATTTACCACTTGTGGTTTTGATATTCATAATACAACGTACGTATGTTATGATTTTCATATATTGGAGTCTCCATATATATACGGCTGACATGGTTACATATTCCTAGTCCTACGTATTTTGGGACTGGGGGGTGACATGTTTTTAGTGGTGGCCCATGCAGGTCAAGAGTATATTGTCTCGGTTACGTTACTGTACCGAGCAAGCGTGCAAATAGGATTAGAGTATAGAATCTCATCCACATTTGACTATGACTCATCTTTCTTCCAATATGTTCTATTTAAATAATTGTATCCTGCTTGATTCATTTGCTTCCCTAATAGTTCCTTGAGTATAGCCTCTGCTAGAATATAAGAATCGCTGTTGTTAGGATGATAATTAGGGTAACTTTCCTATTAAGAATACAACTAGAATATTGACACATAACTAAGTTTAGAATACCTAATGAACCCTAGCATACCTTACCTGTAGATTAATTGACCCTTATCCCTTGATATATTTATGAAGGACTTGAGAGTAGTATAGACACTAATAAGGTTAGTTAGAAATTGACCATATTGTTTGATCCTAGTACAGAGGAACCAATAGAAATCTAAGACTGAATATTAGGACTAAACCTAACTTTCATAGTGAGATAGTATTAGAGAACAATAAATTTAGCTTCTTGTCTTAATATTAGCATAACATTACCTTAGAAACCTAAGAGGAATGAATATAATATTTTTCTTGATCATACCTCGAACATAGAGACTGGCATACCATTCTCCCTTAGAAAACCATAATGTTATCAAGAGTCTCCTTATAAAATTTCATATATTGTTCCTCCGAAACCTTAACGCTCGTTAATTGTGCGACTGTAGAAGCATAAAAAATATGCTGGATAGCTATACGCAGCATGTTGATACAGGGCAGCGTAAACAGAGGACCTCAGAGCCATCAACGTTCAACAGAGCTTTTTCGCTGAGCACAGCGTAAAATATAAGCTCAAGGACTATCCGCGTAATACGGTACATCCAGACTGCTTCAGCATAAGAAGGGTGCTACATCGCCTTTATGGCATAAAAACTCATCCGCTTTCAATGCAGCATTGAAGTGTACGAGGAATGCTTCGTATTCTTCAAAATGAACCTGTCAGATCATGCAATGAACCTGACGTCTAGACTCCTGACAAAGAGTACTGCACGACTACCCAGGCGACGGCTATAATGATGGCGCGACACTGCAACCCAGACTGTCATTTACTGCCATTTCCTTGGCGTAAACCACTTTTACGCATACAAAGGAATACGCTACCTAGTTTTACACAGGCAGATGTGAGCTGTTTACGCTTCGCAGAAGACCAACAGACTGCCACATCAAAAGCTGCTCTTCGTACAGGGCTCGAGGCACGTCTCTGCATTTAATGCGCAGAGAGGTGACAGGTTCTCGAGGCACGTCTCTGCATTTAATACGCAGAATACTGACAGATGCTTGAGGCACGTCTCTGCATTTAATGCGCAGAAAGGGTGGCAGACCTTTAAAATACGCCTCTGCATTTAATGCACAGGATAATGGTGGATCTCTGCATTTAATGCAGGAGATTTGATTAAATGTCACCGAACCATCGTCTAGTGACATTTTCTTTGCGTAGACTGCTCTTACGTATACAAGGGAATATGCTACCTAGTTTTACACAGGCAGATGTGAGCTGTTTACGCTCCGCAGAAAGCAAACAGACTGCCACGTCATCAGTTGCTTTTCGTACAGGGTTCGAGGCGCGTATCTGCATTTAATGCGCGGAATGATGGCAACTCTTCGAAGACACGCCTCTGTATTTAATGCGCAGGATGAGGGCAGATCTCTGCATTTAATGCAAGAGATTTGATTATATCTCCAAAAGCTGTAATTTCGGCTAAAACGTCCACATCATCTCGGCTTCTACGCCCACTCGGCTTCTATGCCCACTCGGCCTCTATGCCCGCTCGGCTTCTACGCCCACTCGGCTTCTATGCCCACTCGACCTCTATGCCCGCTCAGCTTCTACGCCCACTCGGCCTCTACGCCCACTCGGCTTCTACGCCAACTCGGCTTCTACGCCTACTTGGCTTCTACGCCATGGTGACAGTTATTGGCTTCTACGCCAACCTCTTCTACATAAAGGATAACTACCTACGTGGCTTCTACGCCGTGATCTTTGCAGCAGTTATACGCGTTGTCCCTTAGTTGGATACGCGTCACACGCTCATTCAAAAGGTCATCTATATACGGGCAATGATTATTGTAACCATCATATAAAAGGGTGTTGTACTTTTTACTACTCGATTTCTACACCGACTGAGTGGTCACTGTCACTAAAAACTCTATAAATAGAGACCTCTATTGACAGAGGTCAAAGGTCGACAAAAAAAGGAGAAATTGGGAGAGAAAATGGTCGAAAGAGAGAAGAATCTAGAGCTCAGGCAAAGAGAAGTGATCGACGACTTTGGCATCGGACATCCACTCTCTTTAGCAACCTTCGAAGCTGCTTTCTGTCTTCCATGATATTTCTTCATCATCGTGTGGTCCAAGGGACAAAGTGATCGACTGCAGATCAGACTCTTATAGCAATATTTACCCAAATTAAATAAATTATACTCGACATCCTCGTATAGGATTAAATTGTACAATCTTGTTTGTAAATACCGAAGAAGGACGGGTTTTCGTATAAATCTTGTTTCCGTATCTCTTTCGTTTATCATCAAACACAAGATGGCGACTCTACTGGGGACATCTTTCTCTTCTGACGAGAAAGCAATTGCTCAACACGACGCGGTATCCGTGGGATCCGTAAAGAAGACACTGGTCGTCCAGTTCGACCAGTCTTCCTACGAAGACATGCTTCGAACAGGGGGTAGCTCTCACTCTCTCTCTGTCCAAGACAACAGGAAGCTACGTAAGGTCTGGATGCCCAAGACATCCCCTACCATTCCTGTCGACTCTCCGACCTCTCCGACCAACGAGGTGGTAGCATCGCTCCCTCCGTGCCTTGCACGTAAAATTCAGTCTCCCGTCACTAACGGAATAGACAAAACTTCTGGCAATGCCTCAGTGCTAATCCAGAAGTATACTCCGTGCCTTGCGCGTAAAATTCAGTCTCCCATCACTGACGGAATAGACAAAACTTCTGGCAATGCCTCAGTGCTAATCCAGAAGTATATTCCGTGCTCTGCGCATAAAATACAGTCTCCCATCCCTGGCAGAACAGACGAAACTTCGGACAATACCTCAGCGCTAGTCCAGAAGCCTACACCGCGCTCTGTGCGTAGAAACCAGTCTCCCGTCACTGGCGGAACAGACAAAATTTCTGACAATGTCTTAGCGCCAAATCAGAAGTTCCAAATGCGCTTCGCGCGTAAGGATGCATCTGCCCTCCGCGAAAAAGCAGATGATCCCTGCAATCTATGCAAGGGAAAGCAAGCGGCGGACTGCTCAACTTCTCGGCCTTTACGCCAGTAAGGGAAGAATTTGCCAGTCCTCCGGATTACGCGAGGAGCTGACGGCCGACTGAGGACCTCCTCAGCTTTACGCCAGTCCGAATTACCCTAGGAGAAGTCCCTCAGCGTAAAGAAGGCTCAAATTGCGGAAAGACACACTCCTCGGGGATTATCCGCCACCCGGATGGCCAACCTGTTGAATACAGGTGGCACAGGGAAAACTATGATTCCCAACATCCGCATGTCCACTGATGTGAACAGAAGGAACAAGCCATCTTCTTCTTCCTCTTCCATAAATCCTCCTGACCTGCGTGGGTACCTCATCCAGAAATGCAAGGATAGGGGATCTTCCAGCATGTCTATTATGCCTCATAACGAGCACTATTGTAATAGTCATAGGATTATAATTAATTGTTGTTGCTCTGAAGCAAAAGGGTCGGTTTTCGACCGGTTGAGCTACTCTCCGTCTTTCTAAGAGGAAGAGCCCACACATGCATCAGTGAACATGGCTTCACACATACCTAGAGGAAGATCGAGCTCAAGACGTTATCCCTCTAGAGCTTCGAGCCGAAGGAGATTCAATATGCTCCTTAGGAACACCGAAGCTGGGGTATTCCGAAACACCCGTTCGAGGTCGCGACAACCGACTTCGTACTCTTCTGATTCCGAAGCTGGGGGTCGCCAGTCTCCCGAGTCATATACTGAAAGTATAGAGTCAACTTCAACAGAGACCTATACTAATCCTTCAATGACACCCAGGGAGATGGGAGTTTATGCCATTGGAGATGAACACGAGGAAGCTTCCCCATCGGGAAGCGCTGAGCAGCGCATTACTGTACTGGAGACATCTCTGAAAGAAATATAATCCATGATGGAGAACATGCACCAGATGATGCTGACTCAACACACAGCTGCTATGGCTCAAACATCGGTCCCTCCAACTCAGATACGTGTGGGGGTGGACTTACCACCGTCCAACGCGATCCAGGAGCCTGCTCTAGATCAGGAGTCAGCAGTTCCTCCGCTTCCTCACTCGGAGAATGTATTACCTCCCATCGGAGTCGTGATGCAATCGATTCCTCATCACTCCATGGTCCTGCTACCGGCTGAAGATCCGATGCAGGCAGTACGGGAGTTGAAAGCCCAATTTGACGCCCTGAAGCACAAAGATCAGCTCAAGAAATTGAGAATCAACCAACCTTACCCGGCTATCTGGGAAGAGGTCCCTTTCCCTCCTAGATACAAACCACAGACTGTGGCTTTGTTCGAGGGAAAAATATCACCGAGTCAGTACATGAACTACTTCAGTATGATGACAGTGTTATTACAAGGGAACGACGCCCTCCTCACTCGGGTGTTCAAGGGCTGTCTCTCGGGGGTAGCTTATCAGTGGTATCGAAGTCTGGCGGACAACTGCATTACTTACTTTGAAGACTTCAAGGCTTTATTCTTCACGCGATTTTATGACGGAGGGATGGACATGTCTATGTCCTCTCTCATCGAAGTCAAGCAGAAGGAAAAAGAGAATGTTCGCACTTTCATCGAACATTTTTGTCAAGCTACTTTGCAAATGCCTCCAGGAGTTCCAGACTCGGCATTGGTGGACATCTGCAGGAAGAACCTTCTTTCCGTGATCTCGGTGTTCACAGGACCATATCAGTTCCATGATTGGCCCTCGTTCATCATCTCAGCGGTAGCCGCGGAGGACAACAGTCAGAAGGTGCGCGATAATGGCATCATGATCTCGGCCCCTGATAAAGGCAAGAGGCCATCCTCCAACATCGACCATCCTCGTGGTACCAAGGGTAAAGAAGCTCTGGCGATCAACACGTCCAGGCAAAAGAATGTGGCTACCACGCAGACAAAACCTGGGACTTCCAGGCCCGTTGAAGTGTACTATTTCGACGACGACGATATTCCGAGCATATTCGAATGTCTCGTCAAAAGCGGCAAGATTACCCTTCCTGAGGTGAGACGGCCCAATGGACCGACTGTACAAGAGGATTCTCCCGACGACGATGTTGGTAAAATATAGGTTCACAGATACAGCCCGCAAGCTCTGAAGATCGTGCAGAGTATGGATTATGACTTGAAGCTGAAACCAGGTCTCAACTACGGAAAAGGCAGACGAATGCCGCTGCGTGGAGATCCCTACTACCAACGAACCAGTTTCGGGTTAGGGTATACCACCTCCCTTGCATCTCCTGAGTCGAACGAGGATATCTTTTCCTCTTCTCAAAACGGATCAGCGCCCTCCGACTCATCTCATGCTCTCGAACCAACATTATCAGTGAATATTGTAGTAACGGATTCCTTCGAAGCAGACGAACAAGAATCTGAACTGTTTGAGAATGACGTTTGGGCTTAACAAATGGATACACAATGGGAGTTCCGCTTCGAGCAGAGAGAACCTTCCACTGAAGATAAAGTTATCCAGATTGACGTTGGGGATAAACTTTTGCCAAAGCCGATATTTATCAGTAACAATCTTTCCGAAGCAGAAAGAGAAGAAGTATCCAGCTGATAAAAGAATATATCGACGTCTTTACATGAAATTATGAGAATATGCCAGGTCTTGATCCAAAAGTGGCTACTAATAAGCTCAATATATTGCCCGATTCGAAGCCTATGAAGCAGCACCAACGCCGATTCCGCCCGGATATGATGGATGCCATCGAAGCTGAAGTCAAGAAGTTGATAGCATGCGGCTTCATCCGAGAAGAACAACATCCCGAATGGGTCACCAATGTTGTCCCGGTCATGAAAAAAATAGGAAAGTACGTGTCTGCATCAATTACCGAGATCTGAATGCACCCTGTCCCAAGGATGAGTTTCCTCTTCCCATCACAGACGTCATGATTGACAATACATGCGGTTTTGAACGTATGTCTTTCATGGACGGATTTTCAGGATACAACCAAATCAAGATGCATCCTGAAGACGAGAAGCATACTGCCTTCCGGACACCATTGGGGGTATATTGCTATACGGTCATGCCATTCGGATTGAAGAATGCCGGGACTACGTACCAACGGGCTATGAGTAACATATTCCATGAGCATTTACGCAAGACAGTAGAATATTACGTGGACGATGTAGCTGTCAAAAGCCGCCTCAAGGATAACCACATCCAAGACTTGAAGACAGTATTTGAGCTGATGCGCCGACATCAACTCAAAATGAATCCTACAAAGTCCTTTCTGGGTGTATCTAGTGGCAAATTCCTGGGATTTGTCATTACCGCCAAAGTCATTCAAGTGGACCCTGATAAAGTCAAGGCCATCTTAGAAATGCGACCGCCCCGTAATCTGAGGGAACTCAGGGGATTTCAAGGCCGTCTGGCTTATATCCGGAGATTCATATCCAACCTCTCTGGGAGATGTCAGCCATTTTCTCGTCTCATGAAGAAAGGTGTATCCTTCGTATGGGACGAAGCCTGTCAGCAAACGTTCGGTGATATCAAACGCTACCTCACTAGTCCGCCAGTTCTGGTGCCTCCCGTCATAGGAAGACCATTCGTGCTGTATGTTCGAGCGATGGATCATTCTCTGGGAGCTCTTCTCGCACAGAAGAATGATATGGGTCATGAACAGTCTATCTACTACCTCAGCAGGATGATGGTCGGAGCCGAATATCGATACAACCCAGTGGAGAAAGAATGCTTGGCTCTGATGTTCGCTATCCAGAAAATGCGGCACTATGTCACGGGCCAAACCATTCACATCATCTCCAGGATCAATCCTCTTCGGGTACTAATGAACAAGCCAAGTGTTCTTAATTCCCGACTTGCGACTTGGGCGATGTTATTAACACCGTATGACATGGTGTACGTCCCTCAGAAGTCCATCAAAGGCCAAGCACTGGCTGATTTCCTAGCTGCTCATCCGATCCCGGAGACCTCCAAGCTATACGAGGACATTTTCGACGAAGTTGCAGAGTATAATTCCGCAATGGAAGGCGATGCGTGGCAACTATTCTTCGATGGTGCCTCCAGAACTGGTCCCAGAGGAAACGTGGTCTCAGGAGTAGGAATTGTCCTGGTTACTCCTGATAAGCTCGTCATCTATCGAGCGTATTCTCTCAGCGAACCCTGTTCTAATAATGTGGCAGAGTATAACGCTCTACTAATCGGGCTCCAAGATGCTAAAGAATTGGGCGTCGAATCTCTAGAAGCTTTCGGTGACTCTCTGTTGATCGTCAATCAAGTCAGAGGAATATATGAAGTCCGGAATCCAGACCTCATCCCTTATCACCAAGCGACGGTCGAGATAGCCATGACATTCAAAGGATTCTTCCTGGAATATGTGCCCCGATCTCAGAATCTGGAAGCTGATGCCCTAGCCAGTCTAGCTGCAGATTTAGCTATTCCTATAAGAAGGCAGAATTCGGTAATCCTTCTTAGCAGAGATTTATTCTGTATGAAAAACAACTTTCACATAGAATGTAGCTACGCTGTGAACACAGATCCTCCCAGAAGAGATTGGAGAAGTCCCTTTATAGATTTTGTGGCATACGGGATCTTGCCAGAGGACCCTAAAGAAGCAGTATCCGTCAAAAGACGATCATTACGCTTCTATTTCGAGGCGTCCTCACAGTGTCTATATCGCCGGACCTACGACGGACTGCTATTGAGATGTCTCTCAGATGATGAGGCATAGCGGATCGTCCGTGAAGCTCATGCAGGCGTATGCGGAGCGCATCAACCCGGTCCTAAGCTACATGATCGTATCAGGAGAATGGGCTATTACTTGCCTACTATGATCACAGATGCAATAAAGTATTCAAGACAGTGCAGAGCCTGTCAGGTCCACGCAGACTTTATCCATCAACCTCCTGAACATCTACATCCTACGGTTGCATCCTGGCCTTTCGAAGCATGGGGTATGGATATCATTGGTCCTATTCACCCGTCTTCTTCCAGAGGTCACCGGTTCATACTGGCCATCACGGATTATTTCTCCAAATGGGCAGAGGCGATCCCTCTTGCTGAGGTGAAGGCATCTAATGTGATCAGCTTCATCAAGCATCATGTCATCTATCGCTTTGGGATACCCCGAAGGATAATTCATGATAATGGACCTCAGTTTATCAGCCAAGCATTTTATCGATTTTGCGATAAAAATCGAATACAAAATGTGGCCTCTACGGTATATAATCCTGCTGCTAATGGTTTGGCGAAAGCGTTCAACAAAACCATTATCAAGCTCTTGAAAAAGTTCGTCTCTTCGAACAAGAGGGATTGGAATGAGAAGCTGGGAGAATGTCTCTGGGCATACCGCACAATGATATGAGCACCGACAGGTTGCACCCCATTCTCACTGGTTTACGGGAGCAAAGCAGTTCTCCCCATCAAAATCCATATTCCGTCACTCAGGATAGCCATGGCTAATGAGCTGACTCAAGAAAAGAACGACCTTTTAAGGCTTCAAGAGCTAGAAGGATTAGACGAGAAATGCCTCCAAGCTCAACAGCGCATCGCGTTATACCAAGCACGTATTTCTAGAGCTTTTAATCAAAAAGTAAAGGAAAGAGTGTTCAAAGTTGGTGAGCTAGTCTTAGCTGTGAGAAGGCCGATGATTCTTACTCACAGAAGTAAGGGTAAATTCCAGCCCAAATGGGAAGGTCCTTATGTGATCGAGACGACATTCTCAAACGGCGCTTACAGGTTGGCCAAGCCTAATGGAGACTTGTTAATGGCTCCCATCAATGGCAAATTCCTGAAGAGATACTATGCTTAAACTCCTTTGCTCAAGTGGAATAAGGCAAAAATCTCATTCTGACAAAACTACTTCCAAAACGAAACTAGTTGGATCATATCCTATCATGTTCATATTACCTCTGAATAGATATATCCTGCTAAAACTTACCGAGAGTATATCACGTCCATATTACCTCTGATATCACTTTTATCCAAACATATCATTTATATTCCAAAATGATGGGTCCACAAAGTCAGATGAAAGCCTCTTTATTATTCCCAAAAAAGAGCGAAAGTACAGTAAAAAGCAAAAGTACATTGAAAAGCAAAAAGGTACATCATTTGGGGGGAGCGGTTAGGTCGCGAATCTGCTGCGCCAGAGCAACCATTCTCTCATCCCGGGAGTTCAAGACGTCGGCGCGAGCCCGTTCCAACCTTGCCGCATTATTGTTCAAAGCAGCTAGCTCAGACCGAGCCCGCACAAAACCTGAGTGGAAAGCACCCACACGCGTCAGATTCTGCAGAACAGTCGCCCGTCGCTCCTTCAGCACATCTCGGGCTGCCGACAAAGAGAGAGCCTTCGCCTCTACTCGAACGAGCTCATCCTTCAATATGCAGGCCTTCGCTGCCACCTCCTCATATTCGGCTTCGCACCGGGTCAACTCGGGAATGACATACTCCAATTGGACATGCTCACGATCCATCTCCTGCTGTTGAGCCTCGATGGACTTATTCAGAGACTCCATTTGTTCAGCAAGCTGCACATTCAGGGAGTCGTACCTAGCTTGAACGAGACCGTCAATGTTGCCTCGAGCTAGCTGCAAGTATTCGTTAATGGGTTGCTCCAAACTATTAACTATCTCCTCCAGCGTGTCAGCTACCCCAGTGTCATTGAATTCTCGGATCGGCACTATCGCGGACCGGGAGGACCTCCTCAGCGATGCAAAGCTCAAATTCTTCTCCAACACCATGGATATTAACATTTTTAAGGTGGTGTAGAAGATACTAGTGTACTGCTCGGTCAGCGCAGCTAGATCCGAATGGACGCTGGGAGTGGCCGCGATATTGACGAATTCCCCTCCAGGAACAACCGCAGACGATGTTGCCACGGTCGTCGACTAATAGGTGGTGCGACAAAAGAAGAAGCGCTAACACCGGACGAAGTGACCGGCGTACTCAAAGGAGGCATTGTCGCAATGACAGGCTCGTCTTCCTCTGGAGATATCGGAATCTCTTCGACAGGCGAGCCGGCACCCGAAAGTGTCTCCTCTTCAAAGTCAGGCACCTTCGTGTCACCGCCAGGACCTGACACAGAGCCAAAGGGCGCATCTACACTGCCCTCCCCGAAGATGTCTTCCCCTGAAAAGAAGACAAAAGGAAGTTAATATCAACATAATGTTAATTTTCCTAAAGAAGAGGCATAAAAGACGACATTTACCCATGGCCAATGGTGTATATGTCGCGTCCGCGGCCAGTACAGCTAAATTATTTCTTAGTGATGCTAGGCAAGCTGTCATACCTGGAGAAGGGGGTGCGCTAACGAACACTGGCAAATGCTCTTCCAGGTCCTCGTCAAGTTCCAACCGAGGTTCATCGGCTGGAATCTCGCTGGGTGCACTGACAGACACGACGGGAGTTTCTCCCGATTCTGACCTGGATAAAGATATCCTTATTCGGCTCGGCCCCGAAGGAGATCTCGTTCCACTGCCCGAAGCGGTAGCAGTGACAGCAGCCTCCAGCAGGAATTCTCCAGCACCACCAGCCAGAACTGCAGAGGTTCCCTCTCTAAAAGGCGAGGAACCTCCAATCAAAGAATCATCCCCAACAGGGGGAGATGCAGGCTCACTTCCAGGAGCCTCATTGTCGGGAATCCGAAGAGGACGATTAACCGTCTTCTTCTTCCTCTTGCGAGGGGAAGTCTCCTTCGGAGCAGGAGCCATTCGCTTCCCAGAGATTACCAGAGGCCCTGCAGGCAGAGGTACTTCACCCCTCGGTACCGCCAACAGAGGCTTATCTGGATTGACGGACTCCTCACCCTCGTCAGAAGAAACTGAAGGAATTTCGACTCTTCCCCTAGGCTTGGAAGAGGACATCCTAAAACTTCTATGCATATCAAAATTGCGATGGAAAGTGTTGGTTGCCACATAAAACTGGGCATACGAGTGGAGAATGCGCAGCTCCGTAGAGAGATCAATGACGGGCAAGGTAAAAATTGCTCCAGTGCAACCCATGATGAAGTATCGCCATCCTCTCACTCCATCAATGAGTCCACCCCTGGACCTGAAGCTGGTGACGGCATTGCCCACGTGCAACTGGTCATACCCGAATTGCCTAGCAAATCGACTAGGCAGGTAGGGCTCAAAGAAGCAATGGTCTTCACTTCTGTACAGTAAATGGGAAGGTCTAATGCAGACCAACCAATTAAAAGCCTCAGGTGAAAGAACGGTCTTCCCGTCGCCCATATCCTGAAGTCTGATCCCATGTTGATTGAGATGTACAGAAGGGACAGTGCAGAAAAGCTTTCAGCTGTGACTGAAGTTCAGCACCTGCCGACAGTCTATAACTGTGGTCACGTTCCAGGAGGAATTCTTGTAGTTCAACAAGAAACTAGCCCCCGAACTACTGCCAGAGCCGAAAGATATCACCATGGGGTTATGGAGAATTAACCATCCCATCAGATACATGTATGGTAATTCTACCCTGGGAAAGCTATCACGCCGAGTTTCATCGGCGAGCAGCCTGTCAGTCATGGCCCTCAGGCCAGCTTGTATGCGGCACACCATAGCAGGGAGCAAGCCCAGTCTTGCCCCGAATACCAGACGAACTGCATGCCATAGCGTGTTGCGGTGAATGCGGTCCGCAGATGCGATGCCGGGTACCACCAGTCGGCGCAACCATATGGAGAAGAAGCCAACCAGTTGAGTTTCCTTGGACAGAGGCCTGCGACAATGCCTCAAATAACTATAGGCCTTAGTGCCTGCAGGATATTTCCCTACCCCTTCGTCGAGGATCCAGTCTGGAGCCCCAGCGTCTTCCATGAGATCGTCAACTACTTGAGCATTAAGCACGCTCAGAAAATTCAGAGGCTGATCTTTGCCTTCCAAGACCTTCTCTGGCTTAGCAGTCCTGGACCGGTGAAAGAAGAGGTAGGACGTCCATTTAGTGATGTGAGCCAAATCTGAAGGCTCGCCATAAAAAGCAGTGCAAGCGAGGTAGTGGCACATCAGCTCCTGGTACACTTCCACTACCCGAGGGTCCGAATCCCCCAACTCCTGGTTCGTGGGAACATACTCTTCATATGGAGTATCCCCCATCGGCAGGCTCGAGATCTCTGCCATCTCGTGGAGGGCCAATCCTAACTCCCCCAGTGGAGTGACGAAAGTCCCGGTGAGCGAGATATATCGCTCCATCAGTGCCAGAAACAGGTTGGGGTTGAGAGGTAACCCAACACTGGTGGCACTCACAGCTACAAACAGACCAATGCCCTCCAGCTCGGTCTGAAAATGCTTCAGGGCCCATTCAGCTAAGCGAGCCCATCGAAGATTTGTAGGGGTGATCCACCCACTTGTCCGAGGGTTCACCTTAGGGTATACTCCCCCGTGCCCCATGAAATCATTACAGAAAGTCGGTAATTGGATCGGCTGGATCACTAAACTGTCTTTACTCGGGACACTGCCCGGGTACAGTCCCCTGAACGGCGTCATAGAGCCGGAAGGGCGGTTGACAAACAATCCCTGGTCAGCTTCTTCCAGATAAAATATCTTCTCGGCCTGCCGTGAAGATCGGGAGTCAGCGTCCACGACATCCTCCTGGGATGTGTAGCATGGAAGAATGCCAAGATGGGATAGTCTCTCGGCATCTTGGGCAGATACAAAACCAAGCTCCCGGCAGGGAAAACCCAGAGTTCTTTCTTGGGCTTCGTTTGGGACTGCTTGTCAATCATGTCCCCGAAGAGGAAAGCCGACTTTATATATTGGTCCCCGTCTATATACATCAGGGGCTCTCCGTTGATCATGCTTAACAGCATCCGCTCTCCTTGAGCCGATATCAAAATTTTCCTTCCTTCGGGATACTGGGGTCCAGAGATGAGAAATGTCACGTGGGACAAATCCTCCAGGTAGTTGGAGTGCAGCAACCCGGCAGCGGAATCCATCACCTCAGCCAATGGAGACGCGTGCAAGTTAACTGCAAAATGCAGGAAAGACAAGTCAGTTTCTATAATCTTGCAGCATATGCAAAAAAATCAACAGTCTGTGCTTTACGCCAAGACTGTAAAAACTTGATCATTACGCTGGAATCCATTTCCTAAAACGTAAAGTTTAAGGCTGGCACTATACGCAAAGCTTTCGACAGTCTGTGTTTTACGCCAGACTGCCAAAATTTGAGTTATTACGCCAGAATTTCCATCTCTACGTAACACTCAAATTATATAGTATACGCCAACTTTCGACAGTCAAAGCTTTTACGCCAGACTGCGAAAATATGGAGTTTTTGCGCTGACACATTAGAAATGTGGGCTTAAAAGATGAAATATCTCTGTGCATCATCTTCCTCGAAGAGGCTATCAGCACAGAAGACGACCTAGCGCGTTCACGTACAACGTGTGCGAAGGATTTTCAGTCGTTCTTTTTCGTCCCAAAAGCCCTACCTTTAAGGCCTGGTGTACTGCTCGTCGGCGGGACACTTCGCTCAGAATGAAGCTCGCCTTGCCCGACCGAAGTCGTTCTCGCTTGGGCAGAAGAGCGAGAAGAAGAATCAACCTTCTTTCCCTTAGAGGAGGAGAGTTGTTTCGAGGCCATTACTGGAAAATTTGAAGGCTCGGAGAGGAAACGAAGAAGAACTCGAACAGTCGAAGGCTTTCTTTAGCAGAAGACGGATGAAAAGTTTTTCTCTCAGAAACTTGGGGTATATATAGAGTTCGGATGGACTCCTCGAATCCCGAACCAAATCTCACATTTAATATTCGGTTATGATTGGGGACTACGTCAGCCTATTTACTCAGAGAAGGCGGACAGTCAGTGAATTCAAAAAGTTTTCGTGCGAAGCAGATTCGTGGTTCTTACGCTAAGGAGCTTTCTACGCTCGACGGCTACAGATCTACGGTTTTACGCTCAGAGGCTATAAGTCTATGGTTTTACGCCCGGATGCTCTCATGCTCAACAGCTTTTACGCTCGTGAGGCTACAAACCTACGTGTTCACGCTAAGCAGCTAAAAATCTATGATCTCACGCTCGGTGGCTTTTACGCTCAGAGGCAACAAATCCACAACTTCACGCTCGGAAGATTTCCTTTTCAGAAGCTACAAATCTACAGTTCTACGCCCGGATGCTCTCATGCTCAGCAGCTTTTACGCTCGAGAGGCTACGAACTTATGATTTCATGCTCATCTACAGATCTATGACTTTCCGCATATCTGAAAGATACGCAGGCCAGAGTACGCGTACATCTAAACGATTATCAAGACGGTCAATTGCAAGGGTTCACACAGAAGATACTCCTTCTTGACCTCAAAATATCCCAAGTACCCAAAGCATACAGAGTTCAATATTGAAAGTTACTCTTCTTCATGGGCCGATTCGAAGTTCATCCAGAATCCAGTCTGAATATTTTGTCTACAGTTCAAGATGGCGACTCAGTTTTTGATAGCCATTTCTTGCCATGTTCCAAGGGATTTTCGAGAAATCATTCTTGAAGATGATGGTCTGAACGAGAATTCTGTTTATCAGAAGTGACAGTTTAGAATTCTACGCAGTTTCTCATTCCTAACAGCAGGACAGTTCGAGCACTCGACTGTTAAGCGGCTTTCTGTGCATCCTTAGTCATGCGTAAAAGACAGGACAGGACCTAGCACTCTTTCTAACAGAGTCGGCATAAAGTTACCAGATGTGTCGAAGCTACACATATTCAGACTTCACAGCAAAGTATATGGCAAAATAATCATATGCACAGAAGAAGACAATTTTATTAAAATCAAAATCATGATTACATATGAGGAAAATCCAGTCTACAAGGATTTTTCTTCATTTTCATGATTACATATGAGGGAAATCCCGTCTACAAAGGACTTCCTCATCGTCGTCTGAAGATCGCGCCCAGAATCTGTTCTGCCAGGTTCTCGCATGGGCAAAATTCTTTATCCATCTTCTCCAGCAGTCAGTCGATTCCCGCAAACTGACTGACATGAAATGATCAACTGCGGGAGGATACAAAACTGGGCTTGCTTAAATTATGCAGATCCTATCCTCTGTACGCCGTGACAGATTGAGTTGATGTATTTCATCCAACTCAATACTCGAGGACAGAGCCTAGTTTGTCTGCTCTCCATGAACGACAAGGCTAGTTTGTCCCTCGTCCACGAGTAACGGAAGAAGATACAGCTTGCAAGCTGTGTGGTCTAATACGACCCGTCCTCTCTCCCGAAGAACCGCCATACAAAGTTGCTGATTATCCCGAGCAAAGGAGGCTATGATATCCTTCCATGATCCATCGTTGCGGAGGACATTTGCTCGAAAATGTCGTCTTTTTCGGTGCCTTACATGCTGGAAGAACAGGGTCTTCTTCTTCCTCAAGTCGAACCGACGAACTCCGGCGATCATCTCTGTGTGGTGAAGGAAATGTGGGAAGAGCAGGTTAACTCCTCAGCCTTTTTATAGGCGAAAGAGATCACACCGATCCCCAATAACTCCGCCATAAAGTCAGCCTTGAAAGAACGTGTCAGACTTGACCGTTTCAGGCTCCATTCAGAGCGTTTCAAATTACGAGGAATGTTTCATGCTTCATTCAAAGCGTTCCAAATTACGAGGAATTTAAAAGCTTTGAAGGGGGTCTTGTAGAAGCATGAAAAATACCCTGGATAGCTATACGCAGCATGTTGATACAGGACAGCGTAAACAGAGGACCTCAGAACCATCAACGTGCAACAGAGCTTTTTCGCTGAGCACAGCATAAAATATAAGCTCAAGGACTATCCGCGTAATACGGTACGTCCAGGCTGCTTCAGCGTAAGAAGGGTGCTACATCGCCTTTATGGCATAAAAACTCATCTGCTTTCAATGCAGCATTGAAGTGTACGAGGAACGCTTCATATTCTTCAAAATGAACCTGTCAGATCATGCAATGAACCTGACGTCTGGACTCCTGACAAAGAGTACTGCACGACTATCCAGGCGACGGCTATAATGATGGCACGGCACTGCAACCCAGGCTGTCATTTACTGCCATTTCCTTGGCGTAAACCGCTTTTACGCATACAAAGGAATACGCTGCCTAGTTTTACACAGGCAGATATGAGCTGTTTACGCTCCGCAGAAGACCAACAGACTGCCACGTCAAAAGCTGCTCTTCGTACAGGGCTCGAGGCACGTCTCTGCATTTAATGCGCAAAGCGGCGATAGGTTCTCGAGGCACGTCTCTACATTTAATGCACAGAATACTGACAGATGCTCGAGGCACGTCTCTGCATTTAATGCGCAGAAAGGGTGGCAGACCTTTAAAACACGCCTCTGTATTTAATGCGCAGGATAATGGCGGATCTCTGCATTTAATGCAGGAGATTTAATTAAATGTCACCGAACCGTCGTCTAGTGACATTCCCTTTGCGTAGACTGCTCTTACGTATACAAGGGAATACGCTGCCTAGTTTTATACAGGCAGATGTGAGCTGTTTACGCTCCACAGAAAGCAAACAGACTGCCATGTCATCAGTTGCTTTTCGTACAGGGTTCGAGGCGCGTATCTGTATTTAATGCGCGGAATGATGGCAACTCTTCGAAGACACGCCTCTGCATTTAATGCGCAAGATGGGGGCAGATCTCTGCATTTAATGCAAGAGATTTGATTATATCTCCAAAAGCTGTAATTTCGGCTAAAACGTCAACATCATCTCGGCTTCTACGCCCACTCGGCTTCTATGCCCACTCGGCCTCTATGCCCGCTCGGCTTCTACGCCCACTCGGCCTCTATGCCCGTTCGGCTTCTACGCCCACTCGGCCTCTACGCCCACTCGGCTTCTACGCCCACTCGACTTCTACGCCCACTCGGCTTCTATGCCTACTTGGCTTCTACGCCATGGTGACAGTTATTGGCTTCTACGCCAACCTCTTCTACACAAAGGATAACTACCTATGTGGCTTCTATGCCGTGATCTTCGCAGCAGTTATACACGCTGTCCCTTAGTTGGACACGCGTCACACGCTCATTCAAAAGGTCATCTATACGCGGGCAATGGTTATTGTAACCATCGTGTAAAAGGGTGTTGTACTTTCTACTACTCGGTTTCTACACCGACTGAGTGGTCACTGTCACTAAAAACTCTACAAATAGAGACCTTTATTGACAGAGGTCAAAGGTCGACAAAAAAAAAAGAAATTGGGAGAGAAAACGGTCGAGAGAGAGAAGAATCCAGAGCTCAGGCAAAGAGAAGTGATCGACGACTTTGGCATCGGGTATCCACTCTCTTTAGCAACCTTCGAAGCTGCTTTCTGTCTTCCACGGTATTTCTTCATCATCGTGTGGTCCAAGGGACAAAGTGATCGACTGCAGATCAGACTCCTATAGCAATATTTATCCAGATTAAATAAATTGTACTCGACATCCTCGTATAGGATTAAATTGTACAATCTTGTTTGTAAACACCGAAGAAGGGCGGGTTTTCGTATAAAACCTCGTTTTCGTATCTCTTTCATTTATCATCAAACACAGCGACGACTAAATTTTTTTCTTTATCTTTCAATTCGTGCCCCCTAGCCTTCTGATTGTTGGCCAAGTGATTTATTTTATGTTAGGATATATAGTTTGCTAGGATTATAGTTGTAATATTAAATTTTGAATTATGTGCTTAGTAGTTAGAACTTGATAGTTTGAGTTATTTATTTAGATTTAGGTTTGATTATTCTTAGTTTTAAATTTTGTAATTTGTACCCCCACCTCGATATAAGTTATATCCTCTTTCACTTGAGAGCCAGTAACTTTTCCATTCTTAATATTAACACTTTATTCTATAAACACTATGATTAAGACTTAAGATGACCATTACCTATGGAGTTTTATAATGCAATAGGATACCCTAATAAGTACCAAGATCTTTTCCTTTTATATCCTAACAAGAGTTTGTACTTTATTTACATGGACAAGGTTATTTTGTAGAATTCCCTTAAGGCAGTTACAGTATTAGTTAATTCTTGTAAGTTGGGTAGTATGCCTCACAACATAGTATTACATAGTCTTTTTGATCCATTACTGAAGTGTAATTGAATGACACCAACTATATGCTAGCATAAGACGATAGTGTTTATCCAGACTATAGAACTCAGAGGCCCATACCCCCATTGGGTCGACTAGAGACTTAGACAAGGAGTTAGTATGGCAACTTTAGAGGCACAACACCGAACGAGTCTTATCTTCTTTGTGAACTTGAATTATTTTGTACCTTCTTTCATCATAATCCAGCGTACTTATATTTTCTGAACTACCTTGACCTATGCTCCTATTATAGCCTAGTTTTGCAAGCTTATTCTTTTATCGAGCTTGTTCATGACATGTGTTATTGGGGTCTGATCAACCACACTAATACAATGTCTAATTAGAATCAGTGTATTACGGTCTGATCAACCTTAGTGTGCTTGGTTCGCTCTTCGCATGACTACTTTACGTGGATTGACATATAGTTGATTAGTAGACGAATATACTTGCCCTTTAGATATGTTCGAGCATATCTTATCGATTACATAACTGTTCCAATATGAACATACAAATAGGAATTTACTAAAATATGATTTCAATCCACAACTTGTCACGCCCCAGTCCCAAAATACGTAGGACTAGGATACGTAACCATGCCAGCCGTCCGTATATATGGCAACTCCAATATATGGAAACCATATATACGTGCGTACGCTGTATAATGAACAATAGTTCACCAGTGGTATAACTAATCACAAGTCACAGGGTAATATCTAAATCTCATCCACAGAAGTCAAATATGAATAAACAATAACCATGTAACTAGATCTCAATACAGATATCTAAGAATGACAGTCAGATGAAATCAAATCTACTGCCGAAAAAGAATATAAAAGGAACCAGAATACACACCATAAAGAACAACATCTGACAATCACGAGGCTCGAAGAGAAGATCTCCTCGGAAAATAAGTAGCCTGTCCGGATCTGTGCTCCTGCGAGTACTCAAGAACAAATACACCTGGCAGGGGATCAGGTCCTCAGAGGGACATAGCAAGATACAGAAAAATGACATGCCATAATGTAAATACTGAATAAATAAATGGGGTGTGCTAACCATCTAAGTGAATGCAATTTAAAGACCTTGTAGTACGCATGGGAATGTGTGGCTAGACATATGCTGACGTAATTCACCAATCCGTAGTGACTGACTAGTATATGCCACATATGCCCCCGTTCAAGGGAACTCGGCAATCGACCATCTCCAAGGAGCATGGTGCGAAGGTATAAAACATACAAGGAGGGGGTGTCCCATACGTCTACTAGTATCTTTCTCGCCCAATATAGATGTACAAATCGTGAAAACGACGTGGACACCTCCTATTATGATGCAAGTCTCAATACAATAAACAACTGAGCTAAAATACCGCTATACGTGTTGCTCACACTGATGGCCAGTCGCGCATGAGGCATGCGTTCCTACATGTACTCACTCTGTGACGTGTAATGATACGTGTCAAGGCCTGGGAAGTTATATCAATAACTTCACAACTTTAGGTGGGTCTACTAGACACTAGGTCAAACACAAGTCCTAACGTCAACGCCTTCGTTGACTGCACCCGAGTCTGCTCGGACGCACACATTTATATAATAAATAAATATGTAACTAACAATAACTGAATTTAAACAGTACAACAAGGCAAGGTATACTTGCCTGGCGGGAGAGCTGCAAACATAATGTCCAGATGTCAAATGCTAAAAGTCAGAACTATGGCCTCAGAATAAATGTCTCCGGATACTTAAATAAACATCACTAACAGTCTCAGAAAATATCAAATAGCTAGAAACATCTGTCCTTTCGTCCAATTTGGACGCAGAGGCAAAAATGACAGTTTCTGGTCAAAGCGGGGTCCACTTGTGGGCCGCTTTGCACCGGAAAATGTGCCAGGGTCAAAGGTCTCCAAATTCGCCAAACTTAGTGTCAACAAGTCAGGAACGATGATACGAACCCAACGGAACTTCCAGAATTGGATTCCGATGAGCCGGTCACAAAATCGCCCGTCAAGTGGAGCCTGTGGGGCCCACGATACGCGATTTGGTCAACGTTCTCAGAATCGAACCAAACTTGGATCACAGGACCAGCGTATCGCTACGAGTCCGATGGCGCAAGTTTCGTTTCGATCCGACGTGTGTACACAAAGCTGCAGCGTGTTCCAGAACTGACAGATACGGGGCGGTGTCGGCGGATACGCGTTGATTCCGGTATGCACGCACATCCAAATCAACTTCTCCGAATTTCTACACGTCCGTATCAACGTCGCGCACGTTTTGGTAAAGACCGCGTGCGACCAAGTCATCCCGTTTGGCGGGACGTACCCAGTTCCGGGGTGAATCGGGTCGTTATTTTTCCTGTATTTGGATCGCGGTTCGCGATCGCCACAGGACGCGATGCTCCGAGCGGGTTGCACGAGCACCGAGATGGTTACATAGTCTACACGACGCAACTGACGGAATTAAAAACAGGGTTACGAGGAGAGAGATATCATTACCTGAACAGGGCTCCAGAAACGGCGTTTCTCGTGTCCGACACGACACAAAGTGTCCGTGTCCGAGTCGAATCCAACCCTAGAGTTGCTGGGGGCGTCGCCGGAGGACGGCGAGGTCGGGCCGGGGGCCAGAGGTGGCCGAGGCGGGCTGGGGAAGCGCGGCGGCGCTGGCACGGAGGTCGGAGGGCTCGGGGACGGTGGCTGTGGCGAGGAGGAGGAGGAGGAGATGGTGGAGGAGGAGCTGGGGAAGTCGGGGGGGGAGGCCGGCGAGGGGAGGGGGAAGCTCGCCGCGCGGATGGGAGCTCCGGCGGGCCAGCGGCCGGCGGGGGACGCAGCGGTCGGGGGGGGGGGGAAAGGGCTCGGGGTGACTGGGAAAGAGAAGAGGGCGGAGGAGAGAGGGAGCCAGGGGGGCGGAGCTCGCCGCGGGGAGGGGAGCTCCGGCGGGCGGAGGCGCGGGCGACTCCGGCGAGGGAGCTCGCCGCCGGCCGGGGGGGGGGGTCGGCTGCGGGTCAGGGAATGGGTTTTTCTTTTGATTTTTATTTTATTTTTCTTTTGGTTTTCTTTTATAAAAAAAAATATTAATTAAATAAGTAAAATATCTCAAGATATTTTTGGGGATATTTTGGGATATTTTCGGGATATTTCCGAGATCTTTTCGGGTGGGTCCCGTCTCTAAATGGACGGTGCAGGTTTACCGGCCAGTGAGGGGGTGACACCTCGCACTGCAATTTACAGGAAAGTCCCTGTAATTTCATAAATTGCGTAAAGTCCTAAGTTTGGAAAATTGCGCAATTACGAATTTGTCTGGGAAAACACCCGATTCCGAAAAATACTAAAATTCACAGGATTGAAGGAAGAAGCTGTGTGAGGGTCCCGAGGGGGTGGGGGTGAGTCTGGGCAGGGACTGGTCCTGGTTTTGGGGTGATAAGGGCCATCGTATTTAATTAATTAATAAATACTGCGCACGGTGTTCTCTAATTATTTAGAGGCAGGTAGGGCCATAATTTCTATACGGTGTCAATATACTAAATGTAGTATACTCAGTGTAGAATATTAACGTATTTTTGTTTGGGCAAAACAGGTGCATGTTGGGCCTCAAATCCCTAGGGGTACAGAGATGGGTAAAGAGCAGGAAATAAAATAGGAAATAAATACGGACTTTTGTAACGATATTTGTGCGTCTCAGACGAGGCTCATTTTAGCACATCTGTGAGTTGCACAAAGTTCAGGAAAATAGTCTGGTATGTCTAAGACAGGTATGTGAACTTTATTTGGGAATAACAGTTAGGGTAAAGCTCCAAATAATTAGGAGATGGACAGGTGCACAAGTCAACAGGATATATAGGAAAAATAAATTAAAATATTGCCATAAATTCTAAATTGTTAAAATAATCCTAAAAATACTGAAATCTGGTCGAGGGGGTTTACAATCTACCCAACTTATAAAAATTTCGTCCTCGAAATTAAAACTAAGCCACGGTAGAAGTCAAAGACGGCAATAGATATAATTTAACAAAGTAATTTATATCTTGGTTTACGAATAGGTTCGGAAAACGTTTACGTATGTCGTCCACACGCTCCAAGTAGATTCTCCTGGCGCGCCGTGCTTCTATGTCACACGGACCAAGGGAAATAGACTGATTTCTCAATATCATTTCTCGATGATCAAAGATTTCTACGGGCTGCTCCTGATACGACAAGCTCGGCCTAATGGTGATCTCCGAATGGTTGAGAACCTGACTGCTGTCTGTCACATACGCCTGAGTTGCGACACATGGAATACAGTAAGTACTCCTTCAAGTGAAGGTGGTAGCGCAAGTTGATTTGCCACTACTCCCACTCTTTCTAGCACGTCAATGGTCCAATATACCTTGGCCTTAATCTTGCTGCGTTCTCCGAATCGAATGGTGCCTCTAGTAGGTGGTATCTTCAAGAAGACATGATATTTGAATTCCAAGGGACGATGATGATGGTCTGCCCATTGCTTCTGTCTGTCATGTACTGCTCGCGAGTGTCCTTGTATTTACTTAACTGTCTCTACGGTGTTGACCACCAACTCTGGTCACGCGAATCCTTGTCTGGTAAAATGCTGACTGGTATGCCGTCAGTCGCTTCTTCAACTCCTCAAAAGCGGCTTGATACTCGTTGGTCCATAGGAATTCTTAATCCTAAAAAGTCAACCTATTCATAGGTGCTGCTATCCTTTCAGGAGTTAATTAATTGTTCATCCGGGTAAAAACCATTTAGACTCTTGATAGCAAAATGGTACACCATTTATTGTAATACTTGGGTTCTGAACTTGACCCAAGTTACGAGGCAAAAATTTCATGCTGCCATAGTGATGCACGTACCAGAAAAGTAGGTAGGTAGAGAAGGTCATTCTAAAGATAGTACAGTTTTAAACTGCAATCTAATCTAATAATAGGGTTTGGTAATTACCCAAGAAACAAACAGAAATGGCTATAGAAACAATACACTTTCGTATTTATACTAAGTACGAGGTTTCGTCTTTCCGAAATAAAGGAAGACGGAAAACAGTAATCAAGAGTTCAAGGGAAAGGTAATAGATTAGAAGTGTGGGGATCAAGGCGTTTAAAGAATTCAAATGGGAATTGTCAAAACAGTTGTGGATTAAAATCATATCTTGGTAATTCCTATTCACATGCTCGTATCAGTACAGTTACGTAACTGATACGATATGCTTAGACATATCTAGAGGGCAAGTACATCTGTCTACTAATTATCTCAATCCACGTAAAGTAGTTATGCGAAGGGCGAACCAAGTGCACTTTGGTTGATCAGACCGTAATACACTGATTCTGAAATATATTAGTGTAGTACTCCAATAATACATATCTCAAGAACAAGCTTGATAAAGAATAAGCTTGCAAAACTAGGCTATAATAGCGGCATAAGTCAAAGTAGTACGGTAAATATAAGTACGCTAGATTATGATGTGAGAAATCTCAAAACAATTCAAAATCACAAACAGACAAGACCCTACAATCTCTACAGTTATTATTCTAACTCCTACTCTAAGACGCTAGTTGACCTAAAAGAGGTATGGCCTTCTAAGTTCTATAATCTTAATATACACTATAGGTTGTCCGTATAAAATAAAGATTAAGGTAGTCTGCGTAAAGTAGGGATATCAGAGCCGTCCGCGTAAAAGTCTGTGCGTAACAGTCTGCGTAAAAGTCTAGGTGAAAGTCTGAGCGTAAAAGTTTTGCGCTAAAATCTGCGCAAAAATTTTGCGGGCGTAAAGTTGTACGAGAAACTCATGAGTTTGTCAGTCAAAAATTTGTGAATCCTGATATCTGACAAAAGTACTTGCACAACGATCGAGTGGTCGATTGTGACGATGATTAAAGCACGGAGGTCCAGGTTGTCTTTTAGTGACTTATTGGATACAAGTCATTTACGCTCGAGGTGAGATAAAACCAGATATCCTGTCAAAAGTTGTTTCTTTTTGCACAGGGCTCGAGGCGTATCTCTGCCTTTAATTCACGGGATTTGGTCGTGGCTCTCATGACGTGTCCTACACAGGATAAGGAATACTAAATGAAAGTGGATAGCAGTTATTTTAACTGCAGCATAAAGGAGATAATCTTCTGCATAATTAATTTTTTTATGCCAATAATAAAGTCATTTGGCTTTTACGCCAACTAGGCAGTTGTTTGGATTCTTATGCTAACAACGGTCAAATGGGTTTTACGCCAACAAGGGTAAATGATCTCTGGCGTAAAACTCTGGTTATCTAACTATAGGATGAGGTTTTCGGTCCTAGTATTTAATCCTTAGATTTCTATGGGTTCCTCAAGACTAGGGTCAACACTATGGTCAATTCTCTAATTAATCCTAGTAGTGTTTTTACTACACTCAAGTCATACATAAATACGTCAAGGGACAATTGGTAAGTTAATCTATAGGTAGTGATGCTAGGGTTTATTAGGTAGTAGGGAAGACTAGGGTTTATTAGGTAATATGGAAGACTAGGGTTCCTTAAGTAATCTGAACTTAATGATATGTCAATGCCCTAGTTGTGTTCTTAATAGGAATACTACTCTAATTATTAGCCTATCAACAGGGATTCCTATATTCTAGCAGGGGCTATACTCGAGGAGTTATCATGGAAGCACAGGATTCAAGCAAGATGCAATTTATTTAAATGGAATGGATTGGAAGGAAGATAAGTCATAGTCAATTGGATGAGATCCTATACTCTAATCCTAGGTGCAGGCTTGCTCGGTACAGTAACGTAACCGAGACAATATGCTCTGACCTGCATGGGCCACCACTAAAAATATGTCATGCCCCAGTCCCAAAATACGTAGGACTAGGATACGTAACCATGCCAGCCGCCCGTATATATGGCAACTCCAATATATGGAAACCATATATACGTGCGTACGCTGTATAATGAACAATAGTTCACCAGTGGTATAACTAATCACAAGTCACAGGGTAATATCTAAATCTCATCCACAGAAGTCAAATATGAATAAATAATAACCATGTAACTAGATCTCAATACAGATATCTAAGAATGACAGTCAGATAAAATCAAATCTACTGCCGAAAAAGAATATAAAAGGAACCAGAATACACACCATAAAGAACAACATCTGACAATCACGAGGCTCGAAGAGAAGACCTCCTCGGAAAATAAGTAGCCTGTCCGGATCTGTGCTCCTGCGAGTACTCAAGAACAAATACACCTGGCAGGGGACCAGGTCCTCAGAGGGACATAGCAAGATACAGAAAAATAACATGCCATAATGTAAATACTGAATAAATAAATGGGGTGTGCTAACCATCTAAGTGAATGCAATTTAAAGACCTTGTAGTACGCATGGGAATGTGTGGCTAGACATATGCTGACGTAATTCACCAATCCGTAGTGACTGACTAGTATATGCCACATATGCCCCCGTTCAAGGGAACTCTGCAATCGACCATCTCCAAGGGGCATGGTGCGAAGGTATAAAACATACAAGGAGGGGGTGTCCCATACGTCTACTAGTATCTTTCCCGCCCAATATAGATGTACAAATCGTGAAAACGACGTGGACACCTCCTATTATGATGCAAGTCTCAATACAATAAACAACTGAGCTAAAATACCGCTACACGTGTTGCTCACACTGATGGCCAGTCGCGCATGAGGCACGCGTTCCTACATGTACTCACTCTGTGACGTGTAATGATACGTGTCAAGGCCTGGGAAGTTATATCAATAATTTCACAACTTTAGGTGGGTCTACTAGACACTAGGTCAGACACAAGTCCTAACGTCAACGCCTTCGTTGACTGCACCCGAGTCTGCTCGGACGCGCACATTTATATAATAAATAAATATGTAACTAACAATAACTGAATTTAAACAGTACAACAAGGCAAGGTATACTTGCCTGGCGGGAGAGCTGCAAACATAATGTCCAGATGTCAAATGCCAAAAGTCAGAACTATGGCCTCAGAATAAATATCTCCGGATACTGAAATAAACATCACTAACAGTCTCAGAAAATATCAAATAGCTAGAAACATCTGTCCTTTCATCCAATTTGGACGCAGAGGCAAAAATGACAGTTTCTGGTCAAAGCGGGGTCCACTTGTGGGCCGCTTTGCACCGGAAAATGTGCCAGGGTCAAAGGTCTCCAAATTCGCCAAACTTAGTGTCAACAAGTCAGGAACGATGATACGAATCCAACGGAACTTCCAGAATTGGATTCCGATGAGCCGGTCACAAAATCGCCCGTCAAGTGGAGCCTGTGGAGCCCACGATACGCGATTTTGTCAACGTTCTCAGAATCGAACCAAACTTGGATCACAGGACCAGCGTATCGCTACGAGTCCGATGGCGCAAGTTTCGTTTCGATCCGACGTGTGTACACAAAGCTGCAGCGTGTTCCAGAACTGACGGATACGGGGCGGTGTCGGCGGATACGCATTGATTCCGATGTGCACGCACATCCAAATCAACTTCTCCGAATTCCTACACGTCCGTATCAACGTCGCGCACGTTTTGGTAAAGACCACGTGCGACCAAGTCGTCCCGTTTGGCGGGGCGTACCCAGTTCCGGGGTGAATCGGGTCGTTGTTTTTCCTGTATTTGGATCGCGGTTCGCGATCGCCATAGGACGCGATGCTCCGAGCGGGTTGCACGAGCACCGAGATGGTTACATAGTCTACATGACGCAACTGACGGAATTGAAAACAGGGTTACGAGGAGAGAGATATCGTTACCTGAACAGGGCTCCAGAAACGGCGTTTCTCGTGTCCGACACGACACAAAGTGTCCGTGTCCGAGTCGAATCCAACCCTAGAGTTGCTGGGGACGTCGCCGGAGGACGGCGAGGTCGGGCCGGGAGCCAGAGGTGGCCGAGGCGGGCTGGGGAAGCGCGGCGGCGCTGGCACGGCGGCCGGAGGGCTCGGGGACGGTGGCTGTGGCGAGGAGGAGGAGGAGGAGATGGTGGAGGAGGAGCTGGGGAAGTCGGGGGGGAGGCCGACGAGGGGAGGGGGAAGCTCGCCGCGCGGAGGGGAGCTCCGGCGGGCCAGCGGCCGGCGGGGGACGCAGCGGTCGGGGGGGGGGGGGAAAGGGCTCGGGGTGACTGGGAAAGAGAAGAGGGCGGAGGAGAGAGGGAGCCAGGGGGGCGGAGCTCGCCGCGGGGAGGGGAGCTCCGGCGGGCGGACGCGCGGGCGACTCCGGCGAGGGAGCTCGCCGCCGGCCGGGGGGGGTCGGCTGCGGGTCAGGGAATGGGTTTTTCTTTTGATTTTTATTTTATTTTTCTTTTGGTTTTCTTTTATAAAAAAAATATATTAATTAAATAAGTAAAATATCTCAAGATATTTTTGGGGATATTTTGGGATATTTTCGGGATATTTTCGAGATCTTTTCGGGTGGGTCCCGTCTCTAAATGGACGGTACAGGTTTACCGACCAGTGAGGGGGTGACATCTCGCACTGCAATTTGCAGGAAAGTCCCTGTAATTTCATAAATTGCGTAAAGTCCTAAGTTTGGGAAATTGCGCAATTACGAATTTGTCTGGGAAAACACCCGATTCCGAAAAATACTAAAATTCACAGGATTGAAGGGAGAAGCTGTGTGAGGGTCCCGAGGGGGTGGGGGTGAGTCTGGGCAGGGACTGGTCCTGGTTTTGGGGTGATACGGGCCATCGTATTTAATTAATTAATAAATACTGCGCACGGTGTTCTCTAATTATTTAGAGGCAGGTAGGGCCATAATTTCTATATGGTGTCAATATACTAAATGTAGTATACTCAGTGTAGAATATTAACGTATTTTTGTTTGGGCAAAACAGGTGCATGTTGGGCCTCAAATCCCTAGGGGTACAGAGATGGGTAAAGAGCAGGAAATAAAATAGGAAATAAATACGGACTTTTGTAACGATATTTGTGCGTCTCAGACGAGGCTCATTTTAGCACATCTGTGAGTTGCACAAAGTTCAGGAAAATAGTCTGGTATGTCTAGGACAGGTATGTGAACTTTATTTGGGAATAACAGTCAGGATAAAGCTCCAAATAATTAGGAGATGGACAGGTGCACAAGTCAACAGGATATGTAGGAAAAATAAATTAAAATATTGCCATAAATCCTAAATTGTTAAAATAATCCTAAAAATACTGAAATCTGGTCGAGGGGGTTTACACAACTGCCTTGAAAACTCTCTTTTTGAATTCTTTGATCGCCTTGAACCCCGTACTTGCATTCTATCACTTCCTCCTTGAATTCTTTAATATTGTTCTCCGTCTTCCCCTCTTTCGGAAAGACAAAATCTCGTGCTTGGTATAAGTTTGATACACGGAGAGTGCTAGATATACCCCATAGGCCAATCACATTACTTGATGACTATTTTCGTAATTAAGGGCATATCATAGGTGATATATTTGGTGTTAAAAATTTTTGAGGATATATTGAACAACACGATTATATAATTTGAGGAATATTTTTCCTTAAAAGTATAGCCTCGTGTGATAGATGGATAAATTTTAAGTTAGGTAGAAGTTGCATTGTCAACTTGAGGTAATTTGTTTTTAGATTGTGAACAAGTAAGATTAGATTGAGAGATTTAAGTCATTTTAGTTTTGAAATTTTTTCGAAGAATGATTAAGACGATGAGGATTTAATGAATTTTGATATCTCGATATTGCGAATCAAATATTTATACTTTTAGCACATGATTTAAATTTTGAATATTGGAGATTGAATCAACGATTTAAATTTTGAGAAAAAAAAATATAGAACTCTAAACATGAACATTGATGGATTGAGTTCAAAATTTTATAATTTGATGATTTGAATTAAAAGTTGAATGTTGATTGTTGGATCATATATTTGAAATATTGAGGATGAAAATTGAATTTAAAATTTGAAGAGTACGGAATTCATAAGTTGAAAATAGGAATAATATTTGATTAGAATTATTTTTTAGAGAAGATTATGATAGTTGAAAATTGTGATATAAATCTTGATATGGGATGTCATATAGATTTGAATTAGATTTGGATGTTAATTATTTAAAAATTGAGAAAAGATTACGATAGGTTGAATTTTGATTTGAACAGTGATTATTTTACTTTTGAAGTGATTACGATGGATTTGAATATATTTCGTTATTTAAATTTTTGGAGGAGATTGTGATTGACTTGCCTTCTATACGAATGTGAAAGATTTAGCAAATTATGCCTTATTTTTAATTTTGAGGACGAAATTCTTGTAAGTTAGGTAGATTGTAAACTCCCTCACCCAAAATAGGTATTTTGTGTGTATTTTATATTATTATATTTATTATAGATGTTGAATTTCTTTAGAGTATTCTCTTAGTTAATTAGAAAATAAAATTCTTGATATATTTAATTATATAAATATTTATTTAGAATTATTTTTAGGCTATTTTAGATTTTTGGAGATTTTTCTAGAAATTTTGGTAATTAAAACCTAGAAAACATAAATTTCTAGGACTTTCATGATTTACTATGAGACCATACTTGAATATTGTTACTACGAAACATTTATTTTAGAGTTAAAATATTTAAATATATTTTTCTATAATTTATTTAGAATTTTAAGGAATTATTGGATTTTTGGAATTATTGAGGATTTATTTGGATATATAAAATCTTAATATCAGATAGATGCTAATTTAGTGTTAATAGATATTAATAAGATTATATATAAATTATTTGTATTATCTTTAGTTTTATTTAATATTATAGATTATTGAGCTAAATTTAAATTATATTTTAAATTAATTTAAGTCCTGAGCCTACTAGGAAACAACTTCATGCATATCCTATCCTTATTTAAACTGATCCTAATCATATCCAAATTATCCAATCCTAGTTGTATTCAATTAAATAGTCTTCACCATTATAAATATCTCTTAAACTTATAGAATAAACTCATTTTTCATTTTTTTCCCCAAACTCCTCTCTTTTTCGTCCAAAAACAGTCAAAATTTGTCATAAATTCAGCATCATTTTCTAGTAGTTATGACGACTTAAAAAGACGATATCTCCTAACTCCGGACTCTAAATGTGCTCCAGTTTTTTTTATAACCATATCAAGGTTAGTTTTCTGAATATATAAATTATTTTAATAATTTCAGAACCTATTTTTCCAGAAAATTCTAAAAATGCCAGTTGTCCGAAATCAGACGTATTTTCGTGTTTTCGAGATTTTGGGAGATCCCGAACTCAAAATTATGAGCCATTTGAAGTTTCCAAAAGCTGACATGATGAAATTCCATAAAAAAAAATTTAGAATTTAACATGTAAGTTTAATCTACTTTAAAATTTGTGCAACATAGACGTAAATAGGAAACCTCCGAAAATTATCATCTGTGGGCCCTTGTGGCCATAACTCTTTACCGACTTGTGATTTTATGAAATTATCGATTCCAGCGTTCATGTAGCGTTGAAATCTATAGGATTCCATACACAAATCTAGGATTTGAGTTAGTTGACTTTTTGGTCAATGGATCGCCTCGATTTGCGTGCTACGGATCACAAATTCGTAAAGTTGACTTTCTTTGGACCAAAATTAGATTTTAACAATAAAATCAAATTATAATAAGATTAAAATATTATTTTAGGTTATTTTATTCAAAATTAAAATAGATTAAAATGTAGGAACCTATTCATCCACTTTTGTAACCTAACTTGTTTAATTTATGTGACGGGTAGATCGGACGACGCCTTGAGTTGCGACTTCATTCTTTTTCAGTGCAGGCAAGTATACCTTGCCATTTTACTATAATTTATATTCCATATGATGCATGCATTTTATTTTTGTCCATTAGTTTATAAATTTTAACTGCTATATAAACTGCGCGTCCAAGAAAACTTGGGTGCACCGACGGTGTCGTCGTTTTCTGTTTTTATTATGTATATACATGTTGACCTAGTTTATGAGACCACCCCATTATCATGAGGCATTCTTAGGTTTCATTGGCTGTGACACAGCTGTTACACGAGTGTGAGTCTCATATAGATCACGGACTTGCGTGACGGGTTTGGCCTCCTATACGTATGAGAAGTACGATAGAAAATAACTGCTGTTAGAATTTGCATACTAGGAGACTTGCAGTTATTAGAGGTATTATCGTGTCGTGGATGTGATATGCTTAGAGCATGGGATGGGGAGAACAACAAGTAAGGCATTTGGGCTCCTTTGCACTTTCCTTTTTGTAACCCGTACGCTCCGCCGGAGATACGTGGCGGTGATGACCCCTATATTACTAGCGGCCTCTGGCGTTCAAAAGACGACATGCTTTGTAGGCCCCTGATTCTCCGAGAGAATCATGCCAATCCCATTTTAGCCAGATAGCCCACTTGTTGGAAAGTTGTTCTCAAACTGCATTCACATAGATGGTTAGGCGACCCATTGGATGTTTATTTTCAGTACTTTATTGGCATGCTTCTATGTATCTCGTTATGTCCCCTGAGGACCTGGTCCCTTTCCAGGTGTAGATGTTCATGACATAGCTGGAGCGCAGATCCGGACTTGCTACTTATATTTCGAGGAGGTCTTCTCTTCGAGCCTCGTGATTATTAGTTGATGTATTTGTTTTGTTTATCTTATATTCTAGTTTGGTAGTGGATTTATTTTCACCCAACTATCACCCTTTGATACTTCATATTGAGATTTAGTTACATAGTTATTGGTTATTTATCTATTTATGATTTATGTGGATGAGATCTAGTTATACCCTGTGACTTGTGACATATTTACCACTTGTGGTTTTGATATTCATAATACAGCGTACGTATGTGTTATAATTTTCATATATTGGAGTCTCCATATACATACAGATGACATGGTTACGTATTCCTAGTCCTACGTATTTTGGGACTGGGGCGTGACATATTTTTAGTGGTGGCCCATGCAGGTCGAGAGTATATTGTCTCAGTTACGTTACTGTACCGAGCAAGCCTGCAAATAGGATTAGAGTATAGAATCTCATCCATATTTGACTATGACTCATCTTCCTTCCAGTCTGTTCTATTTAAATAATTGTATCCTGCTTGATTCATGTGCTTCCCTAATAGTTCCTTGAGTATAGCCTCTGCTAGAATATAAGAATCGTTGTTGTTAGGATGATAATTAGGGTAACTTTCTTATTAAGAATACAACTAGAATATTGACACATAACTAAGTTTAGAATACCTAATGAACCCTAGCATCCCTTACCTGTAGATTAATTGACCCTTATCCCTTGATATATTTATGAAGGACTTGAGAGTAGTATAGACACTAATAAGGTTAGTTAAAAATTGACCATATTGTTTGACCCTAGTACAGAGGAACCAATAGAAATCTAAGGCTGAATATTAGGACTAAACCTAACTTCATAGTAAGATAGTATTAGAGAACAATAAATTTAGCTTATTGTCTTAATATTAGCAGAACAGTTCCTTAGGAAGCCAAGAGGAATGGATATAATATTTTCCTTGATCATACCTCGAACATAGAGACTGACATACCACTCCCTCTTAGAAAACCATAATATTATCAAGAGTCTCCCTATTTAATTTTATATCTTGTTCCTCCGAAACCTTAACGCTCGCTAATTGTGCGACGACTAAAATTTTTTTTTCATCTTTCAATTCTTGCCACCTACCCTTCTGATTATAGGCCAAGTGATTTATTTTATGTTAGGATATATAGTTTGCTAGGATTATAGTTGTAATCTTAAATTTTGAATTATGTGCTTAGTAGTTAGAACTTGATAGTTTGAGTTATTCATTAAGATTGTGATTTGATTATTCTTAGTTTTAAATTACGTAATTTGTACCCCCACCTCGATACAAGTTATATCCTCTTTCACTTGATAGCCAGTAACTTTTCCATTCTTAATATTAACACTTTATTTTATAAGCACTATGATTAAGACTTTAGATGACCATTACCTATGGAGTTTTATAATGCAATAGGATACCCTAATAAGTACCAAGATCTTTTTCTCTTATACCCTAACAAGAGTTTCTAATTTATTTACATGGACAAGGTTATTTTGTAGAATTTCCTTAAGGCAGTTACAGTATTAGTTAATTCTTGTAAGTTAGGTAGTATGCCTCACAACATAGTATCACATAGTCTTTTTGACCCATTAATGAAGTGTAATTGAATGACACCAACTATATGCTAGCATAAGACGATTGTGTTTATCCATACTGTAGAACTCAGAGGCCCATACCCCCATTGGGTCGACTAGAGACTTAGACAAGGAGTTATCCAGACTGTAGAACTCAGAGGCCCATACCCCCATTCTGGACTCATAGACACTAAGTTTGACGAATTTGGAGAACTTTGTCTCTGACACATTTTTAGATACAAAGTAGGCCACATGTGGACCCCGTTTTGATCAAAAATTGTCAATTTTGTCATTGTGTCCAAATTGGACTTATGGGTAGTCAATCCTACCTATTTTAAGTATTTTGAGAACAATGGTGATGTTTATTTCAGCATCTGGAGGCGTACTTGGAGATTCCACTTATATCGGAAAAACTAACGGAGCTCAGAACACAGACAAGTGTACCTTGCCAACTTGCAATAGATCTTGTGATATTATTTGCTTGAGTTATTTATATATATATATATACTACTATGATGTTCCTGTTCAACCTAGGACCAAGATACGTTGCTTAGCGCCCGAACAAGATTCGGGTGTCGACGCCGTACGCGGAGTCGTGTAACATCATTTAGAGAATTGATTCTACGATCCTATATTTTTACGTGCTTGCTTTATCAAGTACGTCATACCATAGGATACTTGATACTATTTATGTGACAGAATCATTCTTGAGTTATTCATGGTGATTCTGTATAGGCTTATAGGATTCGTGACATGAGACTTGCATATACATAGATATCATTATGACTCGATGTACTAGCTAGAGGTCATGATCTTGCGTGTTATGGATATGAGGCATTGTGGACATGAGACGTGAGATTACATTGGGTGGCGACACACAGGCTACAGGCTGATTATATATATATATATATATATATATATATATATATATATATATATATATATATATATATATATATATATATATATATATACTTTATTATTGAGGTGCTTTAGTCAGTGTACCAGAACTTGGCCCATTACGTGATATTCTTGCTGCTATGGGCTCCCCGACACAGAGCTTGTAGTGGTCTCAGCCTAAGTACTTATGATTCTCTCATATGCATTTCTTGTCACGATCCGCACCCAAAAATTGGGCATGAGCAGTGGGTACGTTCAGCCTACGCTGCAGCATCGGCGGTAGAGCGTTGTCTAGGTCTCAAAACTACCAAACATAACTTATAACCTGTCAATAATCTCAACTCCATAAGGAGGATAATGAATAGTACATTGATTAATAATTCATAATATACTCAATCACAAAAACTATAGAAAGTAACTGGCACGAATAGATATAAAGATAGGGAAATTCTGACATAAGTCAAGCACAACTCAAAATACAACAGTAAACTAGAGTCTAAATGTCCAACATAAATAGTCTCAACATAAGTACAATCCAAGTCTCAGGTTTAGGACAAATAATATATAAGTAGAACTGTCTAGATGACTATGGGTGGTGTCTCCTCCAAGGAGAGTGACTCCTCTAGGATCTCTGGTATGTAGTCTCCCTCTGAGCCTGGGCTATAGTGAGTAGGACAGAAGTCCTCAAGGTCCTCTGAAAAATATTATCCAGTCAGGATTGGAGCGAAGCACAAGCACTAAACAACAATTTCATTTATATTGACAAAAACTATAATACAGTGTAAGAAAATACAAGATGAAAAAAATACTGGAAATAAGGAATATTGGAGAATATGTAATCGACAATAGTACAAACTAGCAATGAATGAAAATATGTGAATGCTATGGAAATAAAGAAATAGAATATTTAACTAAGTGTTTGAAATATCAGTTTATTATGTGATCGGCTTGGGACAAGATCAGACTTATTATATATGATTGGCTATGATACATGTGAGGTCAGACTAACCATCTGGTTAGCTATGATGCGAGCAATAGTCAGGCTAATCATATATAACAGGCTATGAGGCATGTAAATGGTCAGGCTACACCCGACGTGATATGTGGGGTGAGCTATTATGCATGTAAATTGGGGTATGATCACATAATCTGCTAATATTTTTTTGTCCCCTAGCTAGCACGATGGATTCCAATCATGACTCCTTATGACAGATATATATGATGCTAACCCGTGTATCCGTAGTGTCAGAATCATGTATACTGTACAACTAGAATCATAGAAATCATCAAGGCAATAAAAACTGTCAGAGAATGTACTCGCCTGTGGTCCTGAGGATGGTGTGAGGATCGATGTTCAGGATGGAATCACAAAGACCTATATATCAAATATCAATATCAATATCAAAAAGTGTTTTGAAGAGATAAACATGCATACCTAATTATATGTTAGGTATTGGGTTATTTCTAGGTCTTTGATAAGCTGACTATGCCATACATAACTATACTAGTCAATATCAACTATATTAAGTACTTTTAATGTATATAATTACTTATATAGAAATCTCTATGCTAACTAACATATTTATATACCATTACATCATATTATACATACCCATATAATACATGTATATGATACTACCCTTAGCTAATAGTTTAACTTAGGGTATATACATATATCTAACTATTTAAGGAACAAGTAACTATATACCTAAGTATCTAACTATTAGCTAACTGCTCATTCATAGATACACTAGACTAACTAACACTGGAAAAATTATGTATATATATAAACTTAGGAAACAATCATAAGGAAATATATGATACCTACATAAATACCCAACTGACACCTAGTGTTCAAATGTGAAGACTGAAACTGAAATATAGGGAGGCAACACCAACTGTTGTGCTCACCTATAGAGGCAATACACATGCAAACTACCTAATAAAATCTGCAATATATGTAAAACCGCCACTGATACCCACACGAACCAAGGCATGTTTGGCTCAATGAAACTGAGGTGTAATTCCCATCAAGATTGGAAAGTCTGCTGAACTTAGCCCAACAGATAACATACACATGCATGCAGATACCAAGAACAGATACCAAAATATATGATGTATTTAAAACCAAGTTAAAGTGATAAATAGAAGAAAATGCAGCACCTACTCAAAACTTCTTGATACTCAAAAACAGAGGCAACAACATACATAAATGTCAGCAAACTCATTCCTTAATTGGAAATGAGATGCTAATAACTAGAACTCAACTAACGCTCAAAATCCATACTTCCCAGATACTCCCCAGATACTGATACCTACAACTAACCAACTTACTCTCATGATACACTAGTGGGATACCTAGATACCTATACTCAGGTACCTATTCTTGCTTACTGAGCTGCCCCCTCCCTATAGTCAGTTGTACCAATGGTAATACATACACCCCCAACTGAGACACCAAAAGACTCTCTATCACATACCATTGATTCCTATATATGTACCTAAACATTTGCTCCTTCACTAATACACACACTCGATTACTCTCAACTTTCTTGTGCACAGACACAAATTACTTGACACTAAGACACAATACTCACACACACCAGTGCTCAATCCCAAGCACCCCTTTTACCTGCTATTCCTATTGCCAAGTCCTGCATAGCACACTGACACTCACTTCACACAAACACTGAACTGACACACTCACATACACAACCACACTGACACTCATATATTAACTAAACTCACTGCTACTTATTGAACTCACTCACTTGACACGACTGATACTGACACAGTGATGCTCACTTGCCTCTGATACTTATGATATCTCGATACCCATTAGATAACCAAACTAGCACCCAGTCGATGGATTCCTACTGAAGTATTATCCATCCATTGTTGCATACTGCACACCACAGTGAAAACTGACACACACAGTTCTCACACAACACTCACTCACAGCCACTACTCGATATTCTTTCTTCCCCAACACAGGTACATACTGTACTGTCACAACATGGCTGATGAACCCGACTTCCCCCAGGTGATACACCATAACCCGATACTCACCAACCTAACTGACACCAAGCACACACACTGGACAATAACTGAAACACTTAGCTCATAGTAGCTATCCAACACTCCCCCAACACACACTGACACAGTGTGCAATACACAAGAACCCGACTGCTAGTTGATACACCACTGCACAGTCAGTGGAAAACCCGACTGCATATGTAGTAATCCCCCCTCACTAATATATCAACATAAATACATCAATACATATACGTGCATATATATATATATATATATATATATATATACATGCTAGTGCATAAGAAACTAGGTCATATAAATAGGTATTCTTCCTATTAAGCATATCAACAAACACCTAGTGTGCCAAAATTGGGATATACATGATACCCCATGAATACTCATGCTTAAATCTCCAAACTAAAATTAAACCTCTATGTATATGATGTAAATATGCATATATATATATATATATATATATATATATATATATATATATAGGACTACAAAATTAAAAGAAAATGCATCCCAAAAACCAAAACTATGAACAAAACTCATGAGAAAACACTATGGAACCCAATAAAACTAATTCTCTCTCCTTGAGGGTGTTCTTAAACCATGAGTGGGCTTCTAATGGCCAACAAAAAGATTAAAACGGAATTAAAATAAGGTTTTCTAGATTTTTACCTATTGGGAGATGGATTCCCAATGTAGCTTCTCCTTCTCCTAGTCTCCTTGTGCCCTAGCTTCTAGGTCTCCTTGAATGAGGGAAGATTGAGGGATCTAGGGCTAGAAATTCTGAAATTTGAGGAAGAAAAGGGGGTTTCTTCTTGAGGCTATGATTTAGGGTTTTCCTCATGAATGAAGAGTGGCTTGAGGGAGGCTCCCTCTTGTTTTATAGGATAGGATTAGGGTTTCTAATGCATAAAACCTATTTTGCCCTTCATGGCTTGTCATGAAGAACTAATTAATTAAGGGGTTTAGTCATACATTGAGGGATTAAACTAAATGCAAATTTAAATTAGGGATTTGTCAATGTATTTTTAGGTCTAGTCTACTGCAAAGCCCTCGGTCACATCCAGTCTAGTTTATTAACCCAAGTTATTCATGAATACCATATAATATATATATATATATATATATATATATATATATATATATATATATATATATATATATATATATATGATGCAATTTTATTAACGCAATAAAATAAATATGACAAATGACAATAAAGCCAATATGTTAGGAAATGTGGTAGTGACAAGTCTACCCTCCTAAAAAAAATTTCTTCCTCGAAATTGAATTAAACTAGAACAAGAACATAATCAGACAAAGAATTATACCTCAAATCTCGAGGAGATACGGGTACTGCTCGCGCATTTCGTCCTCCCTCTCCCAGGTTGACTTGTCTGGAGAGTGATGTCTTCATATAATACGAACCAAAGGAATAGTCTGGTTTCGCAATACCTTCTCTCTGCGATCCAAGATCTCTACGGGCTGCTCAGGATAGTTGAGAGTTGGACCAACCTCGATCTCCGAGTAATCTAGTACGTGACTAGGATCTGCCACGTACCGTCTCAGCTGCGACACGTGGATTACGTCATGTACTTCCTCTAGTACAGGCGGCAAGTCTAGTCTATAGACCACTGCACCGACCCTCGCAAGGATATCGAAAGGTTCGATGTAACGTGGACTAAGCTTTTCGCCTCCACCAAAATGAATCGTGCCCCGTGTCGAAGAAATCTGTAGGAATACCATATCACCAACCTAGAACAAAATAGTCTAAACACGCAATCTAAAACAAAACAATCACAAGCCAATAATAACAAAACATATACCTAAAACTCTAGGGGTCTACGGTGGCTATCTGCCCAATGCCTCTGTCTGTCCTGCGTCACTCGAAAGTCTGTCTCTGATGAGTTTTACCTTTTTCGCTACATCTACGACCATTTCTGGTCCTAATAAGTCTCTCTCTCTCCGACATCATCCCAAGATAACAGTGTACGACACCTCCGTCCATATAGAGCCTCGAATGGTGATATCTCAATGCTGGCCTGGTAGCTGTTGTTGTAAGCAAACTCTATCAGATATAGATGATCCTCCCAAGAACCTCCGAGATCTAGAACACAAGTGCGTAGCATATCCTCGAGAGTCTGAATAGTCCTTTCAGACTTTCCGTCTGTCTGTGGGTGGTATGCGGTACTGAACTTAAGCTGAGTGCCCAAGCTAGCCTGCAAACTCCTCCAGAAGTGGAAAGTAAAACGACTATCCCGATCCGAGACAATGCTCATAGGAACCCCATGTAATCTGATAATCTGCCACATGTACATCTTTGCTAGCATCTCCGTCGATGTACCTACTTTAAATGGTAAGAAGTTGGCTGATTTGGTCAACCTATCCACGATGACCGAAATTGCGTCCTTTCCTCCTGGAGAACGCGGAAGCCCTGAAATGAAATCCATTGTCACGTGATCACACTTCCACTATGGGATAGGTAAAGGCTGAAGAAATCCATCTGGCCTCTGTCGATCTGCCTTTACCTGCTGGCACACTAAACACAAGGATACAAAGCATTCTACCTCGCGCTTCATACCATACCACCATACGTGCTCTCTCAGGTCTCGATACATCTTGTTGGCACTTGGATGCATCAAGACTGAGAGCGATGTGCCTCCTGCAAAACCTTCTTGCACAGCTCCCTGCTCGGCACACATATCCTCGTGTCATGCCATAAAGACCCATCATCAACAATAGTGAAGTCGTCTGACAATCATGTCCGAACATGCGTCCTGATATTCCTTAAAGCCTCATCATCATACTGCGCAGCTCTAATTCTGTCCATCAGCTCGGACTGTATCTGCAATTCCCACATCTGAATCTCAATACCTAGAACTAGCACCTCAATTCCCAAGCTCTCCAGATCGGCCAATAAATGTCTATCTATCGTCAAGTACATAGCCATCGGATACCTGCTCAAGGCAACGGCGACTATGTTGGCATTTTGTCACGCCCCAGTCCCAAAATATCAAGGGACTAGATACGTGGCAATGGCCAGCAGCACGCACCGATGGACAAACCCAATTTAATGGATCCATCGGGGCATACTTAAGCTGTATTACAATGATCAGGGTTTACTAATCTTATCCACAGAATAAACACAGAAATATCAATAGAAAGTATTAAACAACATCCAGTCAAAAGTAAATAAAATCGGGGAACAACCCAATATTATGTCTGTTACAAATGTTCTCTAAAACAGGAAATAAAGAGTTTATTTGCCAATAAAAACTGAGCATGGCGAAGCAGTTGTTCAGGAAAAGTCCTCAGCGATCACCTCGTCCTCAGGGTCTGGTACTGTTTCGAGAAGTGCTCCTGTTCCGTACACCTCAGGGTAGATCTCGTCTGCTAAATCTGGGGACATAATCCATTCCAGGTCCTCAGGGGACATAGCAAGGTACAGATAATACAAGCCAAAATAAATGCAGTGCAGAAATAAAAAAAATAATAGGATAAATAAATAAACCAGCTAAGTGATATGCAAGTGAAAGTTTTAGTCATACTCAGGCTGAGACTACTACAGGTTCAGTGTCGGTTAAACCCATAGCAGTATTCCCTCGAAGGGCCAGTACGGTACCAAAGCTCTGTGTCAGAGTCTAAGGCACAATCCATTAAAGTATTATATATATATTCAGCCTTTTGTATGGTAAATCTCTCCCCACCCAATGTAATCTCACGTCACAGTTTCATAATGTCTCATGTTCATGTCACGCAAGATCAATTAATGCAATAAGTCATATATTAAGATCTAAGAAAATAATGTCCAAGTCATGAAATCTGTATTCTATACAGAATTACCTTGAATATTTCAGGAAGATTCTGTCTCATGATCTGTGTCAGGTGTCCTGGGTATAATGTACTTGATATGGCAAGTACGAGAATGTAAATGTCACGATATCCATCTCAAGTTGACTTTACACAACCCCGCGTACGGTGTTGGCACCCGACTATTAATCGGACGTTAAGTAATTCAAACGGCCCTAGGTTTAAGCATGTACAACAGTTATAATTAAGTCCAAGTAATATGTAACAAAACTACAAGTTGGCAAGGTACACTTGCCTGGGGTTCCGGCTCCAATTGTGGTTCTGACTTCAGCGAGATTTGCAGGAAGTTCTCTGGTTGCTGAAATAGATATCACTATCAGATCCAGAAAATATCAATCAGCTAGAAATGCTTGTCCTTGAGTCCAATTTGGACACAGGGGCAAAAATAACAGTTTCTGGTCAAAGCGGGGTCCACATGTGGGCCACTTTGTACCGAAAAATGTGTCAGGGTCAAAGGTCTCCAAATTCGTCCAACTTATTGTCAACAAGTCAGGAACGATGATATGAACCCAACAGAACTTCCAGAATTGGATTCCGATGAGCCGATCACAAAATCGCCCGTCAAGTGGAGCCTACGGGCCCCACGATATGCGATTTTGTCAACGTTCTCAGAATCGAACCAAACTTGGGTCACAGGACCAGCGTATTGCTACGAGTCCGATGGCGCAAGTTTTGTCTCGATCCGACGTATGTACACTAAGTTACAACGAGATCCAGAAAGTACGGATACGGGGCGTTGTCGGCAGATACGCATTGATTTCGGTGTACACACACATCCAAATTAACTTCTGTAAAATCCCGCACGTCCGTATCAACGACGCACACGTATCGGTAAAGACCACACGCGACCAAGTCATCCCGTTTGGTGGGGCGTACTCAGTTCTGGGGTAAAACAGGGCGTTGGTTTTCCTGTTTTTGGATCGCGGTTCGCGATCGCCACAGGACGCGATGCACCGAGCGGATTACACGGGTACCGAGGGGGTCACACAGCCTATGCGTCACAACTAACAAAACAGAAAATAGGGCAGCAAGGAGAGAGATATGGGTACCTGAACAGGGTTCCAAAAACCTGAATTCTTCGTGTCCGACACGACACAAGGGACACTATGTCCTGTGTCCAAGCCGTGTCCTCTCTAGGGTTGGGGTTCTGCCATGTCTGAGCTCGCCGGAGGCTGGAGGGTGCCGGAGGAAGGCCGGAGACGGCTGAGGCGGCGACGCACGGGGAGCAGCGGCGAGGTCAGGCGGCCGGCAGCAGCGGGGAGTTGTCGGGCGGCCGGAGACTGCTGCGGCGAGGGGTTGCCGAGGCTCTGCGGGGTCGGAGGAGGGCAGGAGGAGGTTCTGGAGGAGGAGGGGAGTCTCCGGCGGAGGTCGGGCGGCTGGGGACTGGTCGGCGGAGGACGGCGGTGGCAGAGGGAGGCGAGGAGGGTGGTCAGGCGAAGAGGGGTCACCGGAGAAGCGGGGCAGAGGAAGAGAAAGTTGAGGCGGGGGCGGGTTTTTATAGGGCGGAGAGGGGAGAGGGAGCGGAGGAGGAGAGGGGTTTTATAGCTGGGTCCGGCGGGCGGTTAAGGGAGGTGGAGCGAGGGGTCGGGGGTTACGCGGAAGAGGAAGGGGAGGCGCTGGGAGGAAGCCGGAGCGGCGCGGCTGCCGGAGCGGCGGCGGGAGGCCAACAGTCGGGGGTCGGGCGGTTTGGGGGAGATGAGTGGTTTGCGGGTTAACGGGTGGACGGGTCGGGTCAGGGGATCCGGCCCGATCCAAAAACAAATGCGGGTCGGGTCGGGCTAGTGGGTCGGGTCTGGGTTTTGGGCCCTGATCCGACCCAATAAGGATTTGGGTTTAGTTAAACCGGTTTGGTTCAGCAATTGGTTTGGTTTGGTTTGTTTAAAATAAACTCGGTTTATTTTTAGGTTTATTTTGGTTTAATTAAATAATTTTTTTAGGGCTTTTAAAATACTTCCGGGGTCCAATAAATTCCTGGAAAATTGTCCTATGTATAGTTTTTCATTTTACACCATAAAATATTATTTTCATAATATTTTAATATTATTAAACATCATTTAAAAATCATTTAAATTTAAAATACCTTAGTTTTAATAAATAAAAATTCTAGAAAAATCCAAATTTAAAAATTCTTGAAAATCAGGGGGTTTACAATCTACCCCCCTTAAGAAGATTGCGTCCTCGCAATCAAAGAATAACCGGTCAACAGAGATGACCCGGTTGCAAATTTATTCGAAGCACATCACGATAAAGAAAAGTCAAGATTGATGGTTTAAAACACATAGGAAAAAATTATTTCCCTAAGCAATGGAAATTATGCAATTTTCCAAATGTAGAAAATCTAGAAAATTACAGTTTTTGAAAACCAGGTTATCCTTTAAAACATATTAGACTAACAATTATAAAACATTCTAGGTTATCACTAGGTTATCATTTATTAGCAAGTTAAAACTATCAGGTTAAGTCTAGGGTCACGAACCAGCAGGCACGAACTATAGCAATACTAGAAACAGAACTACAAAAATTTACGCGCATTAGATACTGCAAGAGTCTGAGCGTCATCCAAAGTCATAGCAAAAGCTTGTCCGCGTCCTTGAGGTGGTGCCCTCTGCTGTTGCTGGGCTTGCTGGTAGGGTGCTGCTTGAAGTGCCAAGGGTGGCCTTGGTTGATGTCCTCCTGGTGCTGGTAGAGCTTGTTGGTTTGCCCTTGGTGCTCCTTCTCTACGTTTAGGGCAGTCCCTCTCTGCATGCTGTCTGGATCCGCAACCTAAGCATAGTCCGAATTTATGTCTACACTCCTTCTCAACATGGCTTATCTTGCCGCAGTAGTAACAAGTAGGAAGAGTTAGAGATTTGGATGCAGCTCCCTGTGGTGCTTGATGCAGATTTAGTTTCTTGGCAGCTTCTCCATTCGTTGCTCTGGCTGGTGCTGATGTGGAAGGCCTCTTCAGGTTGGATTCTCGTCTGATGACTCGCTTCATACGTCGAGCTGCAGCAAGGACGTCCGTGTACGAAGTAGGTACGACGGATCCGATCATTCTTTGTAGCTCAAATTTTAGCCCATCAAAGAACTTCTCAGCCTTTTCTTCTTCTGTTGGGATCAAGGTAGGGGCGAAGCGACTTAGACGAATGAACTCAGCGTTGTACTCTTCCACCGTCATAATATCCTAAATGAGACGATTGAACTTGTCTCGCAGTTCTGATCGAGCGATAGCCGGAATGTACATCTCTTGAAAGAGTCTTGAGAACTCTTCCCAAGTAACTCGGTCTGGTCCGAGCCGTCTCTCTTCAGATAGCCACCAGTGATGAGCATTGCCCGTCAATTGTATTCTGACGGCAGTCATCCAACGTTCCCTTGGTAGCTCAGCTGCTTCTAATTGATATTGAATTTTGGTGAGCCACTCATGAACTTCTGTGGGCTCCTCCTTGCCTGAGAAGGTACGGGGCTTCAGTTGGCGGAAATCAGTGATAGAGTCCGTCGGTTGCCGTCGAGCAGGTAGGTTGGCCTGCTCCAGTGCATTTACTAGACTGTTCCTCAAGTAATCAGCCTCGCGACGCTGAGCCTCGTGTTGGACTTGTTGTTGGGCTTGCATCATTGCGTAGATCATTTAAAATATCTGTTGCCCGTCAATAGGCTGCCCTTGTGGGAATACGGGCATTGGTGGAACGAACGGTGGCGGAGGTGGAATGTCATCACGCCAAAATCTAGAAGCTTGTTGTTCTGCTTGGCTGCTTCGGTGAGTAGAGGGATCTCCACTCAATGGCATCACTTCATCTTCTCCGTAGGTGGCTACAACACCTATTGGTGTTCTTGATGGAGTACCGTCGTTTGCTCATGAATCCATTATTCTGCATCAAAAATAAACTATAAGAGGCACACAGGAATCAAGGCAATATACAATTCAAAATTTTAATTCGAATACGATATAGATATCAAGAACGATTCAAGCAAGTGGATGAGATCCTAAAAAAACTTATCATATTCTTATTGTAGGCCTGTTCGGTTCCCAAGTTCAAACCGAACAATTTAGTCGTTGACCTGTATGGGCCACCACAAAAACCATGTCACGCCCAGTCCCAAAATATCAAGGGACTAGACACGTGGCAATGGCCAGCAGCACGCACCGATGGACAAACCCAATTTAATGGATCCATCGGGGCATACTTAAGCTGTATTACAATGATCAGGGTTTACTAATCTCATCCACAGAATAAACACAGAAATATCAATAGAAAGTATTAAACAACATCCAGTCAAAAGTAAATAAAATCGGGGAACAACCCGATATTAAGTCTGTTACAAATGTTCTCTAAAACAGGAAATAAAGAGTTTATTTGCCAATAAAAACTGAGCATGGCGAAGCAGTTGTTCAGGAAAAGTCCTCAGCGATCACCTCGTTCTCAGGGTCTGGTACTGTTCCGAGAAGTGCTCCTGTTCCGTACACCTCAGGGTAGATCTCGTCTGCTAAATTTGGGGACATAATCCATTCCAGGTCCTCAGGAGACATAGCAAGGTACAGATAATACAAGCCAAAATAAATGCAGTACAGAAATAAAGGAAACAATAGGGTAAATAAATAAACCAGCTAAGTGATATGCAAGTGAGAGCTTTAGTCATACTCAGGCTGAGACTACTACAGGTTCAGTGTCGGTTAAACCCATATAAGTGTTCTCTCGAAGGGCCAGTACGGTACCAAAGCTCTGTGTCAGAGTCTAAGGCACAATCCATTAAAGTATTATATATATATATTCAGCCTTTTGTATGGTAAATCTCTCCCCACCCAATGTAATCTCACGTCACAGTTTCATAATGTCTCATGTTCATGTCACGCAAGATCAACTAATGCAATAAGTCATATATTAAGATCTAAGAAAATATTGTCCAAGTCATGAAATATGTATTCTATACAGAATTACCTTGAATATTTTAGGAAGATTCTGTCTCATGATCTGTGTCAGGTGTCCTGGGTATAATGTAGTTGATATGGCAAGTACGAGAATGTAAATGTCACGATATCCATCTCAAGTTGACTTTACACAACCTCGCGTACGGTGTTGGCACCCGACTATTAATCGAACGCTAAGTAAGTCAAACGGCCCTAGGTTTAAGCATGTACAACAGTTATAATTAAGTCCAAGTAATATGTAACAAAACTGCAAGTTTGCAAGGTACACTTGCCTGGGGTTTCGGCTCCAATTATGGTTCTGACTTCAGCGGGATTTGCAGGGAGTTCTCCGGTTGCTGAAATAGACATCACTATCAGATCTAGAAAATATCAATCAGCTAGAAATGCCGGTCCTTGAGTCCAATTTGGACATTGGGACAAAAATGCCAATTTTTGGTCAAAGCGGGGTCCACATGTGGGCCACTTTGCACCGAAAAATGTATCAGGGTCAAAGATCTCCAAATTCGTCCAATTTAGTGTTAACAAGTCAGGAACGATGATACGAACCCAACGGAACTTCCAGAATTGGATTCCAATGAGACGATTACAAAATCGCCCGTCAAGTGGAGTCTGTGGGGCCCACGATATGCGATTTTGTCAACGTTCTCAGAATCCAACCAAACTTGGGTCATAGGACCAGCGTATTGCTATGAGTCTGATGGCACAAGTTTTGTCTCGATCCGACGTGTGTACACTAAGTTACAGCAAGATCCAGAAAGTACGGATACGGGGCGTTGTCGGTGGATACGCGTTGATTCCGGTGTGCACACACATCCAAATTAACTTCTGCGAAATCCCGCACGTCCGTATCAACGACGCGCACGTATCGGTAAAGACCACACGCGACCAAGTCGTCCCGTTTGGTGGGGCGTACTCAGTTCCGGGGTGAAAAAGGGCGTTAGTTTTCCTGTTTTTGGATCGCGGTTCGCGATCGCCGTAGTACGCGATGCACCGAGCGGTTTGCACGGGTACCGAGGGGGTCACACAGTCTACGCGTCACAACTGACGGAACAGAAAATAGGGCAGCAAGGAGAGAGATATGGGTACCTGAACAGGATTCCAAAAACCTGAATTCTTCGTGTCCGACACGACACAAGGGACACTGTGTCCTGTGTCCAAGCCGTGTCCTCTCTAGGGTTGGGGTTCTGCCGTGTCTGAGCTTGCCGGAGGCTGGAGGGTGCCGGAGGGAGGCCGGAGACGGCTGAGGCGGCGACGCATGGGGAGCAGCGGTGAGGTCAGGCGGCCGGCAGCGGCGGGGAGTCATCGGGCGGCCGGAGACTGCTGCGGCGAGGGGTTGCCGGCGGGGTCGGAGGAGGGCAGGAGGAGGTTCTGGAGGAGGAGGGGAGTCGTCGGCGGAGGTCGGGCGGCTGGGGACTGGTCGGCGGAGGACGGCGGTGGCAGAGGGAGGCGAGGAGGGTGGTCAGGCGGAGAGGGGTCACCGGAGAAGCGGGGCAGAGGAGGAGAAAGTCGAGGCGGGGGCGGGTTTTTATATGGCGGAGAGGGGAGAGGGAGCGGCGGAGGAGAGGGGTTTTATAGCGGGGTCCGGCGGGCGGTTAAGGGAGGCGGAGCGAGGGGTTGGGGGTTACGCGGAAGAGGAAGAGGAGGCGCTAGGAGGAAGCTGGAGCGGCGCGGCTGCCGGAGCGGCGGCGGGAGGCCAACAGTCGGGGGTCGGGCGGTTTGGGGGAGATGAGTGGTTTGCGGGTTAACGGGTGGACGGGTCGGGTCAGGGGATCCGGCCCGATCCAAAAACAAATGCGGGTCGGGTCGGGCTAGTGGGTCGGGTCTGGGTTTTGGGCCCGGATCCGACCCAATAAGGATTTGGGTTTAGTTAAACCGGTTTGGTTCAGCAATTGGTTTGGTTTGGTTTATTTAAAATAAACCCGGTTTATTTTTAGGTTTATTTTGGTTTAATTAAATAATTTTTTAGGACTTTTAAAATACTTCCGGGGTCCAATAAATTCCCGGAAAATTATCCTATGTCTAGTTTTTCATTTTACACCATAAAATATTATTTTTATAATATTTTAATATTATTAAATATCATTTAAAAATTATTTAAATTCAAAATACCTTATTTTAATTAATAAAAATTCTAGAAAAAATCTAAAAAATTCTAGAAAATTATGAAAAATCCAAATTTAAAAATTCTTGAAAATCAGGGGGTTTACAATCTACCCCCCTTAAGAAGATTGCGTCCTCGCAATCAAAGAATAACCGGTCAACAGAGATGACCCGGTTGTAAATTTATTCGAAGCACATCACGATGAAGAAAAGTCAAGATTGATGGTTTAAAACACATAGGGAAAAATCATTTCCCTAAGCAATGGAAATTATGCAATTTCCCAAATGTAGAAAATCTAGAAAATTACAGTTTTTGAAAACCAGGTTATCCTTTAAAACATATTAGACTAACAATTATAAAATATTCTAGGTTATCACTAGGTTATCAATTATTAGCAAGTTAAAACTATCAGGTTAAGTCTAGGGTCACGAACCAGCAGGCACGAACTATAGCAATACTAGAAACAGAACTACAAAAACTTATGCACATTAGCTACTCCAAGAGTCTGAGCGTCCTCCAAAGTCATAGCAAAAGCTTGTCCGCGTCCTTGAGGTGGTGCCCTCTGCTGTTGCTGGGCTTGCTGGTAGGGTACTGGTTGAAGTGCCAAGGGTGGCCTTGGTTGATGTCCTCCTGGTACTGGTAGAGCTTGTTGGTTTGCCCTTGGTGCTCCTTCTCTACGTTTAGGGCAGTTCCTCACTGCATGCTGTCTGGATCCGCAACCTAAGCATAGTCCAAATTTACGTCTACACTCCTTCTCAACATGGCTTATCTTGCCGCAGTAGTAACAAGTAGGAAGAGTTAGGGATTTGGATGCAGCTCCCTGTGGTGCTTGATGCAGATTTGGTTTCTTGGCAGCTTCTCCATTCGTTGCTCTGGCTGGTGCTGATGTGGAAGGCCTCTTCAGGTTGGATTCTCGTCTGATGACTCGCTCCATACGTCGAGCTGCAGCAAGGACGTCCGTGTACGAAGTAGGTGCGACGGATCCGATCATTCTTTGTAGCTCAAATTTTAGCCCATCAAAGAACTTCTCAGCCTTTTCTTCTTCTGTTGGGATCAAGGTAGGGGCGAAGCGACTTAGACGAATGAACTCAGCGTTGTACTCTTCCACCGTCATAATATCCTAAATGAGACGATTGAACTTGTCTCGCAGTTCTGATCGAGCGATAGCCTGAATGTGCATCTCTTGAAAGAGTCTTGAGAACTCTTCCCAAGTAACTCGGTCTGGTCCGAGCCGTCTCTCTTCAGATAGCCACCAGTGATGAGCATTGCCCGTCAATTACATTCTGACGGCAGTCATCCAACGTTCCCTTGGTAGCTCAGCTGCTTCTAATTGATGTTGAATGTTGGTGAGCCACTCATAAACTTCTGTGGGCTCCTCCTTGCCTGAGAAGGTACGGGGCTTCAGTTGGCGGAAATCAGTGATAGAGCCCGTCGGTTGCCGTCGAGCTGGTAGGTTGGCCTTCTCCAGTGCATTTACTTGACTGTTCCTCAAGTAATCAGTCTCGCGACGCTGAGCCTCGTGTTGGACTTGTTGACGGGCTTGCATCATTGCGTAGATCATTTGAAATATCTGTTGCCCGTCAATAGGCTGCCCTTGTGGGAATACAGGCATTGGTGGAACGAACTGCGGCGGAGGTGGAATGTCATCACGCCGAAATCTAGAAGCTTGTTGTTCTGCTTAGCTGCTTCGGTGAGTAGAGGGATCTCCACTCAATGGCGTCAGTTCATCTTCTCCGTAGGTGGCTACAGCACCTATTGGTGTTCTTGCTGGAGTTCCGTTGTTTGCTCGTGAATCTATTACTCTGCATCAAAAATAAACTATAAGAGGCGCACAGGAATCAAGGCAAGATGCAATTCAAAATTTTAATTCGAATACGATATAGATATCAAGAATGATTCAAGCAAGTGGATGAGATCCTAAAAAAACTTATCCTATTCTTATTGCAGGCCTGTTCGGTCCCGAAGTTGAAACCGAACAATTTAGTCGTTGACCTGTATGGGCCACCACAAAAACCATGTCACGCCCCAGTCCCAAAATATCAAGGGACTAGACACGTGGCAATGGCCAGCAGCACGCACCGATGGACAAACCCAATTTAATGGATCCATCGGGGCATATTTAAGCTGTATTACAATGATCAGGGTTTACTAATCTCATCCACAGAATAAACACAAAAATATCAATAGAAAGTATTAAACAACATCCAGTCAAAAGTAAATAAAATCGGGGAACAACCCGATATTAAGTCTGTTACAAATGTTCTCTAAAACAGAAAATAAAGAGTTTATTTGCCAATAAAAACTGAGCATGGCGAAGCAGTTATTCAGAAAAAGTTCTCAGCGATCACCTCGTCCTCAGGGTCTGGTACTGTTTCGAGAAGTGCTCCTGTTACGTACACCTCAGGGTAGATCTCGTCTGCTAAATCTGGGGACATAATCCATTCCAGGTCCTCAGGGAACATAGCAAGGTACAGATAATACAAGCCAAAATAAATGCAGTGCTGAAATAAAGAAAACAATAGGGTAAATAAATAAACCAGCTAAGTGATATGCAAGTGAGAGCTTTAGTCATACTCAGGCTGAGACTACTACAGGTTCAGTGTCGGTTAAACCCGTAGCAGTATTCTCTCGAAGGGCCAATACGGTACCAAAGCTCTGTGTCAGAGTCTAAGGCACAATCCATTAAAGTATTATATATATATATATTCAGCCTTTTGTATGGTAAATCTCTTCCCACCCAATGTAATCTCACGTCACAGTTTCATAATGTCTCATGTTCATGTCACGCAAGATCAACTAATGCAATAAGTCATATATTAAGATCTAAGAAAATATTGTCCAAGTCATGATATCTGTATTCTATACAAAATTACCTTGAATATTTCAGGAAGATTCTGTTTCATGATCTGTGTCAGGTGTCCTGGGTATAATGTACTTGATATGGCAAGTACGAGAATGTAAATGTCACGATATCCATCTCAAGTTGACTACACAACGCCGCATACGGTGTTGGCACCCGACTATTAATCGGACGCTAAGTAAGTCAAACGGCCCTAGGTTTAAGCATGTACAACAGTTATAATTAAGTCCAAGTAATATGTAACAAAACTGCAAGTTGGCAAGGTACACTTGCCTGGGGTTCCGGCTCCAATTGTGGTTCTGACTTCAGCGGGATTTCAGGAAGTTCTCCGGTTGCTGAAATAGACATCACTATCAGATCCAGAAAATATCAATCAGCTAGAAACGCCTGTCCTTGAGTCCAATTTGGACACAGGGACGAAAATGACAGTTTCTGGTCAAAGCGGGGTCCAAATGTGGGCCACTTTGCACAAAAAAATGTGTCAGGGTCAAAGGTCTCCAAATTTATCCAATTTAGTGTCAACAAGTCAGGAACGATGATACGAACCCAACGGAACTTCCAGAATTGGATTCTGATGAGCCGATCACAAAATCGCCCGTCAAGTGGAGCCTGTGGGGCCCACGATATGCGATTTTATCAACGTTCTCAGAATCGAACCAAACTTAGGTCACAAGACCAGCGTATTGCTACGAGTCCGATGGTGTAAGTTTTGTCTCGATCCTACACTAAGTTACAGCGAGATCCAGAAAGTACGGATACGGGACGTTGTCGGCGGATACGCGTTGATTCCGGTGTGCACACACATCCAAATTAACTTCTGCAAAATCCCGCACGTCCGTATCAATGACGCACACGTATCGGAAAAGACCACACACGACCAAGTCGTCCCGTTTGGTGGGGCATACTCAGTTCTGGGGTAAAACAGGGCGTTGGTTTTCCTGTTTTTGGATTGCGGTTCGCGATCGCCACAGGACGCGATACACCGAGCGGTTTGCACGAGTACCGAAGGGGTCACACAGCCTATGCGTCACAACTGACGGAACAGAAAATAGGGCAGCAAGGAGAGAGATATGGGTACCTGAACAGGGTTCCAAAAACATGAATTCTTCGTGTCCGACACGACACAAGGGACACTGTGTCCTGCGTCCAAGCCGTGTCCTCTAGGGTTGGGGTTCTGCCGTGTCTGAGCTCGCCGAATTCTGGAGGGTGCCGGAGGGAGGCCGGAGACGGCTGAGGCGGCGACGCACGGGGAGCAGCGGCGAGGTCAGGCGGCCGGCAGCGGCGGGGAGTCGTCGGGCGGCCGGAGACTGCTGCGGCGAGGGGTTGCCGAGGCTCTTCGGGGTCGGAGGAGGGCAGGAGGAGGTTCTGGAGGAGGAGGGGAGTCATCGGCGGAGGTCGGGCGGCTGGGGACTAGTCGGCGGAGGACGACGGTAGCAGAGGGAGGCGAGGAGGGTGGTCAGGCGGAGAGGGCACCGGAGAAGCGGGGCGGAGGAGGAGAAAGTCGAGGCGGGGGCGGGTTTTTATAGGGCGGAGAGGGGAGAGGGAGCGGCGGAGGAGAGGGGTTTTATAGCGGGGTCCGGCGGGCGGTTAAGGGAGGCGGAGCGAGGGGTCGGGGGTTACGCGGAAGAGGAAGGGGAGGCGCTGGGAGGAAGCCGGAGCGGCGCGGCTTCCGGAGCGGCGGCGGGAGGCCAACAGTCGGGGGTCGAGCAGTTTAGGGGAGATGAGTGGTTTGCGGGTTAACGGGTGGACGGGTCGGGTCAGGGGATCCGGCCCGATCCAAAAACAAATGCGGGTCGGGTCGGGCTAGTGGGTCGGGTCTGGGTTTTGGGCCCGGATCCGACCCAATAAGGATTTGGGTTTAGTTAAACCGGTTTGGTTCAGCAATTGGTTTGGTTTGGTTTATTTAAAATAAACCCAGTTTATTTTTAGGTTTATTTTTGTTTAATTAAATAATTTTTTTAGGGCTTTTAAAATACTTCCGGGGTACAATAAATTCTCGAAAAATTATCCTATGTCTAGTTTTTAATTTTACACCATAAAATATTTTTTTTATAATATTTTAATATTATTAAACATCATTTAAAAATTATTTAAATTCAAAATACCTTAGTTTTAATTAATAAAAATTCCAGAAAAAATCTAGAAAAATTCCAGAAAATTGTAAAAAATCCAAATTTAAAAATTCTTGAAAATCAGGGGGTTTACAATCTACCTCCCTTAAGAAGATTGCGTCCTCGGAATCAAAGAATAACCGATCAACAAAGATGACCCGGTTGCAAATTATTCGAAGCACATCACGATGAAGAAAAGTCAAGATTGATGGTTTAAAACGCATAGGGAAAAATTATTTCCCTAAGCAATGGAAATTATGCAATTTTCCAAATGTAGGAAATCTAGAAAATTACAGTTTTTGAAAACCAGGTTATCCTTTAAAACATATTAGACTAACAATTATAAAACATTCTAGGTTATCACTAGGTTATCAATTATTAGCAAGTTAAAACTATCAGGTTAAGTCTAGGGTCACGAACCAGCAAGCACGAACTATAGCAATACTAGAAACAGAACTACAAAAACTTACGCGCATTAGCTACTCCAAGAGTCTGAGCGTCCTCCAAAGTCATATCAAAAGCTTGTCTGCGTCCTTAAGGTGGTGCCCTCTGCTATTGCTGGGCTTGCTGGTAGGGTACTGCTTGAAGTGCCAAGGGTGGCCTTGGTTGATGTCCTCCTGGTACTGGTAGAGCTTGTTGGTTTGCCCTTGGTGCTCTTTCTCTACGTTTAGGGCAGTCCCTCACTGCATGCTGTCTGGATCCGCAACCTAAGCATAGTCCGAATTTACGTCTACACTCCTTCTCAACATGGCTTATCTTGCTGTAGTAGTAACAAGTAGGAAGAGTTAGGGATTTGGATGCAGCTCCCTGTGGTGCTTGATGCAGATTTGGTTTCTTGGCAGTTTCTCTATTCGTTGCTCTGGCTGGTGCTGATGTGGAAGGCCTCTTCAGGTTGGATTCTCGTCTGATGACTCGCTCCATACGTCGAGCTGCAGCAAGGACGTCCGTGTACGAAGTAGGTGCGACAGATCCGATCATTCTTTGTAGCTCAAATTTTAGCCCATTAAAGAACTTCTCAGCCTTTTCTTCTTCTATTGGGATCAAGGTAGGGGCGAAGCGACTTAGACGAATGAACTCAGCGTTGTACTCTTCCACCATCTTAGTATCCTGAATGAGATAATTGAACTTGTCTCGCAGTTCTGATCGAGCGATAGCCGGAATGTACATCTCTTGAAAGAATCTTGAGAACTCTTCCCAAGTAACTCAGTCTGGTCCAAGCCGTCTCTCTTCAGATAGCCACCAATGATGAGCATTGCCCGTCAATTGTATTCTGACGTCAGTCATCCAATGTTCCCTTGGTAGCTCAGCTGCTTCTAATTGATGTTGAATGTTGGTGATCCACTCATAAACTTCTGTGGGCTCCTCCTTGCCTGAGAAGGTACGGGAAAATCAGTGATAGAGCCCGTCGGTTGCCGTCGAGCTGGTAGGTTGGCCTGCTCCAGTGTATTTACTAGACTGTTCCTCAAGTAATCAGCCTCGCGACGCTGAGCCTCGTATTGGACTTATTGTTGGGCTTGCATCATTGCGTAGATTATTTGAAATATTTGTTGCCCGTCAATAGGCTGCCCTTGTGGGAATACAGGCATTGGTGGAACAAACTGCGGCGGAGGTGGAATGTCATCACGCCAAAATCTAGAAACTTGATGTTCTGCTTGGCTAATTCGGTGAGTAGAGGGATCTCCACTCAATGGCGTCACTTCATATTCTCCGTAGGTGGCTACAGCACCTATTGGTGTTCTTGCTGGAGTTCCGTCGTTTGCTCGTGAATCCATTACTCTGCATCAAAAATAAACTATAAGAGGCGCACAGGAATCAAGGCAAGATGCAATTCAAAATTTTAATTCGAATACGATATAGATATCAAGAACGATTCAAGCAAGTGGATGAGATCCTAAAAAAACTTATCATATTCTTATTGCAGGCCTGTTCGGTCCCCAAGTTCAAACCGAACAATTTAGTCGTTGACCTGTATGGGCCACCACGAAAACTATGTCACGTCCCAGTCCCAAAATATCAAGGGACTAGACACGTGGCAATGGCCAGCAGCACGCACCGATAGACAAACCCAATTTAATGGATCCATCGGGGCATACTTAAGCTGTATTACAATGATCAGGGTTTACTAATCTCATCCACAGAATAAACACAGAAATATCAATAGAAAGTATTAAACAATATCCAGTCAAAAGTAAATAAATCGGGAAACAACCCGATATTAAGTCGGTTACAAATGTTCTCTAAAACAGGAAATAAAGAGTTTATTTGCCAATAAAAACTGAGCATGGCGAAGCAGTTGTTCAGGAAAAGTCCTCAGCGATCACCTCGTCCTCAGGGTCTGGTACTGTTCCGAGAAGTGCTCCTGTTCCGTACACCTCAGGGTAGATCTCGTCTGCTAAATCTGGGGACATAATCTATTCCAGGTCCTCAGGGGACATAGCAAGGTACAAATAATACAAGCCAAAATAAATGCAGTGCAGAAATAAAGGAAACAATAGGGTAAATAAATAAACCAGCTAAGTGATATGCAAGTGAGAGCTTTAGTCATACTCTGGCTGAGACTACTACATGTTCAGTGTCGGTTAAACCCATAGCAGTATTCTTTCGAAGGGCCAGTACGGTACCAAAACTCTGTGTCAGAGTCTAAGGCACAATCCATTAAAGTATTATATATATATATATTTAGCCTTTTGTATGGTAAATCTCTCCCCACCCAATGTAATCTCATGTCACAGTTTCATAATGTCTCATGTTCATGTCACGCAAGATCAACTAATGCAATAAGTCATATATTAAGATCTAAGAAAATATTGTCCAAGTCATGAAATATGTATTCTATACAGAATTACCTTGAATATTTCAGGAAGATTCTGTCTCATGATCTGTGTCAGGTGTCCTGGGTATAATGTACTTGATATGGCAAGTACGAGAATGTAAATGTCACGATATCCATCTCAAGTTAACTTTACACAACCCCGCGTACGGTGTTGGCACCCGACTATTAATCGGACGCTAAGTGTCATGATTCGCACCCGGAACTTCGGGCACGAGTGCGTGGGTACGTCCAGCCTACGCCGCAGAGTCGGCGGTAGTACGCTGTCTAGGTCAAATTCATATTTACTAAACTAGCTCATTCACAATTAACATAGGCAAGATAATAATGAGAACAGGAACTTAAGATTGCAACTAAAATAAATACGACACAGATTCAAATGTTTTAGTACAAAAATTCAGAAATGAAATCGGGGACAAACCCGATTAATAAGATAAGAAACAAAATTAAAAGATAGCTACTGCTAGCTACTCTGCAGCGGGGGTCTCCTGGGTGGGTTCTGGCTCCTCATAGGTATCATCAGTCCCCTCATAGAAACCATAATAAGTAGGGGCAAGGTCCTCATCATCGCCTAAATCAACAAATCCAGTCAGGAAAGGAGCAAAGTACACAGTGCACAACAAGATTAAACTAAATATTTATGACAATTAAAATGAATATCATGTTGAGAAACTGCATACAAGAACATCAATATCTCAGAGTTAATGCTGTAAACAGGAATATGAGAAAACAGAAATAAATAAGACAGGAAGTGAAACTACAACAGTCAGCAAGAAATATAACATGACCAGAAACTATCTGTGTGAACTTATGTTTGTTTTTAGAATACATAGTTGGCATGTAGGGGTTTATAAGGCTAATCCGGCCGTCATAAACGGCTATTAAACAGGGAAAATCGAGATCCGGCTGAGGTACAGTTGCGTACCAATAGCTATTAAACATGACAAGGGGAAGGGTAAACTACATGCCTTCTAGTATTCTCCCACCCGACATGATAAACAAGACATGAACTCCAATATTCAAGACATAAAATCCAGCATTCCTAAAACTAGGTGTAATCATCAAGGGTACTAGTAAAGCAGGGAATTAATTATCACAATATAAAGATTTAACTTGAAGTGCAGGTACTTGCCTGTTGTTTGGATCTGATTAAAATTGGTTCTTGGGGAAATTTTCAGAAATGAGTCCAAAAGCTGAAATAGACATTACCATCACGCTCAGAAGATGTTAAATAGATAGAAATGCCTATCCTTGGGTCCAATTTGGAGACAAGGGCAAAAATAACAGTTTCGGGTCAAAACGGGGTCCGCCGGTGGGCCCGCTTTGCACCGAAAAACGTGTCCGAGTCAACGATCTCCAAATTCACCAAACTTAGTGTCAACAGGTCAGGAACGCTGATACGAACCCAACGGAACTTCCAGATTTGGATTCCGATGAGCCGAACACAAAAACGCCCGTCGAGCGGGGCCTGTGGGGCCCACGACACACGATTTCGTCAACGTCCTCAGAATCGAACCAAACTTGACCCACAGGACCAGCGTATCGCTACGAGTCCGATGGCATAAGTTTCATCTCGATCTAACGAATGTACAAGAAGTTAGGGCAAATTGCATAAAAGTCGGATACGGGGCGATGTCCGCAGATACGCGTTGATTCCGGTGTGTACGCACACCCGAATCAGCTTCCGCGAAATCTCACACGTCCGTATCGACGACGCGCACGTATCTGTGAAGACCGCACACGACCAAGTCATCCCGTTTGTCGGGGCGCACTCAGTTCCGGGGTAAAACAGGGTCTGGTTTTTCCTGTTTTTGGATCGCGGTGTGCGATCACCACAGGACGCGATGCCCCGAGCGGTTTGTCCGGGCACCGAGAGGGTCATACAGGCTTCGCGTAAAAATTTACAGAATCAAAAACGAAGATACAGGGTGCAAGATACGAGTACCTGAACCGGCTCTGAAAATCCAGAAATTTCCGTGTCCGTGTCGTGTCCGACACGACACGAAGAATAGGGAAAGCTAGGGTTAGGGTTTGCTGATTTGGGGGTTTCCGGCGGCGGACCGGCCGGAGGAACGCCGGGGAGGCTGGGGGCGGTTCGCCGGCTTGCTGGGACACGGCCGGTGGTGGGCGGCGCGCCGGGAACGGCTGGCCGGAGGCGGCTCGAAAGGGGGAGTGCTGCCGCTGTTGCTGGAGTCGGGCGCCGGAGATGGTGGAGGAGGGAGGAGGAGATGGCGCCGAGGGAGGAGGGCGGCTCGCCGGGGGGAGCTGGGGCGGTGGCTGGTGGCGGCGGAGCCGACGGGAAGTGGGCGGAGGGTGGAGTTCGATGGTGGCCGGAGACGGAAAGGGGAGAGGTATATATAGGTGAGCCGAGGAGGAGGTTGGCCGGGAGAGGTGGCGGCGAGGTCGACTTCGTGGCGCGGGGTGCGGGCGAGGTGGCCGGCGGAGGCGTCGCGTGGCCGGGCGGTTCGGCGGCTGACCGAATCTCGCGGGGGCGTGGGGGAGAAGGGTGGCCGGGTTCGGGTTCGCGGGCGGGTCGGGTCTGGCTGACCCGACCCGACCCGGTAAGGGGCGGACTGGGCCGGAGGCTAACGGGCCGGTCCATTGGGCCGGGCCGGCCCAAGGAGAAGAGAAAGAAAGAAAAAAAAATAAAATAATAAAATAAAATAAATAATAATAAATAAATAAACAGTTAATTAATTAATTAATTAAAAAATTATTTTTAGGCATTTAAAAATAGGTCTGAGGCCCAGAAAAATCCAGAAAAATTACCCTAAGTCCAATTTTCCATTTTACACCCAAAAATGTTATTTTCATGATATTTTAATATTATTTATTAATAATTAAAAATTATTTAATAATTAAGAGCCTTGATTTTAATTACAGAAAATTCCCAGAAAATTCCAGAAATTGGGAAAAATCCAAGATTTAATAATTTGAAAAAATTCAGGAGGTTTACAACCTACCCAACTTACAAAAATTTTGTCCTCAAAATTTAAGAATAGCAAAGGCACGAAAGGAAAGGCCGAGAAATAAAATATACCTCAAGGTTCAAAAAGATAGGGGTATCGCTCTCTAATCTGGTCTTCTCGCTCCCAGGTGGATTCGCCGGGAGAATGGTGCTTCCAAGCTACGCGAACCAGGGAAATGACCTGGTTCCGTATAACTTTCTCCGATCGATCCAGTATCTCCACGGGTTGCTCTTGGTAAGTCAAACTTGGGCCTACTTCGAGCTCTGAGTGATCCAAAATGTGGTTGGGGTCTGACACGTACTTTCTCAGCTGCGACACGTGAAAGACGTTATGGACTCCATCCAGAGAGGGTGGCAATGCCAGTCGGTATGCCACTTCTCTGATTTTCTCCTGTATGCCAAAAGGTCCAATAAATCTTGGACTGAGTTTTCCACTCCTTCCGAACCTAATGGTGCCACGTGTCGGGGAAATCTTTAAGAATACCAGCTCTCCAACCTTTAACAAAGTCATAATCAAGTCTTAGTTCCATAATCAAAAATGTTTAAATTGACTTGAATTTCATAAATTTAATTACCTCAAATTCCAAGGGCCTTCGGTGGCTATTTGCCCAATGTCGTTGCCTGTCTTGAGCCACTCGAAGTCTGTCCCTTATTTGCTTTACCTTCTCAGTTGAATCGATCACCATCTCTGGTCCCAGCAGGGCTCTTTCTCCAACGTCGTCCCATGATAGCGGGGTACGACATCTTCGTTCATACAGAGCTTTAAATGGAGTCATCTCAATACTTGCTTGGTAACTGTTATTATAAGAGAACTCCACAAGATGTAGATAGTCTTCCCAGGATCCTCCAAAATCTAGAACACATGTACGGAGCATATCTTCAAGTGTCTGGATTGTACGTTCCGATTGTCCATCGGTTTGGGGATGATAAGCTGTGCTGAATTTGAGTTGAGTCCCCAAGCTGGCTTGTAAGCTCTTCCAGAAGTGAGAGGTGAATCTTGAATCTCGGTCGGAGACAATACTTACTGGAACTCCATGCAGCCTGACAATGTGTCTAATATATAAATCTGCCAGCTTCTCTGTAGAGAGCCCTACTTTGAAGGGTAGAAAATGTGCAGACTTGGTCAGTCTATCTACTATCACCCAAATTGCATCCTTTCCACTAGGTGTCCTTGGAAGTCCGGAAACAAAATCCATTGTAATATGTTCCCACTTCCACTCTGGTGGGTAGTGGTTGAAGCAATCCTCCAGGTCTTTGTCTTTCTGCCTTGACTTGCTGGCACACTAAACAACGAGATACGAACCTGGCTACTTCTTTTTTCATGCCATGCCACCAAACATGCGTCCTCAGGTCCTTGTACATCTTGTTGGCTCCTGGATGTATAGAGTATTGCGATCTGTGCGCCTCTTGCATAATTTCTTCTCTTATGTCTCATTGAGGTACACATAATCTATCGCCATGCCTCAGTGATCCATCTTCATGAATTCTAAAATCTTCCACTAATCCAGCTTGCACTTGTCCTCGAAGGCTTCGCAGGCCTTCGTCTTGAAACTGAGTCTCCTTGATCTTGTCTATTAAAGTAGACTGAATCTGCAAGTTCATCATTTGGCCTTCTTTTCCTGGGATAATTACTTCAATACCTAAACTTTCCAAGTCCTCTAGCAGGTGTCTGTCCATAGTCAAGTACATCGCCATAGGATATCTGCTTAGAGCATCAGCAACTACATTGGCCTTCCCAGGATGATATTGAAGGATGATATCAAAGTCTTTCATTAGTTCCAGCCACCTTCTTTGCCTCATGTTCAGTTTTTTCTGAGTGAAGATATATTTTAGACTTTTATGGCCCGTAAATATTTCCACCCTTTCTCCATAAAGATAATGCTTCCATAGCTTAAGAGCAAAAATGACAGCTGCCAATTCTAAATCATGAGTTGGATAGTTCTTTTCATGAGGTCGAAGCTGTCTAGAGGCATATGCTATTACTTTCTTGTTCTGCTCCAAAACACAACCTAGACCTTTTCCAGAAGCATCACTATAAATAGCGAAACCTCCGGTTCCAGAAGGTAAGGTCAGAATAGGGGCAGTAGTCAGCCTTTTCTTCAATTCCTCGAAAGCATGCTGACATTCATCAGTCCAGGTGAACTCTTTATCCTTCCTTGTTAATTTTGTCATGGGTTCAGCAATTCTTGCAAAGTCCTTCACAAACTTCCGATAGTAGCCAGCTAGGCCAGGATTCTACTGCCACTATCTTCTTAGGATCTACTGCTATTCCATCTCCAGTCACAACATGTCCCAAGAATTCTACTTTGTCTAGGAAGAAGGCACATTTAGATAATTTTCCATAAAGTTTTTCCTTCCTCAAAGTCTCCAATGCTAACCTCAAATGTTCTTCATGTTCTTCGAGGGTCTTGGAGTAGATCAAAATATCATCAATGAAGACCACTACAAATTTGTCTAGGTATGGCTGGAAAACTCTATTCATTAAGTTCATAAAAACTGCTGGAGCATTCGTCAACCCGAACGGCATTACTAAGAATTCGTAGTGTCCGTTCCGGGTATTAAAAGCAGTTTTAGGGATGTCTTCCTTTCTCACCCTTACTTGGTGGTAACCAGACCTCAAATCAATCTTTGAAAATACCCGAGCTCCACTCAACTGATCAAATAGGTCATCTATCCTGGGCAGGGGATACTTATTCTTAATTGTTAAGGCATTCAAGGCCCTATAGTCAATACACATTCGGGATATTCCGTCCTTCTTGGGCACAAATAATACTGGAGCTCCCCAGGGTGAGACACTAGACCTAATGAAGCATTTGTCTTCTAGTTCTTTGATTTGCTCATTTAGTTCTATTATCTCCTTCTTGTTGATTCTGTAGGGATTTTGAGATACTGGTGCTGCTCCTGGCACTAAGTCAATGGAGAATTCAACTTCTCGGTCTGGGGGTAAGCCTGGAAGATCCTCAGGAAAGACATCAAGATATTCAGAGATGATGGGTAATGGCAATTCTTCTGTTACTAGGGCTCCACAAATTTTGTTATTACCCATTTCTCTAGAACCTCTAGCAAATTCAAATTCTGGCTTGTCAGGGGGCCTGAAAATTATACTACCTCTGTGGCAGTCTATAGTGGCATGATGTTGACTCAACCAATCTATACCCAGTATAATATCAAAACTGGGAACTGGCATTACGAGTAGCCTAGCATACAGTTCTCTTCCACACAATATAATAGGACAATTGTTACAGGCATCACTAACCGGGATGATTCCTCCACCGGTAATGATCTTATAACAATTCCTAAGGGGTTTAGTGATTAAGCTATGCTTCATAAGGAAATCTACTGACATGAATGAATGTGAAGCTCCAGAGTCAAACAAAGTAATAGCTGGTATTAAATTTATAAGCACAGAACCTGTGATCACGTCTGCTGTGGCTTCAGCTTCTTCCAGAGTCATTGCATAAGCACGGCCTTGCTGCGGTGCACCCCTCTGTTGCTGCTGTTGGTGCTGAGCAAAGCGTTGTTGTTGTGTTGGAAGCGGGGGTCCCCTCTGTTGTACTGCTGGGGGCCTGGCCTGGACTGGAGCCTTGGGTGCAGCGGTGCATCCTTGAGCAGCTGGGCAGTCCCTCATTTGATGCACTGCTGAGCCGCAGTAGAGGCAGGCACCTAGCCTCTTCCTGCAAACTTGCCAAGTATGACCTGGTTTTTGGCAAAAGTTACAAGCAGCAGCTTGTTGGTTCTGTCCTTGAGCCTGATGTTGGGGTGCTGGAGCTCGAGGGAGAGGACGCTGAGTTTGCTGCGGGGCCCTCTGCTGTTGTTGTTGTTGTTGGAAAGGGCGTTTGTTGGGTCCCGCATTTTTGGTATCTCTCTCTCGTTTCAGTTTATGTCCCATATCTCTTTCAACGCCTTGTGCCACGCTCAGGATTTCTTCATAGGTGCGAGCTCGGCTGGTGGTGACAACAAGGCGAATATCCGGAGACAGCCCCTTCTTGAATCTACGGGCTCTGTCTTCCGGGGTACGAACCATGTACTCCGCAAAGTGGCTTAACCTGCTAAATTCAGCAGTATATTCATCAACAGACAGGTTACCTTGTTCCAGTCTCTCGAATTGGCTTTCGAGAGCTTCCCGAGCCACTTCGGGGTAGAATTTCTCCTTGAATAGCCTCTTGAAGTCCTCCCAGGTGAGGTCAGGAGCAGATAGTTGGGGTTCATCTCTGAACCAGGTTCGAGCAATGTCGAACAGTTGCAGGCTTGCGGACTCCACTTTGAGATCATCAGGAACCCGAGCAGTCTTCAGGAGTCTCTCAACATTCTCTATCCACTCATCGGCATAGAGAATGCCCTCAGTTCCGTAGAATTCCAGGGGTCTAAGATTCTTGAAGTCTTTGGCACTCCCTGGCCTCTTGAGTGACGACTCCTGGGACTTAAGAGCTTCTGAGAGGCTGGTCCGCAGAAGTGCAGTCTGTTCTTTCTGGGATTCCACCAATCCCTGGAACACTCCAAGTAGCTGTGCCCCATCCAGAGTAACTGTCGGAACAGATGGAGGCGACGGGAGTGCAAGAGTCTCGGGCACATTCTGCTCAGCTGGTTCTGATGTGCCTCCTACTGTGTTCCTTGTCTGGACCATTCTGAAAGATTAAGGGATAGGGAATCAGAATAGATTACTTGGAAATCAAAGGCGATAGGAAAATTGAGCAGAAATGATATCAAGAATTGAAATAGGGACCCTATACTGTGAATGAGCTTTTCCTAGAATCCTCAATCTTATTCCATACCCTGTCCTAGAGTATTACCCTATTTAAGGATAGGACCTGCATGGGCCACCATAAAAACGTGTCATGACTCGCACCCGGAACTTCGGGTACGAGTGCGTGGGTACGTCCAGCCTACGCCGCAGAGTCGGCGGTAGTACGCTGTCTAGGTCAAATTCATATTTACTAAACTAGCTCATTCACAATTAACATAGGCAAGATAATAATGAGAACATGAACTTAAGATTGCAACTGAAATAAATATGACACAGATTCAAATGTTTTAGTACAGAAATTCAGAAATAAAATCGGGGACAAACCCGATTAATAAGATAAGAAACAAAATTAAAAGATAGCTACTGCTAGCTACTCTGCAGCAGGGGTCTCCTGGGTGGGTTCTGGCTCCTCATAGGTATCATCAGTCCCCTCATAGGGACCATAATAAGTAGGGGCAAGGTCCTCATCATCGCCTAAATCAACAGATCCAGTCAGGAAAGGAGCAAAGTACACAGTGCACAACAAGATTAAACTAAATATTTATGATAATTAAAATGAATATCATGTTGAGAAACTGCATACAAGAACATCAATATCTCAGAGTTAATGCTGTAAACAGGAATATGAGAAAACAGAAATAAATAAGACAGGAAGTGAAACTACAACAGTCAGCAAGAAATATAACATGACCAGAAACTATCTGTGTGAACTTATGTTTGTTTTTAGAATACATAGTTGGCATGTAGGGGTTTATTAGGCTAATCCGGCCGTCATAAACGGCTATTAAACAGGGAAAATCGAGATCCGGCTGAGGTACAGTCGCGTACCAACAGCTATTAAACATGACAAGGGGAAGGGTAAACTACATGCCTTCTAGTATTCTCCCACCCGACATGATAAACAAGACATGAACTCTAATATTCAAGACATGAAATCCAGCATTCCTAAAACTAGGTGTAATCATCAAGGGTACTAGTAAAGCAGGGAATTAATTATCACAATATAAAGATTTAACTTGAAGTGCAGGTACTTGCCTGTTGTTTGGATCTGATTAAAATTGGTTCTTGGGAAAATTTCCAGAGATGAGTCCAAAAGCTGAAATAGACATTACCATCACGCTCAGAAGATGTCAAATAGCTAGAAACGCCTGTCCTTGGGTCCAATTTGGAGACAAGGGCAAAAACGGCAGTTTCGGGTCAAAACGGGGTCTGCCGGTGGGCCCGCTTTGCACCGAAAAATGTGTCCGGGTCAACGATCTCCAAATTCACCAAACTTAGTGTCAACAGGTCAGGAACGCTGATACGAACCCAACGGAACTTCCAGATTTGGATTCCGATGAGCCGAACACAAAATCGTCTGTCGAGCGGGGCCTGTGGGACCCACGACACGCGATTTCGTCAACGTCCTCAGAATCGAACCAAACTTGACCCACAGGACCAGCGTATCGCTACGAGTCCGATGGCACAAGTTTCGTCTCGATCTGACGAATGTACAAGAAGTTAGGGCAAATTACAGAAAAGTCGGATACGGGGCGATGTCCGCAGATACGCGTTGATTCCGGTGTGCACGCACACCCGAATCAGCTTCCGCAAAATCTCACACGTCCGTATCGACGACACGCACGTATCTGTGAAGACCGCACGCTACCAAGTCGTCCCGTTTGGCGGGGCGCACTCAGTTCCGGGGTAAAACAGGGTCTGGTTTTTTCTATTTTTGGATCGCGGTGTGCGATCACCACAGGATGCGATGCCCCGAGCGGTTTGTCCGGGCACCGAGAGGATCATACAGGCTTCGCGTAAAAATTTACAGAATCAAAAACGGAGATACAGGGTGCAAGATACGAGTACCTGAACCGGCTCTGAAAATCCAGAAATTTCCGTGTCCGTGTCGTGTCCGACACGAAGAATAGGGAAAGCTAGGGTTAGGGTTTGCTGATTTGGGGGTTTCCGGCGGCGGACCGGCCGGAGGAACGCCGGGGAGGCTGGGGGCGGTTCGCCGGCTTGCTAGGACGCGGCCGGTGGTGGGCGGCGCGCCGGGAATGGCTGGCCGGAGGCGGCTCGAAGGGGGGAGTGCTGCCGCTGCTGCTGGAGTCGGGTGCCGGAGACGGTGGAGGAGGGAGGAGGAGATGGCGCCGAGGGAGGAGGGCGGCTCGCCGGGGGGAGCTGGGGCGGTGGCTGGTGGCGGCGGAGCCGACGGGAAGTGGGCGGAGGGTGGAGTTCGATGGTGGCCGGAGACGGAAAGGGGAGAGGTATATATAGGTGAGCCGAGGAGGAGGTTGGCCGGGAGAGGCGGCGGCGAGGTCGGCTTCGTGGCGCGGGGTGCGGGTGAGGTGGCCGGCGGAGGCGCCGCGTGGCCGGGCGGTTCGGCGGCTGACCGAATCTCGCGGGGGCGTGGGGGAGAAGGGTGGCCGGGTTCGGGTTCGCGGGCGGGTCGGGTCTGGCTGACCCGACCCGACCCGGTAAGGGGCGGGCTGGGCCGGAGGCTAACGGGCCGGTCCATTGGGCCGGGCCGGCCCAAGGAAAAGAGAAAGAAAGAAAAAAAATAATAAATAAAAAAAAATAAAATAAATAAATAAACAGTTAATTAATTAATTAATTAAAAAATTGTTTTTAGGCATTTAAAAATAGGTCTGAGGCCCAAAAAAATCCAGAAAAATTACCCTAAGTCCAATTTTCTATTTTACACCCAAAAATATTATTTTCATGATATTTTAATATTATTTATTAACAATTAAAAATTATTTAATAATTAAGAGCCTTGATTTTAATTACAGAAAATTTTCAGAAAATTCCAGAAATTGGAAAAAATCCAAGATTTAATAATTTGAAAAAATTCAGGGGGTTTACACTAAGTAAGTCAAACGGCCCTAGGTTTAAGCATGTACAATAGTTATAATTAAGTCCCAGTAATATGTAACAAAACTGCAAGTTGGCAAGGTACACTTGCCTGGGGTTCCGGCTCCAATTGTGGTTCTGACTTCAGCGGGATTTGCAGGAAGTTCTCCGGTTGCTGAAATAGACATCACTATCAGATCCAGAAAATATCAATCAGCTAGAAACGCCTGTCCTTGAGTCCAATTTGGACACAGGGACGAAAATGATAGTTTCTGGTCAAAGCGGGGTCCACATGTGGGCCACTTTGCACCGAAAAATGTGTCAGGGTCAAAGGTCTCCAAATTCGTCCAACTTAATGTCAACAAGTCAGGAACGATGATACGAACCCAATGAAACTTCCATAATTGGATTCCGATGAGCCGGTCACAAAATCGTCCGTCAAGTGGAGCTTGTGGAGCCCACGATATGCGATTTTGTCAACGTTCTCAGAATCGAACCAAACTTGGGTCACAGGACCAGTGTATTGCTACGAGTCTGATGGCACAAGTTTTGTCTCGATCCGACGTGTGTACACTAAGTTACAGTGAGATCCAGAAAGTACGGATACGGGACGTTGTCGGCGGATACGCGTTGATTCTGGTGTGCACACACATCCAAATCAACTTCTGTGAAATCTCGCATGTCCGTATCAACGATGCGCACGTATCGGTAAAGACCACATGCGACCAAGTCGTCCCGTTTGGCGGGGCGTACTCAGTTCCGGAGTGAAACAGGGCGTTGGTTTTCCTGTTTTTAGATCGCGGTTCGCGATCGCCACAGGACGCGATGCACCGAGCGGTTTGCACGGGCACCGAGGGGGTCACACAGCCTACGCGTCATAACTGACGGAACAGAAAATAGGGCAGCAAGGAGAGAGATATGGGTACCTGAACAGGGTTCCAAAAATCTAAATTCTTCGTGTCCGACACGACACAAGGGACACTGTGTCCTGTGTCCAAGCCGTGTCCTCTCTAGGGTTGGGGTTTTGCCGTGTCTGAGCTCGCCGGAGGCTGGAGGGTGCCGGAGGGAGGCCGGAGACGGCTGAGGCGGCGACGCACGGGGAGCAGCGCCGAGGTCAGGCGGCCGGCAGCGGCGGGGAGTCGTCGGGCGGCCGGAGACTGCTGCGGCGAGGGGTTGCCGAGGCTCTGCGAGGTCGGAGGAGGGCAGGAGGAGGTTCTGGAGGAGGAGGGGAGTCGCCGGCGGAGGTCGGGCGGCTGGGGACTGGTCGGCGGAGGACGGCGGTGGCAGAGGGAGGCGAGGAGGGTGGTCAGGCGGAGAGGGATCACCGGAGAAGCGGGGCGGAGGAGGAGAAAGTCGAGGCGGGGGCGGGTTTTTATAGGGCTGAGAGGGGAGAGAGAGCGGCGGAGGAGAGGGGTTTTATAGCGGGGTCTGGCGGGCGGTTAAGGGAGGCGGAGCGAGGGGTCGGGGGTTACGCGGAAGAGGAAGGGGAGGCGCTGGGAGGAAGCCGGAGCGGCGCGGCTGCCGGAGCGGCGGCGGGAGGCCAACAGTCGGGGGTCGAGCGGTTTGGGGGAGATAAATGGTTTGCGGGTTAACGGGTGGACGGGTCGGGTCAGGGGATCCGGCCCGATCCAAAAACAAATGCGGGTCGGGTCGGGTCGGGCTAGTGGGTCGGGTCTGGGTTTTGGGCCCGGATCCGACCCAATAAGGATTTGAGTTTAGTTAAACCGGTTTGGTTCAGCAATTGGTTTGGTTTGGTTTATTTAAAATAAATCCGGTTTATTTTTAGGTTTATTTTGGTTTAATTAAATAATTTTTTTAGGGCTTTTAAAATACTTTCGGGGTCCAATAAATTCTCGAAAAATTACCCTATGTCTAGTTTTTCCTTTTACACCATAAAATATTATTTTTATAATATTTTAATATTATTAAACATTATTTAAAAATTATTTAAATTCAAAATACCTTAGTTTTAATTAATAAAAATTCCAGAAAAATTCTAAAAAATTGTGAAAAATCCAAATTTAAAAATTCTTGAAAATCAGGGGGGTTTACACCTTTCCTGGGTGGTACTATAATGAGATGTCAACACATTTCATCAACTCCAACCACCTCCTATGCCTCATGTTCAGCTCCTTTTGTGTAAACACGTACTTCAAGCTCTTGTGGTCCGTGAAGATCTCCACACGCTCTCCGTACAAATAGTGTTTCCACAGCTTTAGAGCAAAGATAACCGCTGCAAATTCTAAATCGTGGGTGGGATAGTTCTTTTTATGAGGGCGTAATTGCCTGAAAGTATAGGAAATCACCTTCCCGTGCTGCTGAAGAACGCAACCCAAACCCTTCCCTGAAGCATCACTGTAGATAGTGAATCTACCTGTCCCCTATGGCAACGTCAATACTGGAGCTGTTGTCAATCTCTTTTAGCTCATCAAATGCGGCATGACAATCCTCCGTCCAGACAAAATCCATATCTTTCCTGGTCAGCCTAGTCATTGGCTCTGCAATCCTGGAGAAGTCTTGTACAAACCTCTTGTAGTATCCTGCTAGTCCAAGAAAACTTCTGATCTCAGCTACCGAACTGGGAGTAACCCATGACTCCACTGCCTCGATCTTCTTTGGGTTAACTGAGATTCTGTCACCCGTCACCACATGCCCAAGGAATTCAACCTTGTCAAGGAAGAACTCGTACTTTGAAAGCTTTTCGTACAGCTTCTCCTTCCCGAGAGTCTCTAAGACCATCCTCAGGTGCTTTTCGTGCTCCTCTGGGGTCTTCAAATACACAAAAATATTGTCGATGAACACCACTACGAACTTGTTAATGTACTGGTGGAATACCTTATTTATTAAGTTCATGAATACTGCCGGTGGATTGGTTAAACCAAACGGTATTACCATGAACTCAAACTGGCCATATCTGGTCCGAAAAGTTATCTTCGGTATGTCTTCTCTCTTCACCTTCACCTGGTGATAGCCTGACCTTAAGTCTATCTTTGAAAACACCTTCTCTTCGCTCAACTGAACAAAGAGATCATTTATCCTCGACAGTGGGTATTTGTTCTTGATAGTGAGGTTATTTAGAGCTCTATAATCGATACACATGCGTACCGTGCCATCCTTCTTTGGTACGAACAATATCGGAGCTCCCCATGGTGATGAACTGGATTTAATGAAGCCTTTGTCCTGCAGCTCCTCAACTTACTTCTTCAATTCTGCCAGCTCGATGTTGTTGATTCTATAGACATGTTGTGAAATGGGCTTCGCTCCTGGCACCAAATCTATTAAGAACTCAACATCTCTATCTGGCGGTAAGCCTGACAACTCCTCTGGAAAGACATCCAGGAAATCCGTTATCAAAGAATGTGGCAACTCCTCTTCTTCCATCCTGGCTCCACAAAAAGTGCCTTTAATCTGCTCCGCTGCTCCTCTGGTGACCTCGAACTCTGGCTCTCCTGGCGGTCAAAATATTACTCTACCTCTGTGACAATCTATAGTAGCATGGTGCCTACTCAACCAGTCCATTCCGAGTATAATATCGTATACCGGAAGTGGCATGATGAGTAATCACACGCTCAACTCTCAGCCTCTTATTAGATCTCATCCACCTTGACTACCGTCTTTGAACCTCCCTCGTATTTAATTATTTAAATATTTGTATCATGTTTGTTTATTTCCATACTCTTTTAAGGTAGTTATATCTCTTGCAGAGAGATGAACTTGCATAAGGGACGCGAGGCATACAGTGCCATCTTGCCATCCAACACCGCACAAAGGGAGGATACATTCCTGGGACCACCCGGAGAGCAGCCACCACCACAGGTTCCAGTGATACCTCAGACCCCGTTGATACACTGGCACCAGACTTCACAGACTGTTCCAACACAGCAGTATGAGGGGCATACTTCACAGACTGATCCGAGGCAACAACATGAGGGACAGACTTCGAGGGCCGCACCAACGTTGCAGCCCGAGGGACCTACGTCTCAGCAGGCACCGATATCGCAATCGGAGGTTCCATTGCCATACGGAGCCTTCCCACCTCAGATGATGCAGCCGGAGAGACATCCACATATATTCCAGTTCTTTCAGGCCATGATGTAGGCGCAGTGGCATTAGACCGAAACTATGAGACAGAGCTTGATGGCAGGTCTGGAGAGAATAGCTGCACCAGCACCAACACCTGCTCCTGCTCAGCCAGTAGGCACGGTTCATTGGTTTTGTCAAATGGACTCGGGTACCTTTACGGGCAGTGAGACCGCAGAGGAGATCTCTGATTGGGTCGCCAACACGGAGATATTACTAGAGCCTTCTCAGCTACCTCCAGATCTATGGATGACTGCGGTGAGAGCCCAGTTGAAAGAGAATGCCCATCACTGGTGGGACTCTATGGAGCGTAGAGTCGGCAAAAAGCAGACATAGAAGCAATTTTTGGAATACTTCAATGCGAAGTACTCTCCAGCTATGGTCAGGAATACGTTATACTCTCAGTTCCTATATCTGGAGCAAGGGAACATGACTGTAGATGCGTATGATGTAGAGTTCAGTCGTCTTAGCAGATTTGGTACCATCATGATACCAAATGATTTAGAGAAGGCCAAGAGGTTCCATAACGGACTGACTTGCGAGCTCCAAAGATTTACTAGCTCGTATGCGAGGATCTTTTACTATGAGGTCTTGATAGAGGCTAGAATCCAATAGGCTATTGGCAAGGAATCGATGAGTCAGAGGCATCGCAGTGTAGCCAAACCATCTAAGGCACAACCACGAGTGGGAGGATCGATTCGTCATCCAGGAGTGCAGACGCAACAAAGGGTTGCGTCGTATCAGCAGAGAGAGCTTCCGATATGTCACTTTTGCAGAAAGAAGGGACATGTTCAGAAAGATTACAGGAGAAGGTTAGGACAATATTTGAGGTGCGAATCGAGCCAACATCAGGCTCACGAGTGTTACAAGATAGTCTAAATGCCAGTTCCACCGATCCTAGGTATGTCCGTAGCATTGCTTGATAATTTATAGCTTATTATGTGTTTATTTTAATTACGAGGACAAAATTCTTATAAGTTGGGTAGGTTGTAGACCCCCTGACCCAAATCTAGGATTATGATTCATTTAGGATTATTTTAAATTAGTTAATGGAGTTATTAATTTGCCTCTTTTAATTTAATTCACTTGGTATACCTTACCGTTGCTTCGATGTTTGGAGCGCTACTCTAGCTTTTGCCTTTAAATTAATTTCATACCCTTGCCCTAGACGTGCCAGTCTTCCATTCTAACATTTCTGTAACTCATAAATACTTTCTCTTATGCTTCTTTTTAATTGCACAATATTTGTCATAATTATCTAATTTTAAACCTACACTTTGTACCTATGTCCGTTCCAATCAAAATTGGAGACACAACCTCCACCCGTTTTATGCAACCCAATATATGACGATAATATATTCCAAGTCTACTACGTCTATGACCCTTGTGTCACTCTCAATTGAGATCCTATGCACTTCTAATTAATTAAAGAATACTATTGACACTAATTTTAACTAATTTTGTGCAATGACTCAACCTAACCCAAAACTAGACCCAACACCAACCCAAACCCCCACTCATACTCTCATAGTTCATACAAAATACCACACACAAATTTTTTCCACTACAACACACCAAACATGGCATTTTTACATATCCAATCCACTTTTTCCTCTTGTTCAAGTTCTAAACTATTAGGAACTTTTATGCAAATAGCTAGCCATGTGTCCACCTCCTATTGGTTGAAGCAAATGAAGAAAATCTATTTTGGTGAGGCTTAACCGGTCTTGATACTCCCCCTCTCCCTTTTTGCATGGTACTACATACCAAAATACACCTACAATCCAGTATAGCCCTCCATTCAAACTTCAAACCATCCTCACCACTCATTTTCGTCATGACAACCCTACACATACCTAGGAATGAGAAAGGAGCAGCCATCCCTAATCCCAATACTCCCTCTCTTCATTAAATATACCTCTTATCCCTCTCTTCACTTATCATTCTTTTTCTTCTCCTTCCCTTCTACTTCATTTTCTTCCACTCCCATTCTCCAACCAACCCAACCCTCATTACCACCACTATCACCTGAGCTCCACCACCATCACCTCTACGACCACCAACCACCACCAGCAGCAACCGGCCACCGCCACCTCCACCAAATGCTGCTGCCGTTGCTTGTTAAAGCTGCTGCCGCTGCTTACTAAAGTTGCTGCCACTGTTACGACTGCGTATGCTGCTGCTGCGGCTTTAGTTGTTGCTGCCTTGCCAGGCCGCCGGAGCACCCCCAAGCCGCCGGAGCACACCCAAGTCGCCGGAGCACACCCCCCCGGCCGGAGTACCCCTGCTGCACCCGGGAACTCCTTCATTCAATTGGTATACACCTAACTCCTTCATCACCTTTCTCTCCTTCTTCTTTGTTATGTTCTTCCATTTGTTAAACCCATTAATAAGCCTTGTTAATCACCTATTAAACTAATGTTAACCCTAGGTTTGCACTTGTTGTCCATGTATAAATCCATCATGATAAGTAATTAATCCATATATATATATATATATATATACTTTTGAGCATAGATATTAATGAATGTGGGTTGTACATGAGTTATGGAGATTAGATTTGGTGAGTTTATATGTGAACTTGGGAAGAACTTATAATTAGTATTTAGGAGAATTGTTGTATATGAGTAAGGTTGTTTATGATCATAGATGGAACCTAATCTAGCTTCATAAACATTAGTGAATAACGGTAATAATTGTACATTAAGTTGTTCCACCCTTGTATATGAAAACCTTAGTAATAGAATACCTAGCATTCCTATGTTGAGAAGCAATGTAACCACCAAGTTTACTAGAGTTATATATATATATATATATATATATATATATATATATATATATATATATATATATATATATATATATATATATATATATATATATATATATATATTAGGATATTGTATTCGTAGAGGACCTATTGAGTACACTCTTTCTTGATGCTTGCTTAGTCGAACCTAGTCCACCTACCTAGTAAGAACCCCTATGTGTTCTAGACTCCAATTACTTGGTACTAGTATGTAGATTGTACTCTTGTGCATTGTCACGTCCCGATCTCCCGTAGGCAAATCGGCCGTTCCTGCTAGGTGGGAATCACCCTCGCCAGCGCTCCCGCGGAACGATCGCATAACCCATCCGGGCGTGATGCCGCATGAGCGTGATCCACGCCCGTACAAGGCCATGGTTTATTGGCTGGCGGCAAGAGTTTTAAGCCACAGAGTCGCACAGATTGTCCGAGTGCAGCGGAGTCATAAACACATAGCGATTTGATAACAGGTTCACTGAGTCGACAATATAGCGGAAGCATTGAAACACAAGTTGAAGTAAAGCAAGCTCTTTTATTGATATGAACATGTGTTACAGGCGGCGTATAGCCGAGATTACAAGTCTTTCAAGCCTCTCTCTCTGAAACAGTAAAAGCGTGCCAAGTGGCTACAATTGTGGAATAATTGTACAGGCGATAATCAGGCGATGTTCAGGCGATGTTCATAATATTATGTCTTGTATATGTGCTTCAGTTCCGGATGCACCGTTGCTTCGGAGTGATGTTCACACCTTAGCACGCACGAAGGAGGCATCCGCACCGAACGAGGTTCTCCCGTACCCTGCATACAAACTGGTGGATTATCAGTACATTGAATGCACTGGTGGGGAAGCTACTCGTTCGTTCGACAAACCCAAACACGTAATACAGGTTCCGTGCACAACTATTAAGTTGTCTTTCTAGTTGCCTTAGGATCAGTTTCATGTAAATATTGAATAGCCTAACGTGTCGAAAAGTGCGCCGTGCGATGTTGAGGAATCACGGCGATACTTACCACTTACCATTTCTCCTTCCCTGTCCAAGGCAAACATTATTAATTCAAGCACGGGCATGTATAAACATTCAGGAGCATAGCATATGCAAACACGAGTACTGTTATTTCAAGATCGTTCAGGTGTTTAGTTGTTCATTGATGCGATGCAGTGACTCGCACGCGGATAGCCGCTAAACGAGGATGACTTATCTATATGAACAGTTGTTGCCGGCATAGCCATAAAGGACCAATTTTAGTCTCTAACGAGAATGGGGTGCAGCGAGAGTACAGGATGTGCTCCACACTATTTCGTCTTTGCACAGGATGACTAAACAGTATAGTTACCAATTTTAGTCTCTAACGAGAATGGGGTACAGTGAGAGTACAGGATGCGCTCCATACCATTCCGTCTTTGCACAGGATGACTAAACAGTAGAGTTACCAATTTTAGTCTCTAACGAGAATGGGGTGCAGCGAGAGTACAGGATGCGCTCCACACTATTCCGTCTTTGCACAGGATGACTAAACAGTAGAGTTCCATCCGAATCGGGTCGGCCCCAGTACCCCGGTGACCGCCCGTGGAACGGTGCCTCATTTCCGAGTTGTCCGCGACATGCAGGTCTGTATTCAGGTCTGGCTAGGCACAGGATCAAGTTCATGATAGGACATATCATGTTCAATGTACAGGCATGATTGTTCACAGTAGTATATCGATTGTCAGGCCAGTTGATTCAGTAGTTTGCTCCATGAGCTGTGATTCAGTAATTTATTCATTCAGGATGCAAATTCCCTGGTTCGGGAATTGCCTTGGTGACCTAACGGTCCCGGACACTTTCAGGTTCTTCTATGTGCGGAACGACTACTTAGTAGTCTTCCGGGCTTTGGATGAAAACATGGCAACATTCAAGAGACAAGCATGCTTTCTAAGGAACATAAGTAAACACGTTTGCTCGGACCCGAAGGTAAGTCGAGAGATGAAGCCGTTAGGGACTTAGTATGCGAGGGTCTGAATATAAACAGTATTTCAATTTTCATGTTCTAGCATAGCAATATGAGTTGGGATTTTTCCCTTAGCTAGGTGCGTTGGATTTATTAGCATGCAGGGGGTGAATCACCTAGCGACTAACATGAACATTCCAGATTTTATGTGTGCTGGCTAAGCAAAGACAAGTTTACCGTAGCCACCCACCTTAGCGATGATTCGCCTCGGTAGAGCGATACGTCAAGCGAGCCTCTGAAAGCCTAAGCTGAATTCCTGTAGGGACAAGTCTGGATATTCTTTGCTTCTCGTTTGAGGCAAAGCGGGTCGGGACAATTGCACTTTTGCCGTTTGAGTTGGCAGTCCGCTAGAACGGAATGGGGTGTTATATGCATGCTTAGCGTAGTGTAATATAGTGATTGATATTTATTATTATATATTCATAGGCACCCAAGACGGTTCTACCTTGGTTGAAGGTTCCGTATCCTTACTTTTTCATATCGAAGTTCCAGGCAAGTATACTTGCCTTGTTATACTATTTAAATTCAGTTATTATAGTTTACATGTTTATTGCTTTAATATTGTATAACTGTGTGCGTTTGAGAATGACTCGGATGTAGTCGACGAAGGCATTGACGTTAGGACCTGTGTTTGACCTAGTGTCTAGTGGACACACCTAAAGTTGAGGAGTTACCATTATGACTCCCTGGGCCTTGTCACGTATCATTGCACGTCACAGAGTGAGTTCATGTAGGGACGTGAGCTTCATACTTGACTGGCCATCGGTGTGAGCAGCATGTATGACGGTATTTAGCATAGTTGTATAGTTTTTTAGTGACTTGCATTATAGTACGAGATGTCCACGTCGTATTCACGACTTGTACATTAGCATTGGGCAGGGAAGATAATTAGTAGGCGTATGGGACAGACATTTGACTACCGTAGTTTCAGAGTAAACTACGGGGTCGTGAGCCTCGGTGTTACCCGGTTATGGGCTATGTGTTACCCGGTTATAGGCTATGTGCGACCCGATTATGGGCGTATATGCTTGTCGATACATCCGAAAGAGGATACTAGCTGCGCGCTATAGCTGCACGCTATAGCTGCGCGCTATCATGATCGGTGATGTAGTCAGCATATACTTCTGGCATCCAGTTTACAGCTAATACCAGATACATAGCCTCTGACTTGACACTACGCTTTATACCTTTTACCTACCCATATGTACCAATGTTGTCTTCAAGTGCATTTTACTTAGTTGGTTAGTTCACCCTCGAGTTTACACAGTATTTACTTTATGGCATGTACTTTTTGTATCTTGTTATATTCCTCTGAGGACCTGGTTCCTTTCTAAATTTGGACGAGCACTTGTACTCGGCCATCTATGAAGCATGAGTGGAGACCGGATTCATGGCTGAGGACTTTGAGACATTTCCAGAGGAGTTTTCGTGATTTGGGGTACATTGTTGCTTTATGCTAGAGTATCTTTATCGAGCTAGTTGATGCTCTAGTCTAGTTATCTTACTACTTCACGAACTTTTATTCCATCATTGTATTCCAGTGGGTTTGTCTCCATCAGACTATTTTAGATGTATTATGGATATTCAGACTCTTTGTATTTCATTTACCAGCACTTTCTTCGGTCATTATTATATTGTTTCTATGGATGAGATTAATTGTTTATCTATTTTTTGTTAGCATATTAGACTTAATAGTATTTTAGGACAGCGTAATATGTTTCGTCGGGTCTATTAAATTAGGAAATCCTTCGGAGTCGTATTAGGTGGCCATTGCTACGCGGCCTGGTCCCATGTATTTTGGGACTAGGGCGTGACAATAAACATTAGTGAATAATGATAATAATTGTACATTAAGTTGTTCCACCCTTGTATATGAAAACCTTAGTAATAGAATACCTAGCATTCCTATATTGAGAAGCAATGTAACCACCAAGTTTACTAGAGTTATATATATATATATATATATATATATATATATATATATATATATATATATATCCTCCACCTACCTAGTAAGAACCCCTATGTGTTCTAGACTCCAATTACTTGGTACTAGTATGTAGGTTGTACTCTTGTGCATGCTTAGCGTAGTATAATGTAGTGATTGATATTTATTGTTATATATTCATAGGCACCCAAGATGGTTTTACCTTGGTTGTGGGTTCCAGATCCTTACTTGTTCACATCGGAGTTCCAGACAAGTATATATTGCTTTGTTGTACTGTTTAAATTCAGTTATTATAGTTCACATATTTATTGCTTTAATATTGTATAACTGTGCGCGTTTGAGAATGACTCGGGTGCAGTCGATGAAGGCGTTGACAGTAGGACCTGTGTTTGACCTAGTGTCTAGTGGACACACCTAAAGTTGAGGAGTTATCATTATGACTCCCTGGGCCTTGTCACGTATCATTGCACGTCACAGAGTGAGTTCATGTAGGGAAGCGAGCTTCATACTTGACTGGCCATCTGTGTGAGCAGCACGTGTGACGGTATTTAACATAGTTGTATATTTCTTTAGTGACTTGCATTATAGTACGAGATGTCCACGTCGTATTCGCGACTTGTACATTGGCATTAGGCGGAGAAGATAATTAGTAGGCGTATGGGACAGACATTTAGCTACCGTAGTTTTAGAGTAAACTACGGGGTCATGAGCCTCAGTGTTACTCGGTTATGAGCTATGTGCGACCCGATTATGGACGTATATGCTTGTCGATACATCCAGCAGAGGTTACTAGCTACGCGCTATCATGATCGGTGATATAGTCAGCATATACTTATGGCATCTAGTTTACAGCTAATGTCAGGTACATAGCCTCTGGCTTGACGCTACGCTTTATACCTTTTACCTACCCATACGTACCAAGGTTATCTTCAAGTGCATTTCACTTAGTTGGTTAGTTCACCCTCGAGTTTACATAGTATTTTCTTTATGGCATGTAATTTTTGTATCTTGTTACGTCCCTCTGAGGACCTGGTTCCTTTTCAGATCCGGACGAGCACTTGTACCCAACCATCTACGGAGCAGGAGTGGAGACCAGATTCGTGGCTGAGGACTTTGAGGCATTTCTAGAGGAGTTTTCGTGATTTGGGGTACACTGCTGCTTTGTGCTAGAGAATCTTTATCTAGCTAGTTGATGCTCTAGTCTAGTTATCTTACTACTTCCCGTACTTTTATTCCATCGTTGTATTCCAGTGGGTTTGTCCCCATCAGACTATTTCAGATGTATTATGGATATTCAGACTCTTTGTATTTCATTTACCAATACTTTCTTCAATCATTATTATATTATTTCTGTTGATGAGATTAGTTGTTTACCTATTTCTTGTTAGCATATTAGACTTGATAGTATTTTAGGACAGTGTAGTACGCTTCGTCGGGTCCATTAAATTAAAAAATCCTTCGGAGTCGTATTAGGTGGCCATTGTCACAAGGCCTGGTCTCGTGTATTTTGGGACTGGGGCATGACAATAAACAAGTGAAGCAGTGCACTACGAATAGTATATAATGATCTACTCAAGGAATAGCGGGGTCTACTTGCACGAAGCAAAGGTAATATGCGATGGTCCAATTATAAGCCAAGTTTCATTTCCATGTTCTAACATAAGTAATACAAGATAGGATTATTCCCTTAGCTAGGTGCGTTGTATTCTTTATTAGCATGTAATGGGTGATTCACCTTACGACTAGCATATATCGTCCATATTTTAAGTGTGTTGGCTAAGCAAAAACAAGTTCATCGTAGCCACCCACCTTAGCGATGATTCGTCTCGGTCGAGCGATACTCCGAGCGAGCCTTTAAAAGTATAAATTTGAACTCCTGAAGGGCCAAGTCTGGAATCATTTGCCTCAAATGAGTCTTCTCGCTGAGCAAAGCAGATCGGGTCGTTACACTTGTGTAGTTTGAATCGGTTGTCCGATTGAACGGAAAGGGTCGTTACAACCCGTATCGATATTTTCTAAATTTCTTTATTAGTAGATGCACGCTCGTCGGAACGCGACTAAACTTATGCCAACAGATCTGTGGTATCACGCTGCTCATGTGACCCAAGTTTCACGCGATTCCGAGACAGTTGATCGAACCGTCTATTCGCGAGCCCCACGGATTGACTTGACGAGCGAAATTGTGATCGGCTCACCGGAATCCAAAATTGGACATATCGTTGAGTTTGTATCATCGTTTAGGATTTTTTGACCTATTATTTGTCCAATTTAGAGACCTTTACCCCCTTTCACGTATTTTGGTGCAAAGTAGACCACATATGGACCCTGTATTGGCCCAAAATTATCGTTTTGTCCCCGTGTCCAAATTGGACAAAAGAACAGAGTTTTCTGACTATCTCGTTGATTCCAGAGACGTTGGTGATATTTATTTCAGCATCCGGAGACGTTTATTCAGAGTCCCTATCTTCCGGTTCCTTGTGCTTGTCGTCTGGAAGTCCATACTCCACAGATTGCTTGCCAGACAAGTATACCTTGACATAGTACTGTTTAGTTACATTCATTTACTGCATATTTAATTTATGTTATTTATTTTTATTTATTTTTCTATATAAAATTGTGCGTCCAAGAATGACTTGGATGTACGACGGTTGAGTTGTCTTTTGTCTTTATTTATATTATGCAGGTTGACCTAATTTTATGAGACTACCCCATGAGTTTGAGGCATCATTATATTTTATTTGGCTATGACACAATTGTTACACGAGTTGTGAGTCTCAGGTAGGACACAGACTTGCGTATTAGGCTGACCACCTTTACGTAAAAGTCGTGCGACGGATAAGGAATAACTTCTAAATAGAAATATCATGTTTAGCAGACTTAGCAGTTACTAGAGGTGTTTGCATGTTATGGATTGACACGTTATTTTCATTGAGTGGGAGAACAATGAGTAAGCGTATGTGACTCATTTACACTTTTCTTTTGGGCCCGTAAGTTCCGCCGAAGACGCGAGGCGTTATGACCCCATTAGTTACTGTGGGCCTATGATGATCGAAAGACGTTATGTCAGTGCCCCCTGGATCTCCGAGAGAACTAAGTCCATCACATTATTTTAGCCAAAAAACTGTTCTTAAACTGCATATCACATAGACTGATTAGGCGACCACGTTGGATGTTTACTTTTAGTACTTTATTTGCATGCTTTTATGTATCTTGTTACGTCCCTCTGAGGACCTGGTCCCTTTCCAGGTTTAGACGATCAAGATTATCCGCACAAGTATGAACCGGGACCTGACGTATTATTCTATGTTGAGGAGGTCTTACCCTCTGAGTACCCATGATTACTTCATAGCTGATGGATCTTTTAGCTACTGTTCTTTATTTGACAAATATTTATTATTGGAGTTCTGACCTCCTCTATCATTTTAGTTTTGATATAGTCGTTTGGTAGTGGATTTGTCTCCACCCGACTATTATTTCTTTTGATACCTCGTACTTGAGACTTTCAGTTATTTATTTTGATATCCCTTTACTTGTGTCTGTGGATGAGATATAGATGCGTGTGACTTGTGATGACAATATATATACCATTTGTGAATTATTTATTCATATACATCATACATGTATGTTATGATTTTTTTTTTCAACATATTGGAGTGTCATATACATAATGTAAAACCCCTATTTTTTAAAAATTGTATTTATTATTTTTTTTATTAATCAATAATTTAATTATGGTAATTATGTGCTAAATAGGAGAAATTAATTTTTATTAATTTTTATTTTAGGTGTTCGGGCACTTAGAGGATTTATGGGACCATTATGAATTTTTTGGAATTTATTCCATGTAGGAGACCCCTTGAGCAGTTGCTAGCCTAACGGTGTGCATTATTCTAATCTATAAATTTCTTGTGAGTATATATATATATATATATATATATATATATATATATATATGTATACAAATAAATATATATGCATATATATATATCTAAGAAGAAGAAAAGAAAAGAAAAGAATTATTAATATAATAAAAACTAATAAAGTAATACTAATATAATATACTTCTTAGCAAACTACTAAGCAAACTACTTCCTAAGCAAACTACTTCATAGCAGCCAACTAGCCAACTAGCAAATAGCAGCCAAGCAAAGTTAGCAAAAACTTAGCACAGCGTAAGCAAAGCAGCAGCAAGTTTTTTCCTCCCCCCCTTGCACGCGAACCGGAAACCCGACCCACTTCTCTCATATCCCTTATATATATATATATATATATATATATATATATATATATATATATATATATATATATATAATTTCATAAAACCCTAACCTAAATCTCCAAACCCCCTCTTCTCATCTAGAGCCGTCACCGCAGCCAGAGAAGCCCCGCCAAGCCGTCCAAACCATCCCGACGACTCCGACCTCGCGCACTGCGGATTTCCACACGAGGCACCTTCGCTCCGGAATTGTTTTCCGTCGACTCGCTCAACCAAACGCCGTTACGTCTTCACCGATATGCTCACCCCTTAACCCTCTTCCATAGTTGTATTATAGCCAACCTCGGAAAACGTGTACCCTTAGGCGAAAAATAGCATCCAAAGTGGGCGCGAGCAGACCCAATTCTGGGATCGCAGAAAACTGCGGTGACCACCCATATTGCCGAGTTCGTATCTCCCACCACAGAGATCCGAATTCGGTGATTCTTTTTGATATATGTAGAACACTTGACCTAGTTTATTTTCTGTTAAATAACCCTATATTATTAGTTGCTGTGGACATAGTTAAATTCGTCACAAAACTGCACGAACCCACTTTTTCCAGATTTCCAAAAGTTGGAAAACGGAGCGCGCCCCGCCAAACGGGACCGTCCCGTCGTGTACCAAGTGTACCGAATGGTGCACGCAGCGTAACCGGACACGTAAAAATTCATGGGGACTGATTCGGACGCGTGTGCGCGCCAAAATCAGACCGTATCCGTGGACACACACCGTATCGTAACTTTTGTGGAACTCGCCCGTATTTTGTGCACGCTTGTCAGATTATGACGAAACTTGCGCCACTGGACTCGTGGTAATGCGCTGGTCCTGTGACCCAATTTTCACGCAATTCTGAAATGGTTGACCGAATCACCAATTGGCGGGCCCCACAGTTGACTTTTGGACAAAATTGTGTTCGACCCATCGGAATCCACATTTGGACATACCGTTGGGTTCGTATTGACATCTAGAGTTGTTTGACCTATAGTTTGTCCCATTTAGAGACTGTTACCCTCGGCACGCTTTTCGATGCAAAGTGGGCCACACGTGGACCCCACTTTTGCCCGAAATTACCGTTTTGCCCCTGTGTCCAAATTGGACGAAAGGGAAGTGCTTTTTAGATATTTTGCTTATTCTGGGAACGTTGGTGATGTTTATTTCAGCATCCGGATACATTTGTTCTGCGGCCATAGCTTTTGATCCTGTGCGTTTGACTTCTTGACAGTACACCTTGCAACTTTCTTACCAGGCAAGATACATTGCCAAATTGTTACAGTATTTTACATGCTTAGTATATTTCTGTATAATTATTTTATTCTGTTTATTTATTGCATGTGTAGTTCCTTTCAGTCATTACTATATATTAGATATGTTGACACACACTTGACACTTAGTATCATAGAGGACAATTATTAGGCGTATGGGCTTTTAACCACTCTGGTAACACCGTAGTCACTAGCACGCACTATGGTGGGTCATGTTCGATGGTCGCTACCTCCGCGGTACGTCGATTGATGGAGTCCGATGGTCGCTACCCCCGCGGTATGTCGGCTGATGATGTCCACTGACGAGCGTGAGGTTGTGAGGATTAGATCGAGTAGCCTACCCTTGCCCATACGTCGAAAAGTTGTCCTCATTTGCATTCATATAGATTGTCTTGTACAGCGTACTTATTTATTTTCAAATTATATGCATGTTTACTGTATTCAAGTTGGCTCGTATTTTCTGTATCTTGTTACGTCCCTCTGAGGACCTGGTCCTCTGCCAGGTGTATCTGCTCTTGAGTATTTGCAGGAGTACGGGCCTGGACCTGACGTATTCCTTTCTGTCGAGGAGGTCTTACCTTCTGAGCATCGTTGATTATCTGACGATGGATTCTTTTAGCTGATACACTTCTGTCTTCATATTATTTTATATTGGAGATTTTATACTCCTCTCTCATTTTAGTTTTGGATATAGTCTTTGGTAGTGGATTTGTCTCCACCCGACTATTATTTTGGATATTTTAGACTCCTTATTCTAGTTAGTATTTCTTTTCTATGACTTGTTGTGTGGATGAGATTAGCATATATGTGACTTATGACATTATATATACCACATGTGAGTTTATATTCATATTACAGCGTACGTATGGGTTATGGTTTCCATATATTGGAGTTGTCATATCCATACGGCTGGCATGCTTACGTGTTTCTAGTCCTACGTATTTGGGACTGGGGCGTGACATGTTTTTTGTGGTGGCCCATGCAGGTCGTTAGCCGTTTCGGTTACGTCACTGTACCGAGCGGGCCTGCACCTAGGATTAGAATTTTAGATCTCATCCACACTTGACAATAACTTACCTTCCTTCCAACATGTCCTACTTAAGTTCTTGCATCCTTCTTGATTCATGTACTCTTCTTAATCCTTCGTCCATCTCTTGCAGAGAGATGAATTTGAATAACGGGCATGCCGCCACCGGGGACAACATGTCTCCAGGGGACGACGACCACCCACTAGGGGTGACCTCAACGACACCTCTTCTTCCCGGACCGGATGGACTGACTAACAATCAAATTCCATCAACTCCTTCCATGATACCTAATGGGACTTTTCCAGCTCCACTAGCACCGCAAGATGGCCAAGCGCAGCTGTTCCAATTCTTCCAGATGATAATGCAAGAACAAAGGCAGCAAACAGCAGAGCAGAGGCTAGAATTTCTGGCAGCACTTAAGAGAATGGCTGTACTAACCCCTGTACCAACCCAGGCACTAGCTTCAGTACCACAAGCTCGGGTTGGTTCAGTCAAGGACTTTGTGCAGATGGGCCCTAAGCCATATAAGGGTAATGAGAGCCCAGAGGAGACCACGAACTGGATTGCCAATACCAAGAAGTTGTTAGAGGCATCACAATTACCTTCTGACCTATGGATGATAGGCGTGAGGACTCAGTTAGAAGGCAACGCGCATCACTGGTGGAAATCAATGGAGCGCCAGTTGGGTACGCGTCAGACTTGGGAACAATTCTTGGAATGCTTTGAGAGGAAGTACTTTCCGGATACAGTAAGGGACGCATTGTACGATCAGTTCCTCCATCTAGAGCAATGGGACAAGACGGTTGATGAGTATGACGCAGAATTTAGCCGTCTCAGTAAGTATGGCACAGTCCTAATACCTAATGACTTAGAGAAGGCTAAGAGGTTTTACCGTGGGCTGACTCGGGAGCTCCAACACTACACTAGCTCACAGTCCCGGATCTCTTATGCCGAGTTATTGACAGAGGCCAGGATCCAGGAGGCCATCAGCAAAGGCAACAGAACTCAACAGAGAATTTATCAGGGACCAGTAAGGACACAGTAAGGAGGACCCATTAGACACCCTTTGACACGCCAGCAATCAGATAGTGCTGCACCATATCCAACCAAGGAGCTCTGTACTTGTCACTATTGTGGTAAGATAGGTCATATTCTAAGAGACTATCATCGTCGATTGGGGTTATGCATGATATGTGGATCAAGTCACCATCAAGCCCGAGAATGTCCTAAACAGAACCAGAGACCTATGGCATTAGAATCAGGAACACCGCATACACCCTCAAGTATAGAAGACCAAAGGGACCCACCACTGCTTCTACAGTCTGCACAAATGGAGGGGACTAGACCCCAGTTGAACAACCAAGGACAAGGCCAAGCACTCATTATGACAAGTATGGGAGAGCAGACACAGGAAGCCGTAGATACAGGTACGACCTTTTAGCTATAAATTATCTTTGCATACTCATAACCCCATTGTGACACAAGATCTTAGATGCACAAATAGATATAGAATTATATATATGGTAGTCTAGTAGTTATGAGGATATATTTCTATTCTATCAAGTTGGCATACACGCGATGCTAATGGATGACGTGAGTAGCAGTAGTAGTATTCTTCCTTATCCTTATCTCGCCCTCTTGGGTGACTCATCCCTCCTTTTATATTCATTCCTTATCTCGTGCGTAACTCTTCCTATCATAGTCGTATCTTTCGTGCCATTATGAATTGTTTGATATCAATCTCACCCCTATTTTGTTAGTAAAACATAAATGTGTTAGTAATGCTTGATAACTAAGGATGAGTTCTTAATATATATATGCACTATAGCAATATATGTATTCTTTATTAGTTTAACCCTTAAGTAGCACCATGTAGCCTAGTGAAAATTGTTAGATCATTTGAGCTAGATCATACCCCTAATAGTTAGTCAAGACCTTAATTGTTTCCCTAAAAACTTAGATTATGCCTAGGAAAGAGTTGAATGCACTTGTTACGAACTGATGACTATGACAAATCGCTGGCGAGGTAGCGACAGTTGCCGCCAGACGATTTTGGTAGAGTAGTCGAATTACTTGCAGCCATACTGGCCAGGTGGCGTGGCAGTATTAGACTATGATACTTGACGGTTATGGAAAAAAGTTATAGTTATGAGATTCTAGACAGGTATTCCAAGATTCTCGACCCAATAAATATAATTGCCTTACAATTTAGACAATAGCTTCAAAGAAGGTGACCACTAGTAGAATTTTTGTAAAGATGGGTAGTGTAGACGAGTTTGAGGATGATAGAATAGTGGATGGACAATAAATGAGAAAGTGTTAGAATGGCAGACCATGAGTTTTAGGAGTCCTACTAGATACCAATGTAGTGTAATAGTTATAGTTATCATTATGGATATGGGTTAGTGTCAATTTCGAGGACGAAATTTTTGTAAGTTGGGTAGAATGTAAAACCCCTATTTTTTAAAAATTGTATTTATTATTTTTTTTATTAATCAATAATTTAATTATGGTAATTATATGCTAAATAGGAGAAATAGATTTTTATTAAATTTTATTTTAGGTGTTCGGGCACTTAGAGGATTTATGGGACCATTAGGAATTTTTCAGAATTTATTCCATGTAGGAGACCCCTTGAGCAGTTGCTAGCCTAACGGTACGCATTATTCTAATCTATAAATTTCTTGTGAGTATATATATATATATATATATATATATATATATATATATATATATATATATATGTATACAAATAAATATATATGCATATATATATATATATATCTAAGAAGAAGAAAAGAAAAGAAAAGAAAAGAAAAGAATTATTAATATAATAAAAACTAATAAAGTAATACTAATATAATATACTTCTTAGCAAACTACTAAGCAAACTACTTCCTAAGCAAACTACTTCATAGCAGCCAACTAGCCAACTAGCAAATAGCAGCCAAGCAAAGTTACCAAAAACTTAGCACAGCGTAAGCAAAGCAGCAGCAAGTTTTTTCCTCCCCCCCCCCTTGCACGCGAACCGGAAACCCGACCCACTTCTCTCCTCTCCCTTATATATATATATATATATATATATATATATATATATATATATATATATATATTATTTCATAAAACCCTAACCTAAATCTTCAGACCCCCTCTTCTCATCTAGAGCCGTCACCGCAGCCAGAGAAGCCCCGCCAAGCCGTCCAAACCATCCCGACGACTCCGACCTCGCGCACTGCGGATTCCCACACGAGGCACCTTCGCTCCGGAATTGTTTTCCGTCGACTCGCTCAACCAAACGCTGTTCCGTCTTCACCAGTATGCTCACCCCTTAACCCTCTTCCATAGTTATATTATAGCTAACCTCGGAAAACGTGTACCCCTAGGCGAAAAACAACGTCCAAAGTGGGCACGAGCAGACCCAATTCTGGGATCGCAGAAAACTGCGGTGACCACCCATATTGCCGAGTTCGTATCTCCCACCACAGAGATCCAAATTCGGTGATTCTTTTTGATACATGTAGAACACTTGACCTAGTTTATTTTCTGTTAAATAACCCTATATTATTAGTTGCTGTGGACATAGTTAAATTCGTCACAAAACTGCGCGAACCCACTTTTTTCAGATTTCCAAAAGTTGGAAAACGGAGCACGCCCCGCCAAACGGGACCGCCCCACCCTGTACCAAGTGTACCGAATGGTGCACGCAGCGTAACCGGACACGTGAAAATTTGTGGGGACTGATTCGGACGCGTGTGCGCGCCGGAATCAGGCCGTATCCGCGGACACACACCGTATCGTAACTTTTGTGGAACTCGCGCGTATTTTGTGCACGCTTGTCAGATTGCGACGAAACTTACGCCACTGGACTCGTGATAACGCGCTGGTCCTGTGACCCAATTTTCACGCAATTCTGAGACGGTTGACCGAATCGCCAATTGGCGGGCCCCACAGTTGATATTTGGACAAAATTATGTTCGACCCATCGGAATACACATTTGGACATACCGTTGGGTTCATATTGACATCTAGAGTTGTTTGACCTATAGTTTGTCCCATTTAGAGACTGTTACCCTCGGCACATTTTTTGGTGCAAAGTGGGCCACACGTGGACCCCACTTTTGTCCGAAATTACCGTTTTGCTCCTGTGTCCAAATTGGACGAAAGGAAAGTGCTTTTTAGCTATTTTGCTTATTCTGAAAATGTTGGTGATGTTTATTTCAGCATTCGGATACATTTGTTCTGCGGCCATAGCTTTTGATCCTGTGCGTTTGACTTCTTGACAGTACACCTTGCAACTTTCTTACCAGGCAAGATACCTTGCCAAATTGTTACAGTATTTTACATGCTTAGTATATTTCTGTATAATTATTTCATTCTGTTTATTTATTGCATATGTAGTTCCTTTCAGTCATTATTATATATTAGATATGTTGACACACACTTGACACTTAGTATCATAGAGGACAATTATTAGGCGTATGGGCTTTTAACCACTCTGGTAACACCGTAGTCACTAGCACGCACTATGGTGGGTCGTGTTCGATGGTCGCTACCCTCGCGGTATGTCGATTGATGGAGTCCGAGGGTCGCTACCCCCGCGGTATGTCGGCTGATGATGTCCACTGACGAGCGTGAGGTTGTGAGGATTAGATCGAGTAGCCTACCCTTGCCCATACGTCGAAAAGTTGTCCTCATTTGCATTCATATAGATTGTCTTGTACAGCGTACTTATTTATTTTCAAATTATATGCATGTTTACTGTATTCAAGTTGGCTCATATTTTCTGTATCTTGTTACGTCCCTCTGAGGACCTGGTCCTCTGCCAGGTGTATCTGCTCTTGAGTATTTGCAGGAGTACGGGCCTGGACCTGACGCATTCCTTTCTGTCGAGGAGGTCTTACCTTCTGAGCATCGTTGATTATCTGGCGATAGATTCTTTTAGCTGATACACTTCTGTCTTCATATTATTTTATATTGGAGATTTTATACTCCTCTCTCATTTTAGTTTTGGATATAGTCTTTGGTAGTGGATTTGTCTCCACCTGACTATTATTTTGGATATTTCAGACTCCTTATTCTAGTTAGTATTTCTTTTCTATGACTTGTTGTGTGGATGAGATTAGCATATCTGTGACTTGTGACATTATATATACCACATGTGAGTTTATATTCATATTACAGCGTACGTATGGGTTATGGTTTCCATATATTGGAGTTGCCATATCCATGCGGCTGGCATGCTTACGTGTTCCTAGTCCTACGTATTTGGGACTGGGGCGTGACACATAAGGCTGGCATGCTACGTATTCCTAGTTCTACGTATTTTGGGACTGAGGCATGAAAAAAAGTACCCAAGCTATGAACTTGGTGCACTTTTACCAAGTATGCCAGTAGTGAGGTATGGCGCACAAACAAACACAAGAAGGTCTACTAAAAGATAAACACAAGTTCCAAGATAAGGCACAACAGTCAAGACACCCTGCAGTTGAGAACACAATTTGCGAGAATGGTCAGAAGTCTTTGCTTAGTCATTAAGTAATACGAAAGGCTACAAAGTGTGCAGTCTCTGGAGAATGTCAAATAGTGCGCCACACAACAAAGTGTGCCATTCTCCAGAAGGGACAGTGCATCGGTAAGAAAAGTTCAATAAATTGTGCCAACTTGACTTTTTAAGCAGTGGCGTACATTCTTGATGACTTGCAGACCTATTCAAAAGTGTGCCAAGTAGGATTGGCGTACTTTTGAAGGAATTGTCTTAGTAAAAATAATACGTATGAGTAGAGAAGTACGCCTAGAGTACTTAACATATCTTGGCGCACTTTCTAAAAAATTTGTGAAACACACACAAATGCGCTCACTGGAACTTCGCTTATGCGACAAGGGTTCCCTGCGTACTTTTTGTATGCATTCTCAAGCCAATTTTGCACTCTCCGGCTTGCTATTATCGGGCTCCAAGAGCAATCAAATCCAAGAAAATTAAAACCATCAATGAGATAAGTTCTAAGTGTTACCCAAAAATAAAACCGATCAAATGATAAAAATAAGTTATACTAATAATCAAAGCAAGATCCAAGGTTGTTCCTTCGGTTGGCAAGTTGTACTTGCCTACGGTCAAGTTCTAGTCTAATACCAACACTATCAAGGTCACCTACAGCCAAGGCCAAGCTCGGCTGCTGGTCTCTGCTGGGGAAGAAATGAAGAAGGAAGGAGAAATAATATAAAAAGAAAAGTGGAGGAAAGTGAATGAGATTGCTTATATAGCCAAAAGATTGATTGTAGGCTTGGATCATAATCCATGCCTCTCACCCGGGTTTATCTCAACCACCCACCAAGAAAACCAAGAGACCAACGGTCCAAAGCATGCAACTAAAAAAACTTACAAAAACAATTAAAATGCATGAATGACATAAAGCAAGATAAGCAATTAAACAATAAGCAAACTATATATGTATAATACGCGTATACCAGGTACGAATATTAGAACAGTGAGACGAGTCTCACAACCATCTTCATCTAGTTGAGTTCTCGTATAATAATAGTTATCAGGCCAGTATTCAGATGGCTCCGTTTGAGACATTACAGAAGGAAGTGCAGATCTCCATTGGCTTGGGATGACATTGGTGAGCGAAAGATGTTGGAACCAGAGATGATTACTCAGACATTAAAAAGAGGAGAAGAAATTGAGAACATTTTTAATGGCAATATATGTATACCTGGAACAAGTGATATCATCTGAATATATGACAATGTCGTTCACCCATCCATCCCTCTTTGTCTCTCAAGCTCCAACTCTCATATCACAAACAAAAGATAATTTTGATTATAAAGATAAATATAGTAAGATTTTAATATCTCCTAACACTGCCCCTTAGGAGTAAGTGTTAGGTTTATTCAGTTTGAACCGAAATAAAATAGTCAAAACCGAACAAAATCGTAATTCTAAAAAATCCAAAATCGAAACGGAACTGAAATTAGACCAAACTGAAATAATCAATTCGATTTAATTGGTTTATTTGGTTTTTTCCGTTGGACTATTTATATTGTTTAATCGACGGGCACAAAGTTGAAATCATTGTTAAATTAGATTAAAATTATAATTTTATATATATATATTTGTTGTATTTCAAAGTTGAGTCCAAAATTGGACTAGTTGTTAAACTATCAAATTTGGGTTTCAAAACACGCATAAAATTATTGTTTTTCAAAATATATACATTTGAATCATAAAATATACGCAGAATTGAAGATATTTACTTAATTGCAATAAGCCTTATTCAATTTTTGATTTTTGACTAAATCTAAAATTTAAAACTGAATAAATTTTTTAATATTTTTAAAATCGAAACTGATTTTTTTTTTTTTTTTTCAAACCGAACAGAATAACTTATTTAGTTTGTTTCAGTTCGGCGGTCCAAAACCGAATAATTCTCACCCCATTTTACAAGAAAGTGGGCCGGACTTCTTCGTTAATTAATTAGCATCAGAATTCACAAGCCCGTTTATAAATACTCGTATTAAATAGATTACCACCAATTGCTCCCTACGCACCTTCCTTCGACGACGACGACCTTTTTTCTCTCTCTCTCTCTGTTCTGGTCTGGTATGGTTTCCTTCTCTCTCTCTTAATAATTGGAACTTTTGTGGGAAAGCTTAGCTTAGCTTAGGGAAAACGAAGAGTAGATGAACTAGGGTTATGGTTAGGGTTTTGGGGAAGTTTTATGGGAGGGTCTGCGTGATTTTTTGCTATTTGTTTTCTCTATTTTAATTAGGTACAATAGAATTTCATGTGCTTGAAGTGTTAAGTTCTCTGTTCTTTTCCACTTGACATGTTTTGGAACACCGGAGATGCAAGTTCTCTGTTCTTTTCCACGTCATCTCTGTTCTTTTCCACTTGACATTTTCTCAATACTAGAGAGTTCCTTCTTCAAAACCTAGACGTATGGCTAATTGACATGTTAAGACTTGTGTAGGTACTGTTAGTATCTCAATGGACTTCACTCATTTCTGTTGCTTGCACAAACATTGTTTGTATCTCAATGTGGGTCGATGGCATCAGGAGGAGGTGGGTTGATTAAGGATGATTCCATTATAGCCTCAAGGCAATCCTATTCGAAGGAAACTATATAGGAGCAATAACAAAATATGACATTGTTCAATAGCTAGTATAACAATTATACAAATAGCTACTTAACTATTGACATCATTAAAAGCATTTTTTTATTATCATTTGATATGTTGGACAATGATATTTGAATTACTTGGATTATGATGATATTCTAAAAAAACAATTTGTGATTTAAATTTTTTTTAAAGTACATTTTAAATTCAGTCCGGGGTGCTCCGCCCTTGGCAACAAATCTTGTATCTTCCCTAGTGTTAACATCACCTAATCTGTTGTTCAATTTAGTTTCTAGGGTGTCAACTCTAGTGTCATTTGTGTCAAGCCTATGGTCCAGATCACCAAGTCCATTGTCTTGCTTGGTCTCTAATGTGTCAACCCTAGCATCTAGTCGACAAACTGGTCACGGCACATATCTTGGTGCGAAAGTGATCAAACTGCTCGACTCATGCATCTCGACACGGGAGAACTGCCATTTCCCGAGAGGCATCCCTCGGGTGCGATGCAGGAGATCCACTGTTGCTCGGATCCAATTGTGGAGAGCCTATTGGAGTCAAGGCTGACATGGGACAAGTTAAGCTGATTAAAAAGAAGAAACCATCACGTTTATTATTAATTTTTTTTTTAAGGGAATATAAGAGTTACTGTTCTATTCAGATGTTTTAGGAAGAAGAGAACCCCGTGTATTGTTTCCTGTTTTATTTTGACTTTCTTTAAATCACCAAAAAATAGTGCTAACTGGTCCTAGCCTCATGTTAAGTGACTCCTATATTATATCCTACATGTGCTAGTGAAAAAGGTAGGTGCTAATAGGGAAGCACCCTATCGTTTCTCATTATGTTGGTGGATTTTTATCCTCTGACCCTTGGTTTGTAGTATATTGTTATTATGACAATTTTAAGTAGAGTTTTGTTTAGCATACGGCTTATTGGAATTCTAATTTGTTAGATTGAGCAATAAAGAGGGATTGCTTTTTCATCTTGTGCTGTATATATTGTGAATTTATTACGTGTTACTTTGTTGTTACTAAACATTCTGTAAGCAATTTGGAGATGAATTATATTTCAGAAAATTTTCTGTACTGATAATTTTTAAAAAAAAAGTAGCTGAAACGAAAGAACTTTTGATAATTTGGAAGTTACGAAAGGTTTCGCCATCTGTGATGGCGAAAATATGGAAAAGTATTATTTTATATTTTTTTACATTTTAGATATGGGAAGAATTATTTTATATTATTTTTAAATTTTCGCCATCTGTGATGGCAAAATTTTGGCTGATCGGTTTTTTAGGTTTTGGTTTGTTTTTGGGTTTTGTGTTTATGGTTTATTTTCGTTTTTGTTTTGTTTTATGTTTGGGGTTTGTTTTTTTGTTTTATGTTTATGGTTTGTTTTGGTTTTTGTTTTTTGTTTTTTTGGATAGTTGGGTTTGGTTTATTTTTGGTTTTTTTTCTGGGTCACTTATCAAATTTTTTTCTTTTTTGTAACCTTCATATTGTAACGTTTATATTTTTACAACGTCTCTTTATTTTTCATGTCTATAAATTTCTTTCATTCTATTCATTTCTTACTCCACCCACGTATACTTTAAAAAAATTTCTTCTATTCTTTTCTCACCCAACAGAAGGTGATTTCTTACTCAACAGAAGCTAGTTCAGCTTACTCACTGTATTTAGAAGCTCACTCTCTTGTCATGAATCAAAGTCTAACAATACTATGTTCGATTGGAGGTGTGCTAAATGTGTTAGTTTATGAAGGAGGTTTAACATATTTTTTTTTAATTAATCGAAATATTTCGTTTGATAGTTTACGTAATCAAATTGTTGAGCAACGTTCTATTGATTATGAATTTATATTGGTACATATTTTTTTAACTAATTGTATAAAGTTAGTTAGTGAACAAGCATGAAAATTTATTCTCGAAGTTAATGTACAAGCAACATACATTAATATTTATGTAACTTCACCACCACCTATAATTAATATTGTAAGTAGTATACGCGCTTCTAATCAAGTTAATACTGCTCCTAGTTCTTCTCATCAAGTTATTTCATTTAATGAACAAGAACATATAGTAGATGATGGTAATAACGACGATGAAAACAGTGATGATTTAATTGAAAATTTAGATGATGAATTTGATGGCAATGTTGATAGTGTTAGCATTTCTGGATTATGCGTTGGAAGAAAATTTGATAATCGTTCTGAATTTAGATGTTTTATTAGTGATATAGAAATTGCACATAATTTTATTTGTCATGCTACTTTAAACAATGCTAGTGGGATTGTATATAAATGTAATGATTCAAGTTGTAATTGGAGAGTATACGCTAAAGCCGTTGGTGAAGGTTTTGTTATTGCTACGCTAGAAAATATACATTCTTGTTTATGTGGACTTACAACAGGTTCTTATCCATTAGCTACTACTTTATGGGTTAAAAATAAGATTATTGATAAAATTTGAGATAATCAGTCGTATAATCCATCGCATGTTGTGAATGATATATATAGAGAGAACACGGAATATATATTAAATATTGTAAAGCTTGGAAAACTAGGGAACTTGCTCTATCTTGAGATAAATGGTAGTTATATTGATGCATATAGTAGTCTTGAAGAATATGGTTTTAGAATTATTGAGACAAATCCAGGTAGCCAATGTTGTATACAAACTACAAAAGACAATTGATTTCAAAGAATTTTATTTGTTTTAAGGATGCATTGATGGATTTTTAAGGGAATGTTTACCTGTGATTAGTACTGATGCTACTTTTATTTCCTCTAAATATTAAGGTATTTTATTTATTGCTTGTGCTCATGATCCAAATTATCAATTATATCCAATTGCTTATGCTGTTGCTGAGAGTGAAAATACTGATTCTTGGAGTTGGTTTTAAAATGGTTTGAGAACATCTTTTGAAAAATATTTTGATGCATGTAATACAATTTTTTTATATCAGATAAACAGAAAGGATTGATAAGGGCTATGCGTGATATCTTTCCAGAATTGTCTCATTTTTTTATATTTAACATTTTAAACAAAATTTGAAAAAAAGTCTTCAGGTTTTCCAATTTTCAACGTAGTTTAGACTATCTTGCTAGATGTTATAATGAAACAGATGTGAACTATTGTTTGGAAAAAAATAAAGCTGAAAACATAGATGTTTACAATTGGCTCGTTGGAGTAAATGATGAAATTCGTATTTTTTCACATTGGATAACAGCTTATTCTCCTTATCCCAGATTAGGTATTAATACGTCGAACCTTGCTGAATGCTTCAATAACTGGGTTAAAAATTTACGTGATAAACCAATAACAACTACTTGATGGGATTCGAGCCAAAATTATTATACTTGAGGACAAGAACCGACAAAAAGCTGAAAATCTTCAAACTGATTATTGTCCGAAGATATTGCAAACTATGGCTCTTATCATAAAAGAAAATCACCGGCTGCAAACGTTGAATCAAGGTAGTCAAAGACGCAATGCGCACTTGAGGCGCAAAGGGTCCAAATCGTCCGAGACGCAAGGTGCACTTAAGGTGCGCGTCCGAGCGACGCGAGGCACAAAAATTATATATATATATATATATATATATATATATATATATATATATATATATATTCATATCGGATTTCTACATTGATAAACATGTGCGCTTCAAATTCTCCCATGTCTAGGTTGCAATCACTTAGAATTGAGTGAGAGAGAAAACAGTAAAAAAAAAAGTACATCAGTTCAAAAAATAGTCTAAAAACAGTACAACAGTTAAAAAAATAGTCTAAACATAGTTATTTTTTTCACAAGATTTTCAAGACGTACCTAGGTGCGCCTTAACTATTCTAAGGCGCTCGAAAAAGGCACCTAGGTGCGCCTTAAGAGTTGCGTCCTGCCCGGAGTGTCCTGAGGCGCTGCACCTGCACCTAGGAGCAAGGCGCACCTGAGGTGCGCCTTTGACTACACAGCGTTGAATATAGTTAGATATTTGTTTGAAATATTAGATTGTAAAATAAATAGAACATGTGTTGTAGACTTAAATGAAAAATCTTGTTTATGTTTAAAGTGGTATCATACTTTGCTTCCATGTGTACATACATGTTATGCATGTAAGTCTAAAAATATTAGCATCGATAGTTTTTATTCAGGTACTTTTTCTAAGGAAGCATTAAGAAGCGTATATGAGCCGCACTTGGAGCCAATTCCAGCCCCATATAACCTCCAAAGTACATTGGTTAGATGTCATATTGGAGTACCAAATGTACGACGCAAGACGGGAAGACCAAAGAAGAACCGAATCATAGCGAATGATCAAGATTCAAGAGATCTTCGATGTAGTAACTGCAATGGTTTAGGACACAATAGAAGGAGATGTACAAACCAACCAAGAGAATGAAGTTTGTATGTAATTTTATTTTATGAGAACAATATGTAATTTCATTGAAATAAAAGATAGTTACATTCAAATAAAGTTTATATTGATATAACAATTTTATCGACCTCTCTTGTCTAATTGTCGATAATTCGGACGATCAATCTCTCTTAGATTGAGTCGGTCCCTTTTTTCTCATGTATTCTCCGGGGCCACATCATCACCAACTTCTTGACTGTCCTCCACTTGAGATGACATCGTTGCTGATGGAGTTGTCAAGATATGCGTATAGCTGGTAACTCCGGGGACGAATAGGCTATCCCACTGAGAATCTCCCTCGTGGGCCTACTGGGTAGTGTCCGCACGGGCCGGCGCCTGAGAAGTGCCCTAGTCAACCCAATGAGAAGTGCCTTCGCCAGCCGCTTGAGAAGTGCCCTTACCAGCCCATTGAATAGTGCCTGCACCAGCCGTTGCCTGAGTAGTGCCCCAGTCAGCCCACTGAGTAGTGTCCGCACCAGCAGTCGTCCGAGAAGTGCCCGCACTGGCCGGCGTCTGAGGAGTGTCATCTTGCATTGACAGACTATCAGCCTGATACCAAACAGAGGTATACTTCCTAGGGGGACATGCTTGTCGTTGTCTAACAAGACTCCGAGGATAATCTGCTAGAATATGTAATGGAGGGTTGGGAGGAATCAGACCTATTTGCATAGCAGTCAAAAATTTGCCAACCGCTGTGCGCAATGGGTCGCTCACTTTATGATTTTGGTATGCCATATTTAAATTTTTGAAGTATGATTTCTTATAATTTGCATATGATTTCTTATAATTTTTGAAGTATGATTTCTTATAATTCGCCAACCGTTGTGCGCAACCATTACAAATTATGGGCATATGATTTCTTATAATTTTTGAAGTAAAATTTGTTAAACTTTTGAAATAACTTACCATCTTGAATAGAGGACATCATTTGAGACAAATATGCCACCTTATGTGTCTCAAATCTTAAATTCCACCCAGGAATCAATCTTCGTGCTCTGACAGTTGCATTGCCTCTACCACGATTGAAACATGGTGGCTCATCAGGAATGTGTTTTATCATCCAGAACTGTCGTATAACACGATCAGCTGGATGATATATGATATGATCGTGGAATATTATAAAAAATCTATGTAGACTCAATCCATAGGCTGTTGTGACTATCTCAGGAGGATTCAGCCCAAGCCGGTATAGTAAAAAATAGCCTATTTCATGTGAAAAAATTATAAGATTTCATGTAAAAAAAATTATAAACATGTTGACTATGTAAAATAAATAAAAAAATTACCTCGTAAAACCTTAGTGAATCGAATTGGCCCCGATATACAGTAATATCCTTGTGAGCACATCGAGTTGGATCTGTTGCAGCCGTCATCCAGCGTAAAGCAGATGGAAAGACACCAGCATCGGTATTAATACGGGAGACTGCCTACCGATATAGAAGTGCTCGTAGGACCAAACATAGAAAAATTATATCATATAAGTACACATATATCTTTAGTAAATAAAATTATATGAAAATTTATACCTGTATTAATGTCATACATCCACTCAAATTTTTTTTTATCTACTGAGGTAAATTGCACAAAAGTTGACATGGAGTTGTACAAATATGCCAACATATATGCTTCCCATGCATGACATAGGTTCTGCCAGATTTTGCAGAAAGGGTAAAAAAACGTAAATTTGTCCTAGCTTCTGAGTTTGGAAACAAAATATCGTTGATTAGACCTAATAAGTAGGCCCTGGTGCAAGCACGAATCTTAACAGAAAATTTAAAAATGATATCAGTTAAACTAAATAAAAAATATATTACATAAATAATAACATTAAATGTTATACTTATCCGATTCACACCCACTATGATTTCTTCCTCACCAATACGATCTAGGTGCATAAAGTTGTGACGGAGCCAATGAAAGCGTCACAAAACTTTTACCATAGATGTTAGGTGGCTCCACGCCTAAGTACTTCCTAATCACAATTTCGCCACAAAATGACTCATCATCATCAAATATTATAGGTTCACCCGTAATAGGTAATCCTAAAATATTTGCCACATCTACTAGCAAAATGGTTATTTCTCCGAATGGTAACTGAAAGGTATTTCTTCCGGGCCACCACCGCTCAACTAAATTGAAGATCAAGTTTCTGTCGTGACGTAGAAAATGTAACTGATCAATATAATCAAAACCAAATACGTTCACCAATGCATATTGTTCTTCAGTCAACATCCAATACCCAACCTCCTTCTCATAACGCCATGCGACATGCTCTTGTGCTCGTATAGTTTCAGGACAATCGTATTGCTGTATATGAGATATATAAATGATGTTATTATTAGACATGTAAAAAAATATAAATTATATTGACTAAAATAATTGAATTTTAATATACATGTCAAGAAAATAGTAAACTAGAAATGTGCGACTCACGCTGCTGGATAATCATATCAGTGGTAGGCCCTCCGGAAATACGTCCATCGTTTTGGGTATTCATCTGTAAAATGTTAGTTAGGATTTAAATTCGAAAAATATTAAGATTATAGTTAAGATTTTTGCTAAAGTTATGGTTATGATTAAAATAGTTAGTATTAGTAATGGTATTAGGGTTATAAAAATGTTTGGGATTATGGTTAACACGGTTAGTATTAGTATTAGGGTTAGGATTAAAATAGTTAGGTTATGGTTAAAATGATTAGGGTTATAATTAGGTTTATGGTTAAAATGATTAGGGTTATAGTTAGGTTTATGGTTAGTGTTAGTGTTTCCTAACCCTAAATTCTAATCATTTTTACTACACCATAACATTAACTACGTAGTAACACTAATATTAACTACTTAGGATTAGCAAAATAGTTATGATTAGGATATAATCATAACTATTTTGCTAAATAGTAGTATTAGATTATAACTAAAATTAAAATTACAACTAATAGTTTTTCTTCCGTCATACTAAAATTAATTAATAATATTAACTATCAAAACTAAAATGATACAATTATTTAGAAAAATAATTAACATGCTAAATATTAACACTAACACTATATTATTCTGTTTTTGTAAAAATATTTTTTCTGCCTTCATCATGCTAACAATTATAAGAACATTCTAACCATTATAAGAATGACTAAAAAGATAGTTAATACTAAATAATTATGGCTACTAAATTGATACAACTATTTAGAACAATTATAAATATAAATATGACTAAAAATATTACTTAAAAATAAATAAAAAATATTACAAATCAAACATTTCTCTTCTTGTTCTTCTTTTCTTCTCTGCTACTGCTTCTATATTTCCTCTTCTCTGCTACTGCTTCTCTATTTCCCGAATATCAAATAGTCTTCTATGGATTCACTACTCCTTCCTCCTTATACAACCCACACACCAACCACTCATCCACCCTCTTAAACCACCCATCCTCTTAAACCACCCACCCAACCGCGGTTCAATATCTCCCACCAACCAACCCGAACCAACCCGAACCGCCAGCTACCCGAACCGGTCAGATTTTTCCCAACTCAGTTGGCGAAAGTTTGACGCCACGTCAGCGTGTTGAAATTTTCGCCAACAAAGTTGGCGAAAATCTGACGATGAAGCCACGTAAGCGCAGCCACGTCAACATAGAACAACACGGTTAATAATTGTTTGATTTTCGCCAACACAGTTGGCGAAAATTTGGACGAATCCAAATTTTTGCCGACTCGGTTGGCAAAAATATGTAAATGTTGATTAAAAATTTATCTGTTGTATTTTCGCCATTTGTGATGGCGAAAGCTTTCGTTATTCATAATTTTTTTAAAATAGTTTATTTTTTGTAATTTATTTAAAAATATTTTCGTTAGAGTAAATTTTCGATTATATTTTTATATATGGTTCTAAAACTTAAAGAAGGTGTTCCCTGAGCTGATTGAGTATTGATTTCACCTGAACTTGGAAGATCACACACATTTCATTGTGGGAGTTGGGGATCGGGGGGTGATAGTGGCAAAACCACTCCGATTTTGGGTTTGGATGTAGGAAAGGCAAAAGAACGTTTATAAGACATTTATGTTTGATATTGTAGTTTTTGAAATTCTAATTCTAACAGAATATGATGTTACCTAAACGGATAAACCCATGCTTTAATGTTTCTTGAAACCTATGATGACTTAGTCCCAATCTCTATCTTTAATATAGGATTCATTGTCATATCATATATTGCTTGTTTTTAGTTGATGGCTCTAATAACATTTGGTACTGTCTCTAGGCTAATGGAGTTGCGCCCTGATTCTCATCCAACTAATGGCTTTCCTGTGGTGCATAAGCAGATATCCTTAGATGTCAAGGTCTCACATTTACGTTACTTGCATTTCTGGATAAAGATGAAATGCCTAATATGTCTGTTGCTACTACGAACACGCCACTCAATTACGTTTTCTGTACATTTCTGGATAAAGATGAAATGCCTAATATGTCTGTTGCTACTACGAACACGCCACTCAATTGCATTTCTTTTGTTTCTAATTTGATTTGGTTAACAGGACTTGTTAATTGAAATCTGGCTACTTGCTCCTTTGTAGGAACATATTTTGTTTGTACGCAACTTCCTATTAATAACATCTTAACCTTCTGTCACCAAGTTTCGTCCGCTTATCATATTGTTTTGCAGATTCCTCACTGTAATGTGACATCTAAATGTTGTTTTGGTTTTCACAGGGAAATAAGACGGACATTGTAATCTGTAAATATGATGATAAGGTTTTGGTAAGTTGAAATGCATACTTGATTCCTTTAACCATTCATCCTAGGGTACTCATACTCAAATGGTCAATTCAGGTCATTGTTACCCAGATAGGATGCATGGGAACCATTCTTCATGCAAGGTCAGTTATATTTCTTCTTTCATAGACAATCAAACATATATCCTGTTGAACTTTAATCAACCTTCATGATTGTGGTCACTTCAGTGTGATGAAGACCAAACATATCTTATCCCCAGGTTTTGTGAAGTATGGAAAGGGCTATGCACTGAATTCTTGTATTATGTTCTGAACATGCTGTCATTATCTGATAGTTTGCATTATTTACTGTTAGCTCTTACTGTTTTGTTTTCTTATATATGATGGGATATCATTTTGTAGGGTGTCTTTATGTTAGATGGACATGATTCCAGTGTCTATTTGCATCTATAAATGAGGAACTAGGTTTCTCTTATGCCCCGGGGTGGGGGTGGGTGGGGGTGGGTGGGGGGGGGGGGGGGGGGGGGGGTTGGATGAGCTAAAAGGGTTTGGGGTGTTTTCTAATAACACAAAATGCTCCCCAAGTTTTTTGATTGCCTGAAAGCTGTCCATTTCTTTGGAATGTTCCATTATATGTGAAAGTTTTATCTTGCAAATCGGACACTTAATCTTGGTTAGGGATGCTAAAGTGGACAATCATCCTGATCAAATACATAATGATTATAATATGAGTTGACTTGTTAATTCTGTTGTTGTTGGGGCTATGGAAGGAACTGTTGTGGATGTTAAGTGCAGTATCAATTTAATCACAATCTTTAGATGAGAAAGAGTTACTATTGGTTATATTAAGAATTTACCATGTCTGGTTTGAATATGTGCATGTGAGGGCATGTTTGGTTATATATTTAGCCACACATACTGTATCTGCAGATTAGATGCTGCGCATTATCTTGCTTTTTAATATTTATCTAGGATATATTGCGGCATGTACCTTCACCAAGAATTGGTTTCCCATGGAATATTGAGATGGAATTGTTTTACGGATATTTCTTGGGGACTTAAGATGCATCTAGCCAGTACTAAATAGATAACCTACTTGAGATATAGTCTGTGGTTCATTTGATTTCTAGAGAACTCACTGTAGAAATTGGAAGTTTGTAGAATTGTAGGTTTCCTTGAAAATTTGATCTTTGTGTTTGTGTTAACTACAGCTTGTTCTATTTAACTAGATTTTTGACGGTGCATTCTCTTCTGATGTTAGGAAAGAGGAAAGTGAAGGTATATACATGGTTCCAACTTTTAGCATTTCCACAATATTCGGTAAAAGAGATGAGGTAAAACAATTATATTTCTGGAATTTCAATAATTATTTGCTTATTTTTTTTCCAACAAACTGAAGAGATCAAGACACTTTCATTTGGCCATTTACAGCCTCTTCTGGTTGCATGTGCGCGACAACTGATTGAGCATATAAGGTTTGCTTGTTTTTCCTCTGAATATTCAGGTTTGATGTCGAATTATGTGTTCTACTTGTTGTGCAAGTAATGCTAGTGTCAAAAAGGATTTAGAGCCGAAACCAAAAGGACCAAAATGATTGGTCCCAATCTTGAAAGCAATCCAACATATCCTATAAAGATGGATATATTCAACTTTTGTGAAGCTATTAGTGACTAAATACTATGGTCAGTTTTTCTTAAGAATTATATTTTACTTAGAAATACAAAGAGAGATGTATGCCTTGAATTGGTGTTATTATCAAAAGCCTATATCTGCATACTACATCCATGCTATTTTAGTTACAAAACATGAAATAGACCTATTATTTTGTTACTTTCAGACATATTAATGCTTTACATAGAAGATGTCCCTCGTGGAGTTACCTATGACCCTTTCCGATATTGTGTTGAATGTGAGACAGGCATTGAAAGCACTGATAACTGTTAGAGAACTGCATATTTCTTTGTACATGTGTGTCCTGTGTTTGACTATCCAAGAGTGTTTTCATATAAAACATTCCAAGAGATGACATGGGATTGCCCCTACATAGAGCCACATGCCTGGGATTGTCCCTACATAAAACCACGTGCCTATATGTAACTAGCTTGGAAATTATGTTACTCTAGTCATAGTCAGGTTTGTGACTCTACATAGAGCCACCTGCCTATATGTAACTGGCTTGGAAATAACATTACTCTGTCATAGTCAAGGTTGTGACTATAGACATAGTCAGGATTGTGAAGGGTTAGAATTAGGCTATTATATGTACCGAGGACTTAGTGACGCAGATATGGAAACCCCGATCGTTGTACCAACAACCTGATATCGAGAGATGGCACCTCAATCCTCATACAAGAGAATTAGAACAAGAGAGAAACTCTGATAATCAACTCAAAAATAACAGCCATGAATATAGCCTTCTTCGAAACAGAGCCCCTACTTATAAGAATTAACTTAGCCTAAGCTCCAAGAAAGAAATCCTTACAATTCTAATAAATCGACAAAATAGTAAGGATAAATGATTAAGAAATCTTAATAAACTAGGAACAAATCGACAAAATTAGCAAGACTAAATATAGAATAAATCCTATCAAACTAAGAAAAAATCGACGTGGTTCTCCCATGCCTGTTTCGAGTTGTGAGGGGTCAAACCATTATAATTAGAGCTATTATTCACTCCCGAGGACCTGGACTCAACCATGGACCATAGTTTGCAGTATCGACCGAAACGAAATGACAAATACCAATACGGTTTGGCATATCCATATTCGATACCAATTGCTACCGGTACTGACTGATACTGACGTTGTAGTCTCTTTCTGAGTCAATTCGATAGCGATAAATGATAAATGAGTTAAAAAGATTGAAAATTAAAGTTAACGTAATGATTCACTGCAATGTTAGAGTGTATCAATATTATTTCTCATTGATAGATTCTAACCATTACCATTTGTCGAAGTTGTATATATTATAAATTCACAATATTTATCCATATTAATATTATTCTATTTAAAACTAATGAGAAGTTTCATATAATATAGAAAATTATGTCAAGATGTATCAAATCTATTGTAGCTAAACGAATCTGGATGTAAACCAATCAACAAGGCATGACTATTATTTCATTCAATTTAAAGTTATGCCTAAATGTGTAAAATATTTTCTTTAGAATTTAATATATTTTTTAATAAAATTATGTCTAAACGTATCAAATATAATGCAGGTAAACCAACCACCATATAAATCAATCAACAAGGTGACTTTTATTTCATTTAATTTAAAATTATGCTTAAATATGTAATTTTTAATATTTTTTTAATAATTATTTTCTTTTCGATATCAAAATATCCGATACTCCAATCTGAAACCGTTGATGCTGTCGATACCTGCAATCCCGATACTCATATAAAGGGTTCGATACCGATTCAGATACAGATGCTATGAACCTTGTCCTGGACCTGACTCAAATTTATCCAATTGGACTGTACCCAACTTTGGGGCGAAAGGGTCTAATAATCAAAATAGGCAGGGTTCAAGTCCCTGATAAATCTTAACAAACCTGAACTTGGACTCTATGATGGAAGAAATATTAGCTTTTAGTGTATTTTTATACATTGTAGTGGAATATCTGAATGGGACATGGCCCGAATCCACCCATGGCCCGAATCCACCCAAAAAAATTTGGTGACGGATGTGGAACAGTTTCTTTGTAAAGAATCCAGAATTAACCCTACACTTCTAAGAATCCAGAATTAACCCTACACTTATATGGGTAGGGCCCATACGAGGCTTGTCCGATGTACACGACTTTTCCGATGTTTTTAAGGGCCTGGGACAAAGACTGAGAATGAGCCCCCCTATTACAAACTCCCTAAATCTTTTTCCTTTGCACTTAACTATCATAATTAAAAGATCAAACTTAATTCAAAAGTTGATAACCAAGATAAACAATTCCAATTTCCATAGAACAAAAGATAAGCAATTCACATAAATTCAAATTTCATTTAAAGGTACAACATTTTAAGGCAATATTCAAATCCAGTAAATTAATCATAGGCCTAAAGGGTGAAACACCTAATGCATAATGGTGTAGCACTTCGAATCAGAAAAAAAAGGTCTAGCACCTTTACACCTAAAACCAAATAGCAAAAAATGTGGCCATATTATAGCAGATTACTTATCTAAAGATCAAGCTACAAGCGCCACTTTGATCTTTCTACTCAATGTGATGCTCGTAGTCTATCCTCACTAAACCACTTGCTTGTAGTCTATTTTCTGATTTATGTAGCAAACTTATGATGTCGGATCTCTAGCTCCAGCTTGAGGGGGGATGTTAGAGTCATAAGTCAATCTTATTTTCTTATTTGGGTACAATCAAGTAGTTGTGGATGTATTTATCATCATATATCAATATAAATACATATGAGATACAACTTGAGTTTTATCAATTGAACTCTCTTCTCTTATTTCTCTTTATCTCCTCTCCTCTCTCGTCTTCTAAATTTCACCGACATCATATCCCTACTCGGATATCGTTTGAGGAAAGATTGGATTGTATGATAAGGAACATGAAAGGTTAGTATACCTTCACAAAATATGGGATCCATGACACGCCACTAGGTATTAATCTTTTCTTGCAAGATAAACTCCAAAAGATGTTATGGATCTGGTCAATCAGTCACCAACCTGTTACTTGGTTCATCTGAATCATATTCGGTCTTGCTGCCATCTTGGTGTTGATCATAATGGGTCATATACAACAGAGTCAATCCAAGCAAAGACCATGCACTTGGTTTGATTGGATTATGAGTTGGTTCATGGGCTCGATTTAGACTCAAATCCAATGATTAATTGATTATGTTAATATAGTTGTGTTTGTGCTACCACATGAACCAATTAGACTTTGACATAATTAACTCATATTTCCATTATCTCATTTATCTAATTAGATTAGGATGAAATCCCATGAAGATTTGTAATATATTTGATTGAAATCAAATCAGATCTCAATCATATTTGGAATAGGATTTTGATTGATTAAAAATCTTACCAAGAGGAGGTGAATCCAAAGCCCCGACCCTCCCCTACAAATATAGGGTTAAGGGACAAAATATGCGAGACAAGATCACTTCAGAATCCGCCTGAAAATCACTAAAGAACAGTCTAGAACAAAAACCGGTCATATGTTTACCACCGACGGACATTAGGGTGGCCGACAGACCAGTCGACTTGCTAGGCAGCCGACAATACTACTTGTCTCCCATACCTTACGAGGCTTCTTTCTGTCACAATACTACTTGTTGTCTCCCATATTTTACGAGGCGTCTTTTTGTCGATATTTATGCCCGAATATGACAGCATGTTCCATATGCCGTAAACACATGACAGAATCATTTGTTGTTAGATGCTATGAGATTCATAGAGTTCACGAGAGTTGTGAGTTCGTAGTTACGAAACATCCAAATTGTTTGGTGTTAGCAATCTAGTCTTGATCATTTGGGGCAATCAATGAAGGTTTTCTTTAGTGGAGTTTTTGGTTGCCCAGATGCTCGTGTGGATCACCATTAGAGGTCAGATAGTTGTGTGGCTTGTTTTGTCAACAAGGTATACTCTTAACCATCTTGATTAAAATAAGATTCTAATATTTTCTTGATATGATTCTTAGATCTCATGAATTTTTTTTTTTGGATATGATTCATGTTGTTCAATGATAATCGAAATGTTCGATGATCGTAACAAGTTGGTCACATATTTGATTGTTCGATGATCTTTACGGTGCGATAAACAATCTCGAACATGATCTAGTTGTCGATAGGATCAAATTACAAGTACTAAGTTTTTTGTGAACCCTTCAGCAAATTATCTATATGTTTTAATATGTATCTAGAACAATCATCTCATCCTCTAGTAAATTTGCACGGTTAGAGACGCGCAGAGTTTGCAAATCGGTTTAGTGTACGAGGCGACCAACACAATTTTTTTGAATTATGAGGCGAGAATGGTTCTATCTACTACACTTTCCAGACCTGCCCCACCCCAGTAACAACCCTAGTCAGAATATAACCATGGTCATGGTTGAAATGACCTGGGGCTAGAGTATATATTAGGTGTTTTGAAATGCATTACTATAGCCACAGTTGTGAAAGGTTTAAAATATAACCGTGGCCATGATTCATATGAAAAATGGATTACATAATTTTTTTAGACGCATCTGTTAAATTGCAGTCTATTCTCCATCCATAATGAGCCCTTTTTGGAATGGAACAATCTCACAAGATTTGATGCTCAGAGGCTAATATTATAGTATATGTGGTTCTGATAGACTTATAGTTACAACAAGAACAACAAAGCCTTTATAGCATATTTTTTAGGTGGGCTATCTGAATCATTTTCTTTCATTCATCTCTCTTAAGGGCCATGTCCAATATAACAGTGAAGTTTGAAGATGGAGAGGGGAGAAGGAGAAAAGTAGGAGAAGAAAGAATATGAGAAAGGAGATTGGAAGGACTTGATATCCTAGGTTGCATCTCATTCTATTTATATTAATATACAATACATCCACAATTACTATTACTTCCTCATAAGATAAATAACAAAATAATTCTAACACCCTCCCTCAAGCTGGAGCATATAGATTAGACATGCCCAGCTTGCTACATAAATCAGAAAATGGACCACAAGCAAGTGGTTTGGTGAGGATATCACCTAATTGATCCTCAGACCGAACATAAGGAGTGATAATTTATTTTTTCAGCAACAAATCACGAACAAAATGTCAATCCACCTCGATATGCTTAGTGTGCTCATGAAACACCAGATTACTTGCGATAAACGTTGTCGACTGATTGTCACAATATATCTCCATCGGAATAGGAATCATAATTCATATTTCATGAAGAAGAGACTGCACCCACATCATCTCTGAAGCTGTATGAGCCATCGCACGATACTCGACCTCTACACTAGAACAAGCTACAACATTCTGCTTCTTACTACACCATGTTATAAGATTGTCACCCACAAATGTACAATAGCCAGAAGTAGACCTATCACTACGATTGCCTGCCTAATTAGCATCACCGAACTCCGTCACCGTAAGCAACTGGGAAAGTTTATACAAACCCTTTCCCGGTGCCACCCTTCAAGTATCATAGAATGCAAGAATCGTAGAATGCAAGAGATAGTATCCCAATGTGGTTGTCGAGGGGCATGCATAAATTGACTAACTACTCCAACTACATAGGTGATGTCTGGTCGTGTAACAATAAGATATATAAGTTTGCCAACCAACTGTCTATAATATCCAACATTCTTAAATAACTCTTCCTTGTCTGCATCAAGCTTGTCATGATAATCCATAGGTGTCTCAACTGACCGATATTCTAGCATCCCAGTCTCTGAGAGCAACTCTAGAACATACTTCAGCTGTGATAGATCTAGCAACCTCGATTCTAAGAAAATATCGAAGAAGACCCAAATCATTAGTATGAAACTGGCGACTAAGGTGTAACGACCCGCTCCGCGCAACTTGGAGAGCCGATTCAAACGACGCAAGTGCGACGACCTATCCCGCCTAGCTCGGTGAGATGACTCGCTTTATGCTAAGGCATTCAGACGTGACCCTTCAGAAGGAGTTCAGACAGACTTTTCAAAGGCGCGCTCGGAGTCTCGCTCGGTCGATGCGAATCATCGGTAAGGTGGGTGGTTCTGATGAACCTTTGCTTGGCCTTCACAATTAATAATTGGAAGATACATGCTAGTTTTCTAGCATAACTCGATGCATGCAAATAAAAGTGAACCCAACCAACGTAGCTAAGGGAATAATCCTATCTTGTATTACTTGCATAGAACATGGAATGTAATCTGCCGCTAGAAGATAGTAACTTTCTTATGTGTTTCATTCGTGCGAATAGAGTTTTCATTATGCGTCGTAGTATACGTCTCCGCACTATTTCTATTCTTGTCACGTAATTTTGTGCCACGGTCAAATAACACGATACATATCTTGATTCACCTAGTTTCGCCGGAAGACTATCGAATAATCGTTTCGTGCAAGTCTGAATCCTGGAGTATTCAGGACCGTTAGTTCGCTAAAGCAGTTCCCGAACTAGGGGATTGCAGCATGACAAGTCAAGCAAGATATGATCAACACAGCTCTGGGAGCAACACTCGTTCTGTACTGGATCTGACGGCTCAGTGAGTCGATAAGTTTGTGAACAAGATCCTAACTTGAACCTGATCCTGACTTGAACCTGAACCTGACAAAAGATCTGGAAGACTAGAGACTCGCATGGTCACAGACAACTTGTGCACAAGGTTTCTGAATCTGGTTCCTATGACGGTTGTCGGGACGTCGGGGCCGATCCGATCCGGACGGAACATTCTGATAGTTGCATGTTGAGTGGGCGGGATGGCGTGTAACGTCCCATGTTCCTTGCGTTGCACCCCATTCCGTCCCGGAGGAGATGACGTGTAGCGATTCTTGTACCTCGCGCATCTACTGTCCCGAGACTGTAACTCGTCCTTTATGGCCGTGCTAGTGACCTTTCATATAGATTAAGCCAGCACGCGAGCGGCAATCCGCGTGCATGTCGATCCTTGCATTTGTCTGGTGCACGATGCACTAGTTGTAATCAGAACACTTGATACCTGTGATAAGAGTTTGATGCACACCACCTTGTACCTTAGAGTTATTGATGCACGATATGCTATCTAGTTCAAGCGTAACACGTCTGTGACTAGAGCACGTTCGTAACATTAAGTTTCGTATGCGCATGTTTTTGCTTTATTACATGTATACATGCTTGTTTAACTTGATTTATGTCACGACCCGCATCCGGAAGTGGGACACGAGTACGTGACAACGTCCAGCCTACGCCGTATCAACGACATAGAATGCTGTCTAGGTCAACAATACTATCTATCAATATCTCACAATAATATCTCATAACCTGTCAATTATACTCTCAACTCCATAAGGAGGACAAGATGATAGTATAATGGCAATATCAATACTCAATCACAATAAAACTATAAGGAAGATAAATGGCAAGTTAATGATATAAAAGAATCCAGAGAAGTCTAGAAATATACGTCTCAAATCACCAACAATAGTCTAAGAGTCTAGCAATCCTCAACATTAAATATAAGTTTCAAATAATAACAACTCATAAGTCTCCAAGCTGGAAACAAATCCAGTACAATAGAAATACTAAGCTAAACTAGGCAACTACTGGCTGTGCCTCCCCTCGGGAACCTGCTAAACCTGAGGCTCCGGAAAATAACCATCATCTACGTCGTGTCTATAGAAAGTAGGACAAAAGTGTCCTCCAAGTCGTCTGAAAAATGTTATCCAGTCAGGTTTGGAGTGAAGCACATAACTCTAACAAAAGTTTCAATTAAATGATAAAGACTATAAAACAGTAAAAGTGAGTGTAATACATGATGAGAATGAAGAACTGAAACATAACTGACAATAGCAATATGGAAATAGGTAAATATAACCATATGGCATAACAAGTAGGGAACAATATGAGAAATAGAAATACAAGACTATATGGCAGAGCAGGTAATAAGAATAAGTAGACAACGCAATAGAGAGTAACTCAATGAATATGAAATAGACAGGAAATAACTGTACTAACTATGTATTTTGAAGTATTAGTGTTGGTATGTGATCGGCTTGGGAACTTGCATAATACGATAGGGCCTGGCTAATCATACGTGAGGTGTATGATTAACACTCAGAGTACTCTCTTGCACAGTAAAGGTATGATCACACATCTTGCTAGTACTTTTTCACCCCCGACTAGTACAGTGGATCCAAACCTTATAAGCCAGAAACTCCTAGGAGGTCAACGAATCTCAGTAAGAATCTTTGATTCAGCGTTTCTTACTTGGGAGCTCGTTTGGAGCTCGTTTCCCCGATGACGGGAGCTTCGTTTCTCCGGAGACGGAAGCTCGTTTCCCCGACGACATGATCGCTTCCCATAATATGACCATAATTTTAAAAGATGACATGAATTTTGTGAGAGAAATTGGAATATTTTCAATACACATTTATCAAAGTACCAAGAAACTAAAGATTTCTTACCTTGATGTTATAAAAAATTAACATGCGAAAGATCTCTATGTAACTTTGAACTGAACTTTATAAATTCTAATAAATTTTAAGATATTTATAAGTTTTGATAACAATAATTAATAAACATTAAAAATTTATTAGCACACGCTCCCATCACGCTCCCAAATTTAGAATCTTCAAAGTAGTCGTGCTTCCCCGCCCCCGCTCCCGCTTTCGTCCCCGCTCCCGCTTCTGGCTTCTAAGATCCAAACCATGACATGTCCCACAAGAATAACTTGCACAGTAAGCATGAAAAACAACATCTCATGACGGGGTTCTTTCTATACTAAACCAATCCGTGTACCATCGTGTCAGGAATCAAGTAGTGCATCACTAAGTACATGACTCATAGTAAATATCAAATAATGGAAACTATCAGAGAATGTACTCGCCTGGAATCCAGTGTGAAATGTCAAACAGTATCCGTATCGGTGCCTCAAAGAGCTAAATATGAAATATCAAGTCAAAATAGTGTTTTGGAATCATACACATGCTATACTAGCTTGATACTATGTCCCTAAGTCATTTCTAGGTCAAACTAGGTCGTACTAGGTCAATACCTTGCTACACTAGATTTTCTAATTCATACCGAGGTATCCTAGTTTATACTAGTATTACTACTAGTACTTTAGTTAATATTAGCTATACTAGATACTACTAGTATATATAACTCATATACATATATACCCACACTATATTACCTACTAACCCTTTGGCCTAATTCAATACCTTAGTATATAATCCATACCTTAACTCAACTAACCAATACTTTACCCTTACTTACTGTATCATAGTATCCAATAACTAATAGCTATTCTTAACTACTATTCTAATCCCATAGTACTTTAGTATATAGGTAGTTACCTTAGTGCCTAAATATCTAACTTGGATTCAAAACCTTGGCACTTACCTACTGATACACATCCCTTGCAATCTCTCATCAGACCCTCATCTCACCCCCTCCATATTGGCACACACAGAACTGTGCCCACCCTTCAACTGAAACCAGTGTCCATGTATTGCTTTGGATAGTACACCTTGCATCCTAACCTGGCCTGCACTGCATCCTTGCATTGCAGTTCTTCCTACTGACTTCTCCTTACAAAACTAATACACAAACAATCCACAATGCATTCAACTGAGTACTACACTTCCCTCTACTGCTACTGTGGTACTAAATTGGCTCTTGTTGCCATCTCAAGTGCCTCAATTGGCACTGCCAAAACACTGATATACCTATCTATGCTTGTGTATTTGATGCTCAGGTAAAACTGAACTGCACCATACCTCTGTGCACTGGATAACACAGCAATTCAGGACCTTGCACTGCTCCTAGTGAACCCCTTACCAGATCTGCACTGCTGCATCATTACAGACCTATAGCCCGATCCCCCCTTATCAAGACACCAACACCAAAACTCAAACACACACACACATGAATCTGACAGCAAAGGGTATCAGACACCACACACACATCACTACATTTACACCTACACTTGCAATTGTGCAATCACTCACAGTCCTCTTTACTCTAACCATTCAATTTCTCGACTGATACTTCAATTAGTTATCCTAGCATCTCAGTTTTGAGCACACAGGAAATGCTCGAGCCACCCTGATACACTCATTCCTACTTGCTAATCCCACCATCATGCCAACACCAAAGCCTACCTTGATACTACCCAGTTACCACGACCCCCCCCCCCCCCCCCCCCCCCCCACCCCTATAGAACTGATACAATATGTATCCAACCACCTACTGCTACTGCACCTACAACCAAAACCTCACCATCCTCACTGCCCTTTCTTCCCCTTCAGATGTACATGTATCGAACACACACTCAAAAACATATAACCCCTCCTCCTCATGATACATCAGTATCAATCCTATGATACCAACCACCCCTTGCTACACAACCCCAATATAACACCAACTCTATGATACATGTATCCACACTATAGATTCACACACACTCCTAACCAACTGTTGTGTTGCTGTTCTCAGATAGTTACCCCTCTCTTCCTGCAGAACCTAGTTAACCCTCTCTTCCTGCAGAACCTAACCCACAAGTACTGATCCTATACACCCAGACACTCACACTCTATTGCACAGGCACTTAACTACCCCATCCTGGTACATTGATACCCACTGGAACCTCAACCTGATACCCCACACTATATCCTGAACTGAACTATTACCTGCACTGCTCCAGGTCCTAAAACCCGATACCCCCCAATACTTCCTGTCATAGATCTGAACACCACTTCCCCCTCTACCTGACTAACCCGAACACTGCATCAACATCTCCCCATATGCTGCTCTGAGCACCATCAGTCCCCTACATATGTAACTCGTTTCCCCCAAAGCTTAACACACACACACACACACACACACACACACACACACGAATGCAAGAACAGTCATCTGAGAAGATACACACAGTCACTCTTAACACATCACACATCACACATCACCTCACCTCTACCTATACAAACACTTAAAACACACACCAAGCTGTTACCCACACACCCCACTCCCTCGTACTCACTGCCGAACACACTCCATTTACCCACTGCCAATGCAACCTGGGACCTGCCTATGCACTGCACCTATCCAAGTTCTTCCCCCCATCAGTGCACTGGATATTGGTGCACCCAGTGCACTGATACAAGCTGCTGTTACACTCTCCCTTTGCATCTTGATCTGCACCAACTGAAGCTCTTCTCATGCACTCATCAACCACAACCAACTACCCCATTCTCTACAAACCACAATTTCCTACGCCAACCCTTCCCAAACACAAGCACAACACCACACTCACTAGTTCTAACACACACACACAGAGATACTACATCAATGCACACCTACACTCTTAACACATGTACAACCTTCACTCAGCCACACTTAACACAACACAAGTTTGCTCACACCCAAACACAAAAGAACACCTACACAACACTCCAATACAATACTAAATTAAGGCAATACATTAAACACCTAGTATACAAGTTTGTGATACTCATGGTACTCATGATAAACTCCTCCACATCATGGTACACCAAACCAAAACAAAAGAACACTAATATACATATCATATATAACTAGAATAACTAGAATTAATGCAAATTAAGAGGATTAAACACTAATAGCACAAAAACCCCATTTCTACCAAATTCTCCTATACGTATTATGACATCTCATGATATGCACCCATTATATCCAATTTTGGACACCACAACACCAATACACAACCAATTGAACCCCCATAGTCCCATAGTCCTCATGAGGACACAAAATCCCAATTAATGGACACAAATCAGGTTTTTCCTAATTTGAATCCCAAAATCAACATTACACATAACACAAGTATAGATCTACCAATTGGAAGGCTCCAGTGTCTAGATCTACCATTGGAAGGTTAAATTCAACCATAGGGTGCTCATAACCATAAATTTGATGAAATTAAGAGAATTACCTAGTGTTTTGGTAGCCTCTTTGAAAAATTCTGAATTTGGACACGGAAGAGATGAGTCAGACACGATCTCCTAGCAAGCTCCTCTTCTATGGATCTCCTTGTGCTCTCTAATGCTTTAGACCCATGATGGTGAGAATAAGTGGAAATGAGAGTAGTTGGAAAGGAATTTGGTGGAGAATTGGTTTGTTTGGGGAAGTAGAAGCTATTGGTAGCAATTGGAATGAAATGTCAACCTATGTTAGTTGGACTCCGGTACGGGTGTCGGGTATGGGTACATATCTAAGAGTCGGATCCTTTAAACTCATAATTGAAGGACACACTGACTCAGCTAAAAAGGATCCAAATTTTGGATACGGTTATGGAGATATGACTATTAAATAAATAATTTGAATATGGTTTCGTAAAAAGACACATCATGTAATTAAATTTGTATGGCTTTATAAAAGACATGTAATTAAATTTGCACGATTTCATAAAAAAACGTACTCTCTAATTAAATTTGTATGATTTCATAAAAAGACACAATTTTAATAAAGTTTGTATTGTTTCATATATTTAAGCTTATGATTAAATTTGCATGATTTTATAAAAAGATATCATGTAATTAAATTTGTAATGTTTCATAACTTTACTACCAATCCACCATATTAAAATAAACTATCTACATCACTACTACATTAAAATAAACTATCTACTTCACTACCACATTAAAATAAACTATCTACTTCACTACCAGTCTTTCGATTGTCACCATAAAGGACCATGAAGGATCCGATTGTCGCTATGGAGGATCGGATACGGATTCCATACCCATATCCATATCCTACTCGGTGGACACGGGTACTTCTCATAAAGTGGAGAGTCCGGGTAACATAGATGTCAACAAATGAATTCTCTCTTCCCTCCTTGGGTTGGGCCGACCACTAGGTTGGTCGAACCATTAATTAGAATGATTCCTTCCCTAACTAATTAAGATGCCATAGGATTTTACATGAACAAACTAGAAGCCTTTAGAAGAGAATTCTATCCTTCTAACTAAGCTAATTAATTATGATACTAACAATGTCATGACTAACCAATTGGGTCATAGGCCTAAATGTAAGGTGCCTCTAGGTCCAAAACACTAGTCCAAATTAACTAGCTAACACAAGGGTCCAATACTACTACTACTAATAATAATACTACTAATAATAATAATATTACTAATATAATTACAAACAATTTATTAAAAGACAAAAATATCCCTAATATGGAAAAGTGGTGGTGATATTTTTTGGTATCAGAGGACGACTTTACGTCCTTGGTTTCGTATTTATTTTCTCAACTTTGAACTTCGTTCGTACAAAAACTCTCTCGTTGTCCCATGGGATGTTCCACATAATGAGTTTAAATATTTTGAAAGTGCATGCGGATGATTGGTTGAATGAGATAGTTATGCGAAGGCCTTTGTGTCCAGCTGTGTCGGACCTTATGTGAGTAAATCCGTGCTAGAGTTAGCAAGTTACGTGCGGACCAGAATACTTCTACGCTAATGCTAGCGGGTTAGTGTGCGAGACTAGAATATCGTTCGGATGGGGATAGCTATGCACACAACCTTTTGGCTAAGTCATGCTGAGTATCGTGTACCTAGACCCTTTGGTGCGAGCGAGATTGGATATCGTTCGGATAAGAATGAGTCGAACTTATAATGGCAATCGATAGAGTGAGTTTTGAGGATTTGTCGAGTAGCTCGAACCCTGAGTAGTGTACGGATCGTCTTGGAAATGTTCGAGCGAATCAAGGATTTCAGGGTAGCAACGAGTCTATTAGTAAGTGATGTGATTGTGCAAGGCTTTAGTATAAGTAATGCCTAGCTAGTAGTGAATTCAAAGGTCTCGTGCGAGATTTGGTTTGAACGATGAAGAATGTGTCAAGCAAGCAGTAAGACTTATATCAGATAGGGATTCAGAGTAATGGAATTATTATCTTGGTCGATGAAACTTAGTGGATCGTACGTGCGATTTCAGATTTAATCAATGGAAATAAGGTTTTGTGTTGGGATTGGAGACCTGAGGATGTGATCGGACTTAGCGCGATGGAAGATAGCACGTATGGAAAATTTGGATTGAGAATGATATCGCTCGATAGAATTTAGCTTTGAGTATGGATGTTGTTGTTTCGAATTTGAATGAGTTGGTACGATATCGATAGTTGGAAGATAGCACGGATGGATACAAGTTAAGAAATTTTGTGGTTCGATGATTTGAGGTAGGCGACAACAAGATTTGAACTTGAGTTGGACGAGCGATCTTGAATATAATTCGGAAGATATCATGGAGTGAAACGAATATGATATTGTGCGAATGGTTTTGATGTTTACGCAAACATACTTGAGGACTTTGAAATGCGTCGAGAATAGACAGACTTTGGCTCGATGATGTTCTAGTTGGATAAATGATAGGTAGATTATCAAATTGAAACTTCGAACTTGGTTGTTTTGAGAAATGCTAGATGCGGACTACGGATCGATCGAACGATAACGTTGAAGTCAGATGATTTGGCTAGGCGAATGTTGATGTTGGCATGAACGGTTATTAGAGGAATACGACTTGAGGAAGTGATGAAATGCTTGAGGATGGATATTGGATCGATGCAACGTGATTGATGTTTAGGAAGAGATTTGATATAAACTGTAACTCGGATGACATGAATGCGTAACAATGAATGGCTTGGTGATTTTCGAGGATCGTTCTAGTGTATGGTTTGACAATGAATCAAGTTAGAGGATACAAGCAAATTAAAGATGTGTGTCGATGGTTTTGTGAACGAATACTTGAATTGTGTTGGACGACTTAGAGTTTATGATTTAGATCGAAGATATAGAAATTGAATCGGTGATTTGGTGGTCTAGACTTAGAAAATAATGGATTCGCAAACTGGAGGTGCCTCAACTTCCAATGAACTCAAAGGTTCATCTTTAATCAGTTTTTGAATCATTCTTAGATTAATATGTCCCAATCGCAAGTGCCAAAGATATGTTTGGTTCATACAAGAAGGTTTTTTTCTCTTATTTAAGTTAGAAGACGTATTATTCATTATAATAAGTTGCATTGTGGGTGAAATATGATTAATGACATAAAAATTATCAAATAATGCACCAGAACAGATAAAATATTATTTTTTCTAATAAAAATATTGTTATTAAAATAAACTAAATATCTATCCTTAACTAGCATAGAACCAGAAATCCTACTGCAACGGCCGTTACTTTTGTAGCGTTAACTATGAACAAGGATCTCTCTCCATCACTAAGTCGCCTGGTTTCCTGGAACCCCAGCAATAAATTACAGACATGATTAGTGGCTCCTGTATCTACACACCAGGTGCCGATAGATAACACCGCTAAACATGTTTCAACTACTAGTAAATGAGATATACCTTCTTTGTTCCCTTGTTTAAGAAGTGGATAGTCACTCTTCCAATGTCCTGACCCTTTGAACTTGAAACACTTGCCTTTCGGCTTTTTCACAGCGCCTTGAGGTCCTATTCCCTTCTTTGCTGAATTTGCTTGTTTCTGGATATTCTTCTTCTTACCGTCTTTCGGCTTAGAAGTAGAAGTCTTTTCAGTAACATAAATATAAATATGACCATTTTGTCTAATGAGAGCCTCGGCATCCTGCAGTTCTGTCAAACTGTACAACCTTTTGTTCATGTTGTAGTTAAGGCAAAACGTGTCAAAACTTTTAGACAGTCCCGAGAATGATATCGACCTGGGTTTCCCCATTGATTTCAGCTCCAAGGATTTCCATCTCATTCAGATGACCCATCATCTTGAGAACATGATCCCTTATTGGTCCTTTTGGATAGGCTTTCTGAAATTGTTCTGAAAACAGTTTTCTGAAAGTAAGTTATAAAGTTGTTTTCTGAGTATATGAATTTTGACTTTGCGTTTGTTTACTTTCATTTGGAAAGTGATTTTAAGAAACAAAAAATAAAAATTCTGTTTGGTAAAATATTTTTAGAAAGTGGGGTTTTAATAAATTTTTATAAAATAATTATTAATGTTTTGTGTCCATAATCTTGTGTCCAACCGTGTCCGGTTTCTATGACTGTGACCGGTCTCTATGACCGTGTCCGGTGGTTTCTGTCGACCATGTCCAGACCGTGACAGAAATCTACATCGGACCTCGTCACCGGACCCCACCGGTCCTCAAATTTTGATCCTCAACAATGAAGAACTCGACGATCTGTGCAAAGAAGGTCCGATGCGACTCAAGGAACGGGGTCATGGAGGAGACCCAGAAGTCAGAGGTCAGTTGTAGTGGAGCGGGGTGAGGTCGATCCCGAGCGACGAGTCGACGTCTGTGTCGTCGTCCTCGTCCAGTTCGTAGACGAGGTCGTAGAGGCTAAAGCAGGACTACTACTCGGCATGGCGTTGCTTGGTGCAGAGGTCCTCCTCGTGCTTGCACGCGACGGAGGCACGGCCGAATGCGACCTGGCCGAGGTTGCGTCGTAGCGACGCGGATCTGCACCATCCATTTCGCGAGCCACTGGCCTCCCTTTACGAGCTAGTCTGTCACCGTTCCAACCTCCTGAACTATGTTCACCGCCGACGACTCAGACAATACGTCTTCTCCGATCATGGAGCTCTCCGGTCGCCGGGTCAACCTTCGGGTGCACGATCATCAAGTGGCCGAGCAGGCCGCCGAAGTCGAAGATCCGCTTGTTCCGGAGGCCGCAACACCGGATCGTGTCCGATGTTGGCACTAGGTGCTAGAGCAAGCGTCCTCGGTGGTTCGAGTTCGCCGCTGCTCGAGGCCGACGGGTCAGACCCGATGGAGAGCGCCGGCGCACGATGTGCGACAGTCTTAGCCGACGACCCTCTCGTCGAGCCAGTACTCCTAGAGTAGTAAACGAGCCCGCGACCTCATCGACTTCCACCACCGCCTCGACTTCCACCGCCGCCTGGTCCAGAAAGGGTGCAGTCAGACGCCACCTCGAGGTCTTCCTCTGGAGAAGAGAACACAAGGAGAGAGAGTGGGAGAGTTGAGACTTGGGGGTGGATGGGGTGGGGTCCGCTGAGTGAAAACAAAAAAAATGTGCTGTCCCAAAATAGGTTTTAGCTCCACTGAGAAACCTGCTTTATAACACTGGTGTTGAAGTAAATTTTGGAAAGCAATTTGGGAGTGCTCTTTGCCAAACGCTATTTTTGTCCTACTTAAGATTTAAACTCAAAAAAAGGATTTAAAAAACGTATCCAAACAACCCCCTAGCTGTCCCATTTTGATGTTCGAAGAGTTCTTTGAGGTTGTACATCATGTCATAAGCTGTGGCAATGGCCTGATGCTGATGCTGCAGCACATTTGACATAGATGCCAGAATGTAACACCGTGCCATCTCATCTGCCTTGATCCACTTCTTGTAAGTCTCTTTGAACTCTTCATCAGAATTAGCATTCATTGATTACATATTTGTACTCTTCAGCAGTTAAGACAATATCCAAGTTACGTTTCTAGTCAATGTAATTAGGGCCAGTTTGTTTTATTTAAGAATCACCATAAGTGGATTGAATGAACCCATTTTTGAAATCCTGAGAATCACATAAATAATAATTATATAGGGCAATTTTTTTTTGAACTAAATAAATATTGATTCCCTCAAAACAATAATAAAAAGTTCACCAACACATTAAACACCATGAATTTAGTATGCCGCGGTATTGTGGACGTATACTAATTCAACATTAAGGAGATTTTTCCTATTAATTTTACTATTATGTCAACCTAACTTTATGACAAATAAAATTAATTTGTTGGTCTTTGCTTTGGTCCTATAAATAATAGCAGTGACTCCGATGAGGAGGATACCATTATTTGTATCTAAGTGTACACCATTACTTAATAATAAGTCCATTACTTTGTAATGGGTTCCTTCAGATGGCGAAGTGAACACACACTAGGTAAATGCTTATAATTATCCCTAAGGAAGTTTGTACCGGTGATCCATAATTAGACTCATACTATATGGAAGAAGACACTAAAGTCAACACACAAGTATATTTACATCGACTACAAACCAGTAATAGAGACCATGTGATTTAAACTAAATAAATTCTCTCTCACTTAATTATTTAACAATGAGGATTTTTTCTATATGTCGATGTTGTCCATTATAAATGCGGGCTTAGTTTATAAAACAAATACCCGCATATAATAAACATGCATATAAGCAAATATAGAAATAGAGATCAAACTATTATAGCCATATATCTTGCTTCTTCCTCAACTGTCGAATCTTGAACCTTGTTCTGCGCAGAGTTATTCGGGGTTCGACTAAAAACATCATCTCGCTCGACATCAGAAATAGCCACCACAACCATCACGATAGATCAAAAATTTTAAAATTACATCAATCCTACAACTTCCGAAAGAGTTTACACATAATCTAGATTGAAGAAAATTAAATAAATAAGCACGATTAAATCTCGTGATTTTAATTACATCCATGAACAACAACAGCCACAACATGTCATGGGTTTAAATCACAGAAATACAAACAATCGGGTCATAATAGTTGGATCTAAGATGCCCTACAAAACCGAGTTAGAACCGATCTACATCTACCGACTTTTTTTCGATGCGAGTTTTATTGGACAACATGGATTTATTAATCGATAAGTAGATCCAAAATCTGCTATGATACCAATTCATGGAACTGGGGATCCCAAGACCGCAAATTGGTGTGCATATCGATCGATAAAATATTAACATGTTTAATACACGATCTACCCCTTCAGTGGCGGAAACTATGGTTCACGAATTATATCTGAAGTGATGAGAAGTAGAAGTCGATCTCCAGAAAACTCGATCAACCAGCGACCTCAAGATCTTCTGCATATATTCCTTCGTCGGATTAGACGTCGTGTGGGCGACGATCTTCCAACATCTTTTTCTCCTTGGCCGACCCTCTTTCTCTTCTTACGTGAAAGACGAATTTAGAGAGCTGCTCGTTCCTGATATCTTATGACGACCAGAGAATAGAGGATATATATAGGCTACGGCAGAGACAATGAGGAAAAATTAGGATTTTGTCTCCTAACAGATCTGGGTATCCCATGTTCAGTCCGAACACACAATCCAGGCCCATTAACAATAGCTCGATCCACTAAAGAGCTATTGTTGCACTACCTTTCTAATCCCAAATTACGTTTATGGGCTCCTTATTATATGCATGTTCGTCTCCCCGTGTTAAGATATTAAATGTCCGTCGATCAAATTAAGTTACTGACAACTATATTGATCGACATCTTTTATCCTTAAGTAGTACCACTCAACATTATTTGTCATGTCGGATATAATCAACATGCAAGGTTTACATCATAATCCTTGAGTTCCTTAAGGGGACATCATCAACCCGACGTATCGGGACGTATTCCTTTGTAATCAACAGTCCATCATACACACAATGCTATTACCCAATTCATAGAGATATTGACCCATAATGAATCTCACTCTTTTATGAGTCAAAGTAATGCACACTGCATATATATCTGTTATTATATCCGGATTAAGAGCACAAGCATCCATAATAACGGAGATGTTTGTTCTCATATGTAGTCAGTACAAAAAAACCCCTGAAGAGGTCCTGTTCAATACACACAAAGTGTACTAGTTAAACCTATAGTCAAGATAGACTAATACCAGATTACACTACAACCTTACCAATGGTTTGTCCAAATCCATCTAGGTTGTGAACTATTTATATATTCCACAAGGAACTGATAATATGATTTTCTGTGTGACACCACACATACCTTATTATCTACAATATAGAATATCAGACACTTGCATTAACGTTATAATAAATATAATATGCAAACATTTGTCCATATGATTCTCATTCAAAAATAAGAAAATGTAGTTAATACAAAGTAATACTTTTAGTATATAACCCTAACAATCAATCATCAACATAAACGATCAACATGATAATACCTGCTGAAGAGAAATAACAAAATAGTGAATGATCTGATGTGGTGTGCCAAAATTCATACTGAATGAGAACAGAAATGAACTTGTCAAACCAAGCTCGTTGTGACTGTTTCATCCCATATAATGCTTTCTTCAATCGACTGTTTCATCCCATATAATGCTTTCTTCAATCGACATACGAGTTTTCCACTTCCAGCCATAATATATCCCGGTGGTTGATCTATATATTATAAACCTCATCCTTAAGTCATCATGCAAGAAAACATTCTTTATGTCTAGCTGATATATAGGTCATTGGCGATTAACTGCCATAGGAATAAGAATCCGAATTGAATTCAACCGAGCCACTGGAGAGAAAGTCTACATATAATCCATACCATATGTCTGAGTATACCCTTTTGTAACCAACCGTGCCTTGAGGCAATCAACTGAACCATCCGAACGATACTTAATAATGTACATCCATTTACAACCCACTATCTGCTTCCCAACAAGAAGTGATATAATCTCACAAGTCTGATTTTGATGTAAAGTATACATCTCCTCATCTATTGTACTTTCCCTACCAGAAGATGACATATCCTGCTTATAAGTTTTGAGAATAGAAATAGAAGACAATGGAACAACAAATGCATGTAAAGATGAAGAAGCACGGTGTAATGAAACATAAGTGAAAATTTGATGCTTGTTATTTTTGGTACAAAGTCGTTTTCTTTTTCTGAGTGATCTATGGTGATGGGAGCAGAAACCTCAGGCAAGGAAGCTGATTGATTGATGGCTGAATTCTGCAAAACTACTGATATGTCCTTGGATCTTTGATAAACCTGTAAATGTGGAATGGAGACAGAAACTGATTCAGGAATGACTGAAAGTGATATAGAAGATGCCAAATCTCTGATGAAAAAAGAATAAGACGGTCTCATGAGGGAAAGAATGGAGTAGACTCAAATAAGATAACATCCGCACTGACATAATACTTGCGTGACTATGGACTGTAGCAACGATAACATTTTTGAGTACGAGGATAACTAAGAAATACACTTCAGAGATCGAAGAGCCAACTTGTCTCGATTAGGTTCCAAGTTGTGAACAAAAGCGACACATCCAAACACTTGAGAAGGTAAGAAAAAATGAGTGACATTTGTATATAACATGAAAAATGGAACTTTATTATTTAATACAGATGATGGATGCGATTAATTAGATTACATGCACTAAGAATGGCAAGTGTCCATTACTGTTTAGGGACATGCATATTGAACATGAGAGTTCGAGTCACAATTAAAATTTGTCGATGTTTGCGTTCGGCTATGACATTTTGCTGAGAGGTGTGGACACAACTGGTTTGATGAATCATTCCACGATTAACACATAACCTGTTCACAGAAGCATTATCAGAAGTATACTTCACAGAAGTATACTCCAAAGGATTATCAGAACGGAGAATTTTGATGCTTTTATCAAACTGAACATAGACTTCATTATAAAAGACGTATAACACATTTGGAAACTCAGATCTTTCTTTCATTAAATAACAAGTTATTCTGGAATAATCATAAATAAAAATAACAAAATACTGAAATTCTTTCGGACTTTTGACTCTAGACGAACCATAAATATCAGAATGAACAAGATTAAAAGGCTGCAACTGACGACTCTCAATACGATAAGGAAATGAACTACGGTGATGCTTGCCTAACTGACAAGCCTCACATTCAAGACTAGAAACCTGACTCAAACTATGAACAACTTGAAGAAACTTAGCCAAAGACAGATGTCCCAAACAATAATGTCACTGTAACGGAGAAATAGAAACAGAAGTGAAAGCCTTTCTACGTAGATCCAAGTAATAAAATCCATCTTTTTCATACCACGAACCAATCTTCTTCATCCTGAGGTCCTGAAAATCACAAGAATTGAAAAAAAAAATCACAGAACATTGAAGCGATATGGTTAACTGGCTCACAGATAGCAAATTGAAAGAAAAATTAGGCACATATAATGAATCAAATAATGACAGTGGTTGAGTAGGGTGACGGACATTTTTCACGCACATGACGAGTAGACCCATCAGCCAAGATAATATTATGTTTCATAGGACTACGATAATAAAAGTGGTTATACTAGACATCGGAGAACTTGCTCCTGAGTCGATGACCCAAGAGGTAGATGGTGACTGGGTTGCCACAAAAGCAGGATTATCTATATATGTCATGGTTGCAGGAGGTTGGGAGGTGGTACTAGTAACTGTGTTCAACTTATGGAGGATATGTTCAAATGAAGATGAGGTATCAGACGTTGAAGTCTGATTGAAACCGGAAGTATCATCTCTGGGAGTAGACGACATGACATTGGACTGCATATTTTCATCATGCACTTGATGTGCATATTCTGGTTTACCCCGCTTGTCCCAACAATAGCCTTCGATGTGACCGAACATTCCACAATAGTTATACTTCCGCGGTTGACCATGGCCACCACCACGACCATTGTCTCTACTATCACGACCTCCTCGACCAAAGCTACGACCATAATCTCTACCGCCACGTCCACCACCTCAACCAGCAATACTAGTAAGTAGGGCATAAGAGTCAGTACTCGGCACCACAGAACTCTGTCCTACAAATGAACGATTGAAATGGAAGAAAGTATCTGCCACCGTAGGTAACTGCTCTCTAGGAAGGATCTGAGCTTTATAAGGTTCGAGCGCAGGATCTAAGCCAGCTAGGATAAGTGAAACATAAAACTCTTTCTTCTGTCGCTGAGCTTTTCTTCAAATCAGTAGTAACATGATAATATTGTAGCAGTTCCTCCCACAAAGCCTTCTTTGAAGCCAGATATTCATTCACAGGTCTCCTATTTTGCTTTGTATTAAACAATAACTCGCACAACTCATATATACGAGCAACGTTCCGCTTTTGCGAATAAGATTTTTCCAGAGATGCTCAAATATGTTTCGAGGATTCACACCACTGAACATTAGCAGTGATATGCGGCTCAATACTATACCAATCTTCATAATCAGCGGACGTTTTAGACTGGAGTTCTTCCGTCAAAAATTTCAACTTCTTCTTCATCCTCAACACCACTTTGATAGACCTTGACCAGGCAAGGTAGTTCGCACCATTGAGTTTCACCGCAGTAATCACTTTTCCCAATTCATCATTATGCATAACAGTAAAAGAACCACCTCCACTACCATCACCACCACTATTAACCTCGCCAGAAGATTCGGTCCCACCATACTTGCTTATACAATAGAAAGACGAGATCTCTGGAATCCTAGATCTCACAACGAACCACAACTGACGACGAACAACCAACGAAGATTCTGTAGAAACCCTAGATCTCATAAACGAACCGTGAACGACCACGAACAACGAACGACGAACAATGAATTATAAAAAGTAGATGAAAAACAACCGAAAAATAGAAGAAAAGTAGGAGAAGAGAGAATATGAGAAAGGAGATTGGAAGGGCTTGAAACCCTAGGTTGCATTTCATCTATTTATATTATTATACCATACATTCACAATTACTATTATATCCTCATAAGATAAATAACAAAATAACTCTAACTGTAACATTAATAAAAATCATATCATTAAAACTTCAATCAATGGTTGTTTAGCCCTACCCATAATCTTAAATGCTCATTTAATTGTTGTCTTATCAGTGGATCATTTATTTGTTCGCAATGTACATGTCCAAACCACGTAAGACGGTTTTATCTCCTCGTGTCCTTTGTTGGTGTCACCTCTAACATCCCACGGATTGTCTCGAAGTTATAGAGGTGGCGCCCAAAGTTGGAGGTGGTTTTTCTAATAGTTGCAAACAACAAAACCTTTCTTGGCACGTTACTGCATACTTTAGACTGATTAATTGAATTATTTTGCTTCTTATGGGCACTACTGTTTGCTTATTTGCTTAAATATAAGTCTTCAGTATTGATATTATTCATCAGGGTTTTTGCATACAAGTCCCCTAAATATATCAATTTTTTAAATAAGTCCCTCAATCTTGTTATTCGCTTAGAAGTCCCTCAATTCATTAACAATTGAGGTCATTATTCCTTTTCTCTTTGGCTAAATGTTTCATTGAGATGAATGTAATTCCCTATAGCAAATTGTATAATCTTACCTCATCGCCTGGACTCTTTGTAGTCCAAGGGAACCTGTTTGCTGAAAAGTCTTCTTGGAGTCCACAGTTTAATGAAAAAAAAAGAATTAATTGCTTGCCTCAAACAAAATCATTCTAATTACTTCCATGATAGTACACTAGAGGAAATAGAGTTATAATGGTTAATTGGAACACTGTTTTCTGCAGATTTAGGACTTAATCTACCCTATTCAAAAGCGTTTGCTAAATAAAAATTTCAAATATTGATTTTCCTGTTCTATATCCAAACTTAATGTTGTCCATTGTTTTTATATCTTATAAATGCAGTTATTGTGGCTCATCGTTGTCGTTGGTGTTATCTCTTGGTGTCAAGGATCATTCTCCGGTAATATAACTCACTACTTCCATAGTCTTGGTGTCATGATCAACTTTAGTCATATGTAATAAGTGACTGATGCATAAGTACACACTCTTCCCACTAAAATCAATCGCCTCTGAAATCTTCCCAAGTATTCAGCAAAAGATGAAATGTCATTGTTAGAGAAGGAATCCCCTGTAAATCATGTAGACACAACTGCAGTCAATTGATCTTTCAGATCTAGTTGGTTAAAATTATGTTTTAGGTTTGTCAGAACTTTTGACTCACATTGCCTGCTGTTCTTGGCAGGGGACTTTGAAAGATATCATCGCAACCGTCATCGAGAATCGTCTATGGTAGATTTGCTTTCGCCATTGCTGTTTGGATTGGTTTCTGAAGAGGGGATCTCAAAATTTTGAGTTGGATTTCGTGAAGACGCTAATACCAGTTCTTGCAATAAACTTGTACAAGTAGGTAATGGGATTGGTATGCTTGGAATTAGTGGAAAGCAGATGCTTGGCATGCTGAGATTGGACGAAAAGCACTTGTTTGCATTCTCTCATGCAATGACCATCGTTTGTACTGTACAATGTAAACATCATATGGTACTTAAATTGAGAAGAGTAATATTTTATAGCTATTCTAGCCACAGATACATGGTTGCATGATCCTTGCCATCTTTAGTGAACATCTCGCTTAGTAGCATATTTAATAATCACGGATTGTTTGGTTGTAGTGATAAATGAGAGTGATGTTTCGACATGAACCTGCATCTTGGGTTGAAGCATTGTTGGCAGAAAGCAAATTGTACATAATTATTAGAGTAGATCATTGCATTTGCTTATATATTTATATTGAAAAGGTGTGGGTGGGGTAGAGAATATAGAATGAACAGAGTCAAATATATTAAGAAACTAACCGGTATAGTCGGGCTACCAAAGTTTTAAGGGAATTGTAATTGTCAAAAAAGTTTTTACAATGTCGACGACAAAAAAACAATGGAGAAATGGATTGCTTATGGGCTTCAGCTTCCTTATCCTTGTGCTATTCTTCATGTCGGCTGCTGACAGACTTCTCAAGGCCCAGAGCAGTAGTACCTACGAAGAAGAAGAAGAAGACCCATCTTCATCCTCAGCTATTTATCTCCACGAGGTGGTCAGTTTCCTATGGCAACCGGACGGATCATCGTATCAGCACGTTTGGCCCGTACGTAGTAGTTCTTTTAGTAATCGCTAATTACTTCCACACTTCTTTGGACTAATTTGGTTTAATGATGATATATATGTAGTTTACTTTGTTGTGTTGTTGTAGGCTATGGAGTTTGGATGGAAGATGGTAGTTGGGTCGGTGATCGGCTTTTTCAGTGCAGCTTTCAGAAGCGTCGGTGGAGTCGGTGGTGGGGTTATCTTCGTCCCCATGCTCACGCTCATCATAGGTTTTGATCCCAAGTCATCCACAGCCATCCCCAAGTGTAAGTCTTAGTTAACTACACTACAAAAAAAATTACTGTAAAAGCGACACAAATTTTCGTCGCTATTTTGACATATTTCATCGCTAAACAATATAATAACGACGGGACAAGAAACCAAAATTTTCGTTACTAGTTTATATGCCGCTGTTCGTTCTTTGTCGCTCGTCCGTCGCTGGATCGACTAATCAGCGACCACAATTGTGACAAAATATCATCGACGGAATAGCGATTGGTATTTCCATCGCTACATCGACGACAAACTTAGCGACGAAAATAACGTGTATCTGACAGAAAGTATATCATAATAGCGACTGCAAATTTAGTCGCTGATCCGTTGCTAGGTAGTCGCTATTCCGTCGCTGATAAACAAATTTCAGCTTTCCGACGCTATTTCATTGTCGATCCGTCGTTGGCCAGTCGTTGGTTAGTTGCTGATCCATTGCTAACTTGAATATTTTTTTTTCCAAAATCATATATTTCCTGCTACACACAACCTGTAAAACAAAATATATATAGATAAATGTTATAATCAAACTTCCCTTTCAAACCTAAAGTTTCAAACTAAATATATACTTGTGCTGGTAACTCTGAAGCAACCCAAGAACTCAGATTTCTTCTCCCCCATTAGCCCTCTCAAATACGGAAGAAGAAAAAAGCATACTTGATGCATTTATAATGGTAGATTGATGAAACATCTTGTGAGTTTTGTTTGTGCATCATTTGTGGACAATAGTTTAATAACTGTGTCAATTCTTGGAAAGAGACGATCACCAAATTAATATCAACATTGAGGGAAGTGGAGGGGCTAGGGATAGCAAGTAACAATTAGCTATTGAAGATCCTTGAAGAGTTATGGAGTACTTAGGATCATGTTGAATCTATATAACATGATCTATATAATCTCAACTTTGGTCTAGCTTTTTACAAGTATTGGTGTTTCTTTAACAAGCTAGGAAGAGTTCTCGAGAGGAAGTTGGGTTCTTTCTTGTTCAAGGGCCCTAGCCTAGGTGAGCAAAAGTGGAACTTAAAAGTGTAACAAGAGAGAGGATGTTTCTTTTGCTCTCATTATTACTCTGATCTGGAGTTGTCTTTTCACAACTTTGAGATTTTCGCATTTGATACAGCGTTGGGTCACTATTCCGTGTTGGAAATAAAACGCGAAAATCGTTTCCCAAATCAAAGAGACTGCGAGAGAACCGAACAATAAAAATGCAGAAATTAATTTGTCAAAATCACACAAGAGCCAAACACAAGAGCCAAAGACAGACACAACGATTTTTACGTGAAAAATTCTAGCGAAAAAAACTATGGGACGATCGGAGTCCAACTCTGAAAAATCTCTACTAATGGAATAAGAAATACACTGACTCCTTACAGATTTCTCACCGATTCAAACTGGATCACCAGAACTACCTGGAAGATGAAAATAGATTACACACGCTCGAAGAACAAGAGATGGCGAGAAGAATTATACGAAACGATGTCTTAGTCACAATAGCCACCAATCTCTCTTTTGCTCTCCAAATGTTGTAAAACTTGATCTCTCACTGGTAGATTGATCTGTATTTTTTTAGGATTTAATCTGAACCATCGATTTGATCCAACTGTGTATAAAATACTCATAGAACTCGTACAGCCTGACCATACTGAATCCGAGACCAAATTTGGTCTAACCTAGCAGAATAGTGCTCACTACCAGAAAAAGTCAAATTAGCGACGTTAAAAAACGTCGCTAAATGACCAAAAAAAACGTCGTAATAGAATTTAGCGACGTAATTAGCGACGTAATACAGAAGTCGAAAATCAACACGTCGCTGAAAGAAAAAATGTCGCTAAACGTTGCTACACCGACGTTTTTTAGCGATTTAAATATGTCGTAAAAATAGCGACGTTTAGTGACTCAACGTCGCTACACAGACTTTTTAGTTTTTTTTTCCAACTTTTTTGAATCAAACACTAAAAAGAATCACCATCGTCTTTATCTCGACTTCTCACTTTCTCTCCACCATCATAAACCAATCCCAATTGAAAAATAAGACATGGAGTACTTATGTTGACTATCAAGTTCACATACGTTGCACATACCAAGAACAAAAAATAATAGACATATTTAAAAAACTTTAAATATATGTGGTTTAAATATAATTAAAATATTGAATACATTTTAATTTGTATTTTCTTTTATAGACATGCTTATTGATTTTGAATATATGTTAGGTAATTATAGACCCTTTAGCATTTTTTTCCACTTATTTATGTGATGATATACATACTGCTTTTACGACTCATTTTGATCCGTTTGTTTTCAAGTGTTAGTAGAAAGATGTTTTAGATATAATTTAATTATGTTTGGTTATAGACATGCTTTTAATTTTTTTATATATGTGATCCAAATATAATTTAAATATTATATAATAATTTAAATAAATAAATATATATATATATAATTTTAAATAAATAAATAAATATTTATTTATTTAAATAAATATTTATTTAAAATTATATATATATATATATATATATATATATATATATATATATATATATATATATATATATTGAAAAACAAATATATATATTTTGGATATATGTTTAATATTTTAGATTTTTTTTTCTTCCATGAGATAGTTAGAAGGATTTTAGGAAAAAAAATTCCTCTTAATTATGTTTAGACAGTTCATTTTTTTTATATGTCATTTCCACCATATAAAAAAAGGGCCAGGCTATACACACCCCACCCTCTACTTAAAATATCTCATATTAAATTAAATAAAAAGTAAACATATATTAAAAGACATGATTATTCATTCTCCGGCCGGCTACCGGTGAACCCCGCCCCTCCTCACCCTCCCCTCCTTCTCCGGCCGCCCTCGACGAACCCCTCCTCGCCACCCCGCTGCCCGCGCCCGTGCACCCCCCTCCCTCCCTAGCCGCGTACCTCCCTCCGCTGACCCGCGCGCGCCGCCCTCCGCCGCGCGTCGACCCCTGCGGGCGGGCCTCCGTCGCGTGCAGCACCCTAGCGCGCGCCTCTGCCGCACGCACAAGCGCGCGCCTCTGCCCGCGCGTCCCAGCGACCTCGTCGCCGCTGCTGCCCTCCCCCCCCCGAGCGGGCGCCTCCGCCGCACGCCGCCCCCCGCACACGAGCCTCCGCCAGCACGTTCTCGCGACCCCGCCGCTGCTGCTGCTTCCCCCCCTCCCCCGCACGCCGGCGCCTCCATCGCGCGCAGCATGGCGCCCTCGCGCGCGCGCCTCTGCTTGCTCGCGAGTCCCCGCGCCGCCATCCGTTTGCTGCGACCCCGGATCGACGACGTGGGAGCAGATGGCAAGGGTAAAATGGTAATGTACTGGGGTGTGTTTAGGATTTTGGTAATTTTAAATTAGTTAAATTTGTATGTGTTTAGCATTTGGGGTGTGTTAAGTAGAGGGTGGGGTGTGTATACCCCGACCTAAAACAAAAAAAAACTCTAAACATAATTAAGAGAATTTTTTAACAGTGGACCTTTGCACACACAAAATAAAGGTTAATTCTAAAGGCACATCCAAACAAACTCAGGACAATCCAATTTTTTTTTATTTACAAGTTTGTCATCGAATTTTTTTATGCCGGACTGTCCAATTTTTTTTAGGACTGTCAAAAAATTTGACAGTCCTCACCCCAAATAGAACTGCCAATAGTAAGGACTGTCAAAATTTTTGACAGTCCGTCTATCTTTAGGACTGTTTGGAAGGATTGTCAAAACTTATAACAATCTTCCTATTCCTCCTTCAAGCTCCTCCTCCCTCTGCCTCCAACTTCCTCCTCCTCCTCCTCCTCCTCCTCCTACCTCCCACCTCCTCCTCCCGTCGCCTCCTCCTCTGACGGCTGGGATTTGGGTTAGGGTTAGGATTTGGATTTGGTATGAGAGAGAGGGAGGATGTGGACAACCTATAATAAATTTTGAATTGTTCTAAATAAAAGTTGCTTTAATCTGGATTAGGACCAAGTAGTGTGCTGTCATGAGGAAGTTTGGTTGTGCTTTTAGAAGGCTGTTGATAAGGGCACTACACAATTTACTAAGGGCTAGCCCATTGAAATTTTTCCAAAAATTACAAGTTTGCCACTCCTCAAAGTTACTTAGGGCTAGCCCACACCAACCTATATAAGTAAAAATTATTTCTCTTCTTTGTTTTTCACCCTCACATGAAGAAATCTTCCATTCTCTCAAGTCCAAAAATCTAAACCTTACTTTGGAATTTGATAGTTGTGGTCCCAAGTGGAAAAAAAATTCTGATTTGGTGATTGTCCAACGAATATTCTTCCGGTATGTCTTCGACAACATACGATGAATAAGTTTTGCGATTGTCACAAAAATATTTAGTTTTATTTGACTATTGTAGAAGCGATGCATGAAATTATCTTCGATAAAAAAGTCGGATCATGCAATCCATTAAATATGCACTCCGGTCCTTCCGAAGAACATGTCGGTTGTTCCGAAGCACGTACGGTACGTAAAATGATAACCCTATTTCGACAGTCATCGTGTAAGGACTGTATAAAATTCAACAGTCCTATATAACTATAGGACTGTCAATAATTCGACAGTCCTATATAAATATAGGACTGTCATAATTTTGACAGTCCTATATACTAAGTGGACTGTCAAAATAGTGACAGTCCTTAATCATAAAGACTGTAAATTTTTTTACAGTCTACTCAATACATTAGTCTGTAAATATTATGACAGTCCTAATTTGAACTGCCAATTATTTGATGTTATTAATTTTTAGATTTTTTATATTGGTTATAGGACCAACCTCGTACAGATGTTGTGGTACATCCTGCTATTGGGGTTGATGTGGAGAAGGTATTCTCAACGGATATTCAATTTGTATCCCAGGAAGCAGCATTAGATTGGTGCAGAGAAGTTGGAAGACGACATAACATAGTCATTGTCATTGCAAAATCTATCAGATCTCGGCCGGGCCGAAAATATGTAGAGCTGGGCTGCGAAAGAGGATGTGTGTTCAGGCAGCATCGTAAAAAAAGGGTGTTGTTGAAAAAAAAATCCCCAAGAAAAACGTTGGGACGAAAAAATATGGTTGTCCATTTAAGGTATTGATTATAAAAGTAGAAGATATGAAGGGGATAATCGAAGTTAAGAATGGAATACACAATCATCCTATTTCAAAGACACTTACGGGTCATGTCTACGTGGCACGGTTGAATGAGGATGAGAGAAAGTTGGTTGAAGAACTGTTCCTTTCCGGAGTTGCACCCAAACAAATTTATTCTGCCGTGCGACAAAAAGAAGATGAAAACAAGTCAACCATGAGGACTATCTATAATAGTTTGGCGAGAGCGAAATGTAATAGTATGAAAGGAAGAATGGCGATGCAGCAAGTATTGAAGTTGCTTAGGGAGCATCACTACGTGGAGTACCATAGAAGACATCCACAAAATGATAAACTCCTTTCATTGTTTTGGGCTCATCCTGATTGCACACACTTGGCTCGATCCTTCGCAGACGTGTTGGCCCTTGATTGTACATATAAGACCAACAAGTTTAAGATGCCTCTTTTTCATATTGTTGGGTTTACGTCTACGGGAAAAATATTTTCAGTCGCTTTTTATTTTATGAAGAGTGAGACAATAGAGGATTACACTTGGGCGTTGAGGAAACTATAATCCCTTTACACAGGATACAAAGAGCCCTCTATTTTTGTTATCGACAGAGAATATGCACTGATAAATGCTATAGATATTGTATTTTCTCATGTGCATAGACTACTATGCACTTGGCATATAAATCGAAATATCCAAGCTCAATGCAAGAGAAAATTTGAAAATATGGACGGTAAAATAGACATGCTTCGCTTCGAAGAATTCTTCGGTGATTGGAGTCTTGTATGGCGAGCAAGTACTACAGACAGCTACGACATAGCATGGTACATGTTCAAACAAAAGTGGGAGACGAGTAACCCGACATGCATATCTTATATCAAAGATACTTGGCTAGAACCACATAAAGAACAATTCGTCTTAGCATGGACGAACATGATGAAGCATTATGACACAATCACTATGAACCGGGTCGAAGGATCATACTCAAGTTTAAAAAGATATCTACGGTCATCGGTCGGTAATTTTGTCTCCGTTTGGCAATCGATTCATTTGATAATTATTTCCACGGTGAACGAGATTGTGCATCATTTGAGATGAGCCTCAATATTGTAAAGCATGAATACAAGCATGAACACCTCTTGGATGGTTTAATCCATGTAGTATCTCACAAGGCCTTGGGCTTATTGTTTGAGGAGATTGGTAGGTCGAAGTTGGTTGGTTATGATCTCGAGGTTTGCGGTTGTTCATATCGACATTCACTCGGCCTTCCTTGTGCACATGAGATTAATGAATATCGTCATCAATCTATACATATTCCAATAGATGTTGTTGATCAACGTTGGAGACAGCTGTCGATAATGCCGACGGTGAAAGTTCACGATAATTTTTTTTCTTTGCCACAAGTGAAACTCATGTATCATTTTGTATGTTGTGCAATGAGCCATGTATGTTGAACTGTATGTTGTGCAATGAAAGAAATAAAATTAGAACTGTATATTGAACTATATGTTGTGCAATTAGTCATGTATGTTAAACTTTGGTATCTTTTCCAACATTTATATAGATAGTTTTAACCCACTCTCTGTATAAAACTAGGACTGTCAAAATCTGGACAGTCCCACAAGCAAACATGACTGTCAAAATTTTGGCAGTCCTAGTTTTAACCCACTGTGATATATATAAAAGTATGACTGTCAAAATCTGGACAGTCCCACAAGCTAACAGGACTGTCAAAATTATGACAGTCCTAGTTTTAACCCACTGTCTGCACTTTTTTTTATATAAAACTAGGACTGTCAAAATTTTGACAGTCCAACAGTATACCAGGACTGTCAAAATTTTGACAGTCCTAGTTTTAACCCATTGTATGCACATTTATATATAAAAGTAGGACTGTCAAAATTTTTACAGTCCCACAAGCTATGTGGACTGTCAAAATTTTGACAGTCCTAATTTTAACCCACTGAAAATTTTATATAAAACTAGGACTGTCAGGATTTTGACAGTCCCACAAACTATGAGGACTGTCAAAATTTTGACAGTCCTGATTTTAACCCACTGTCTGCACATTTATATATAAAAGTATGACTGTCAAAATTTTGACAGTCCCACAAGCTATGTGGACTGTCAAAATTTTGACAGTCCTAATTTTAACCCACTAAAAATTTTGACAGTCCCACAAGCTATGAGAAAATTTTGACAGTCCCACAATTTTATATAATTCGTACCCTAGCAACTTACGAGGCTTCTGCCCAACTTTTTCACTTTTCTAGCCTATTCATGAGAATTAAAAAAAATTGTTAGGTTATAAACATTTACATATATCAAACTGAAAGTGAAGAAGTTTCCTCACCATCTTGACCAATACAGTATACAAGACAGATTTGGCGGGGAGATCTGATGGTACACGTACAATATCGCCTCCGTGTTTGAACAACGTAGGTAGTCCGACACCAGCGTAGTAGGCGAGGTATTCGTCGCTACATTTCGTCATATTTACTGTTGCTTGTCGTTCGGTTTCCCTAATAACGTGATGTTGCCACTCAGTGAAGAAGTCCGAGACCCATTGAACGTCGCAGGAATATAGTTTAACGGTTTTGTACCTCGTGGAGCAGTTATCATTTTTAATGTGCGCTTCGGGACTGTTTGTACATAGCCAAACTGACGGAGCACTCTATCAGGAATATAAGCATCCTCGATTTCATGACAACTTATCAGACCGTGATATAAAGCGACTGGTTGCAATGGACGACTAGTCTGTCGTAAATCATGATATGGATCCCAAATAATCTACAACGCATAAAATTTAGCATAACGTCATTTAGCATAACGTAATTTAGTAAATTATTACCAAACATTAAAAAATTAGGTCTCAATTCACCTCTTCTATCGTCATATCTTCGAGTGCATTCCGTAGGGCGGCCAATGTGTGTGGACGTTTGGCATCTTCCTTAGTTGGCTTCCATCTACACATTCTAGGAAGGTGCTCATCATACCCTCGATTAAGTTTAGCCCGCTGCAGGGTTGGAAAGTTATCGTATATCCATGCCTTCACGTAACCAAGTTAAAAAAATATTAGTCCAAAAATTAACAACGATATTTTTTATTATGTATACAAGTTGACAAAGATATATCTATACATGGAGTAGAGTCTGGCATTCGAATATTGTCTTGGAACCGACGCGAGATGCCGCACCAAGCTCGCGGTAAAGTTATGCTAGTATTGTCACGCCCCTGTCCCGCAGGGCCGTTCATCCTCGCTTTGGTCCCTACGGAACCGATCGTCCTCGCACGGACGTGATGCCGTGCAAGCCTAAAGTGCACTTGCACAAGGCCAAAGCTTTGATACAAGGGCAAGTAAGCTATTCAATACTGAAGCAGCGGCACACATAATTTGCAGAAAAGTAAAGAACACAATGGCATATGAAAATAAGCTCTTTTATTGATATACAGAAGTGTTACAAGCGGCGATTGGACGAGGTTACAATTCGCACAGCGTTCCATACATTATGTCCCTCTATATAAAAGCAGCTCAAACTCGATACGGCTCAAGGCATCGACTCTAGATTTTCGGTTCCTTGGGATGAGGCACGGTTATCGCTTCCTCGGACGGTCCAGCACCTGAGAACAAGCAGACTATTGGTGGGTCAGCACTTTTATAAGTACTGGTGAGCCTAAAACAACTGAACAGAAGCTACACCCCCCTGAAATCCACACTAAGTAATCACGTGGCAAAATATTACATTACTAGTGATCTTGCTACTTTTACCTAAGTTTATTTCATGCAGCTCAGGTTTATAGTCAGTTTACATCTTTTCGAAAACATAGTTGGAAACAGTTTTGCCTATTCAAACCATAAGCATACAGTTGGGACGGTGCTCTATCGTGCAGTGCGCAACATGTATTGTGCATCAAATCTAACTCTTTTTGGGGCAAAGTTTTATAGTGGACTAAATTATCTCAACTCAAAGCAAACATTTAGTGGACTATTACACATTCAAGCACACAGAAGAACTAGCTTATATGAATTCGGTCCCCGAGAAACTCAAGATCGGCAGCGGTAATCCAGCTAACCAATGACTCACATTCTGATCCTATTAGCAGCTGTGACCAAGGTTCAGCTCTACACTAATAGTCATTGTCTGACCGATTCGAATGCATGAAGCACTAACAGATAAACTCTATGATGCAGACAAAATGAACGAGCAGGCTTTATATGTATACAATCTTATGCATCTTACCCTTTGCAGAACGGTTATCCTGCAGCAGACACACAAGTTAACCACAATTTGCATATGAATAACTCATAAATCAATCTTTTGGTGTCATCCATTGATAGGTATGCAAGAAGATAAACCTAGCATGCGTCCTATCTATATGACGGTCCATGAGTTGCCCCATTGATGGACAACAACACCCCCCTATATCCGTTCGGAACGAAACATCAGGGTGCTCTCACAATCCCTTCCGGATCGACCGATTCCCAGTGCCCCAGGAATCGATCGAGAGACTATTACCTTGTGCACAAGTGTCCGAGACCAATGCATGACAAGCAACATTCAATCAATATGCATTCACATTCACATTCACAAGCACTTAACAATCTAATAGCCACACCCCCCTAGAACCCGAAGGAACGGAACATCAGGGTGGACTATTAGACTCTTCACTTTTATTCATTCAAGCAAACACATCTTTTCACAAATCTAATAGCACACTCCCCTAGATCCCGAAGGACCGGAACATCAGGGCGTACTAGATCCCGAATGTGCGGTTGGCTGAGTCATACCCCCGCTCTCCAGTATTCTGGATCTGGGGCATGACAGTCATGTAGAAGCATGGAAAATATAAAGTCACGCAGGCCGCATAGTGCCCATGAACCCTCAACATGAAGGCAGGCCGCAGATAAATCTCGTAGAGCCCGGGCGGCCAAGGGGTCCGTAAATAACTATACGGCCAGAACAGCCAAAGTGGAAGCCGCATAGCAGCACTCATGCAGCCTGAGCAAGGTGTCGCATGAGATCCCCTGACACAACATTCAATGCCTGTCAGAGAGAGTTCTGATACACCACTCATCTTCCAGAGCGCTTCAAGAATTGTGAGAGAGGCAACGACTCATAAAAAGACGGAAAGCCACATCAGTACATTAATAACTTTGTCAGATGTGCCATGCCACGTGTTCCCTCATATGTGGCTATGGCCCTATGCGGCCTCGTCATCATACGGCCAAAGTGTCCATTCGACCAAGGCCATACGAGAGCTCGCATGCAGCCACAATGCCATACGACCAAAGTGTCCATAAGACCAAGGCCAAATAAGAGCACATATGTGGCCAAGACGATTATGCATCCAAGATGTTATGAGACCCTCAACTTGCAATATCTTTCCGTTGCAACCGAAGGGATCCTTACACAATCAGTACTGACCACGTGTCCAGTTGACCAATTCATGCACACGATGGGTCAAGAACGACTCCGACCCTTAACCAAGATTTTATCAACCGCATATCCCAACTGAGGCTACGTGGCAGCATGTCCATAGTATGCGGCTATAGTTATAACCGCATTCTTTTAAAGGAGCCCCATGCGACAACCAAACAGAGGCATATATGACACCTATAGCCCGTCAGCAGGATGGTTATAAATAGCAAGGGTAACATACCCCACAAAAGGGGGGGAGCTAGCCACATACTTGCACACAGGCTTAAGAGAGAAAAAAGAGAAGAGAGCATCATCATTCCATCATCGAACCATCGACGGAGTAAAATAGTCACTGCAGTACTCGATCTCCATCATCACATTCTCCAGATCAAAAATATTATACTTAGATTGTCTTGGATTTCTTTATACCATTTGTTTGTTGTTAAACAAAACTTTCCCAAACTTACATTAATGGCGAACAATCATGACCTGCATTTGGAATTTAGGCATGAGTTGTGAGCACGCCAGCCTACACAGCAGAGTCGGCAATAGAACATTGTATAATACCCACAATTATAATCTAAAACTCATAGAATAATATCACAACTCCTCTAGGGTGGACAATAATCATTATCCACATCAATACTCAATCACAGGCTCTAAGAAGATAAATGCACGATAGAATTAAAATGAAAAGAAATGATAGTCACCAATCAATAGTTCAAAAATCTCCAAAATAAGTATTGAATCCAAATAGCAAAAATACCCAAATAGTCTAATAATTTCGGAGATAAATTCGGTCAGAATCAAATCTAAACTAGACTAAACTAAGTGATCGCAGCCGAGGGCTGTGCGGTAAACTCTTCCTGATCTTTCTGAAGGGTAAGATCAAGCTTAGCTATAATACCCTCCTGTGGTTCATAATAGGTAGGGTACCCGTCCTCATCATAGTCAGCTAAAATATTTATCCAGTCAAGAATGCAACGAGTACAAATAATGAAAGTAGTTTCAATATATGGTAGCGACTATGAGACATGTAATAGTAATAAAATATATGATGGAGCAAGTAAACTAAAATTATAGCATGGAAATGTAGTGTGAAACAAGTAATATGAGCAGTAAGGTATATGTCAATAATATGGAGTGAACAAGAAGGACTGTAACTATCTAAGTGTTTTGAAGTACTACTTTTGTTATATGATCGTCTTGGAGTGTGATTCAATCTCTAAATAAATATACCGCTTAATCATACGTAAAGTGTATGATTGGCTATCATCAATGTCGAATTACCACAATATCTAATTAAGGTTTGATCACATATCTTACTAGCACTTTTTCGTCCCTGACTAATACACATGGATCCCAAATCATGAACCGTAGATCAATACATAAGAAATAAGAGTACGATGTCCACAAATTATACGATGACCATAAAAAATGACACAATATGACTAGAGATCCACATAATGCTAATCCGTGTAACAATCGTGTCAAAAATCAAGTAAACATCACTAGACATGCATTATAGAAACTATCAAGTACTGAAAATAATCAAAGAATGTACCCCCCCCCCCTGTCATCCTGAGCTGGTGGTATGGGTTATGTACCATGTCCAAGTCTAAGTAATATATTTTATGAACTTATGATATCAATAGGTTAATGAAAAATAATAATCCTATCTACTTGGTTGTTAGGTCTCTAGTTTGTTTCCTATGTCGATTAGTATTTTAACTAGGTAAGGTTATCTTGGTTCCTTATTACCTATTTGAATAAATTATATCTATAACTTATCTTATTTAGTCGTATATATATACATATATATACCTTACCTATTACACCAATACCTTGACACTTAAAGATACATAACTCAACCCTAATACCTTGCCTTAACACATATCCATAGGATACACATATCCATGGTATCCTAGTATCACAATATCTATTTGATTATTACCCTTGCTATTGCTTATTGAATGCTAATGCTTATTGAATGTTGAATTGCTTATTGCTGCTTTTGTTGTTGTTGTTGCTGTTGCTGTTGCTGTTGCAGCTTATTGTAAATTCTGCTGCAGCTAATGGAATGCTAAACTGCTTATGAAAGGCTGAACTAGTTATGAAAGACTGAATTGCCTATGAAAAGCTGAATTGCTTATGAAATGCTAAATTTTACCCAAACATGTGCATATTTCCTCAAAAATCACATGCACAACCTAAAATAGGATGAAATATTCAACTGTAAGGTACCACCTACAAATGTAGGATACGCATATCTTTGTAGGTTACCCAATATCAACTTGTTACCCAAAATCAAACCATAATACCAACTTGGATATATTTTTATACATTTATCTAAATTAACACTTATATATAATGGCACATATGACACAATTTCTATATGCATACCCTGATTCCATCATGTGTATCCTAAGATGTTTTGACACAACAACACGTATTCTATTTAGGACACAATGACACAAACCTATACCAAGATTAGACACAAAAATCCTTTGAGATATTATCACAAACACTTGATAGACACGGACACATGTACATACAATTTATATAAATAAGAATTATAATCATTAGATATAATCTTGTCTAACCTATTAGAAATTTTTATTTATTGGCATATAAATGTTTTAGTTAGAATTATCTAAAGATTCAGAGAAGGGTTGAGGGTTACCTTTTGAAGATTAAACTCCAATGGTCCAATACAAAGAGAGGGTCCAATATTCTCCCCCAACTTTAATCTCATCTTCTAGCACTTCTCCAAGATTTGGATTTGGATTTGGATTTGGAAGAAGAATGATTGTGGAAGAAAGAGTTTAGGGTTTAAAATTTGAGATGGGAAGAAACTATGGTTTTTTGGTTGTGAAGAGATGATAATAAAGGGGTGTGTGTGTTGGCGGCTACAAGAGGGAGGGGTCGGGTTTGAGGGGGTTAGGGCCAGCCACAGGGGGGTTATTAGGATTTTTTTAGAGGAAGTTGGTTTGGATTTGGGTAAGGAGATTTTGTTTATGCAATTACCTACTTGCCCTCAACTAATAAATATGAATTGAAATCTAAAATAGAATAAAATCACCTCCTCCAAAATTTAATACAATTATCTTAAATAAGAAACTACATAATATAATTACCTTAAATAAAATCTACATAACAAAATCTACATAATACAATCACCTTAAGAAAAATCTAATTAGAAATTTTAACTAAAAGTTGTATTTAGCAAAATAAACTAATAGCCAAAATAAATATCTAAATCTAATATCTTGGGATACGAAGGTTACATGGTACTTCAACGTTTCGGGATGGACGGTTCAAAGAAAGTGAGCAACCCTTTGCAGTTTACTTTAAGTTCACTTCGGAGCAGTGCCCATCTACTGAGGATGAAAAGTTAGAACCTTTCTAATATTTAATTAGGTGTATTAGAGCTAATTTAGATTAGTTAGAGCCTTTCTAATATACCCTCCTTAATTACTATTCATAATAAACCATTAGAGGGCATATTAGACTTTTGTAATGACTTGGAGGAGAAGAATAGGGGTCAGCCACATAAAAGCCCTCATCTTCTCTCTCTCTCTCTCTCTCTCTCTCCTCCTTCTTTCATTTGCATTCTTTTTCTCTCAATTTCTAGATCCCTAATTTTTTTTTTTTCTTCCCTCCATCAAATTTCATCTCATTTACCTCAATTTTCTTCTCAAATTCATCACTCTTGGAGCACTTGAAACTTGAAGAAGCAAGGAGCACAAGGAGGAGGAGCTTTGGAGGTAGAGATCGTGTCCAATTATGTTTTCATTGGAAATCTATCTTCCAATTGATAAATTCTAATTTTTCTTTCATTATAGCTTCTTAATCTTGTATTTGACCATTAGGAATGACCCTATGGCATATGACTACCTATAGGAGCAATTTTTAGGCTAATTGGTTATGTATTGTGAGTTCTATGTGGTATTTTGTGTGCATGTTGGGGGAAATTACGAATTTGACACATCAATTGTGTGTTATGAGACCGATTAGATCTAATTAGACTTAGATCGAGATTGTGGGACTAGGTACGTGTCCACATATGGATACATGTAGGCCGTATCATAGTATTTTGTGATACGGTGCGACAGGGGGCCCAATTTTGGGTGTTTTGCACAATTACTCTTCAATACTCACTGTAGCAAGTTACTCTAGTTATATAATAGTAAAATTGTTATGTATTAATATTTATTATGGTGAATTTTGAATTTTGGTATTCTATTGAGAAAGTATAATGAGTATCCTAAGCTTGCATTATAGGTGTTTGTTTAATGTCATATATATATGTATTTTCCATACGAGTATATGTTTATATGAGTGTTATATACTATATAGGCATATATAGATATATGTATATATATGTACTTATAGTTATATGTGTGTATGTTATATATATTAGATGTATGGTGTGGGGCATAGAGGGATGTTGGAGGCTCGGGACTGTGCACAGGGTTGTGCATAGCAGTGTGGTGTATGTGTGTGTGGCTTTAGTGTGATGTGTAAGGAGTGTTTCATTGACAGTGTTGGGTGTGTGAACAAGAGGGTAGGGGGGTCGGGTTATGTAGAAGCTGTAACAATCATCTTAGCATCAACTAATGCAGGGCATCACTGCTCAGTGCATAAGAGATGGGGGTTCAGTAATCGGGTTGCAGACTTTAGATGTGCAGACAGTGTGAAAGACTCGAGTGTTAGATATGCAGGGCATTAGCATTGACTATGTGTATCTGAACTGAGTATTCCTTCCAACATCATGTGTTCCTTGATGGGGGTTCGAGTATGGTGCTCAATGTATATTGTTTTGGGATTGATATCAGTTGGGGGTCGGGTTAACATAAGACAGTGACTAGATAATGGGGTTTTGTATATGTGCTAAGGGAAAGAGAGTTTATGTTGGGATATTGCCCAGCTTGAGGAGTGATCTCCGGTCTGTTCAGATCTGAGAGATAAGAGGTTGAAGGGAGGGGTGATGTATAAGTTCAGCACATAATTGAGATAGGTAGCAGGTATTAAGTAAGGGTTTAGTGTTTCAATGTTTGGGAAAACTCAGACATACGAGTGATTGCATTGCCTTTGTGCACTGCACAGTAGAGAATATCACTGCAACATACTGATATGAAGTTAGGAAGAGGACTGCAGGCTTGAAATGTAGTAGGACCTAAAACATGGGGTGAAGATATCATGGGTATAGGTAGAAGTGTTTGTAAGGGTTGGGGTTAGTGTGCCAGTGGAGGTAAATGATAGTATCAGCTATGGGTTGATTGGTGTTATAAGCTAAGGTATGCTAGTTTCAGTATAAGTATTAGTTAGTATATAGTGTTAAAAGGAAGTATACCCATACCTGGGCACTGAAGTGCACATGTGTGCTGTAGTGCCTCAAATCCCGATCCGACCGGGATGTGCACTACGTAATTGGGCTTGTGGCTAGTTCGTCTGAGTCGTAGCTTAGATTTTTGGCATCTTCTTGCCACGGACGAAATGCGATGATCCTTTCCAACTCATGGAAAGGCCTCTATTGAAACGAGTCCAATAGTTTTCGTGTTTGGTTGCTTGGTTTTCTTGATTGCCGCTTTAGAATTTTGATTTGGTGTTGCTTTCGATTTGCTTGGTTTTCGCTGCTGGTTTTATCGTTTGGAGCTTTGATTCTTGGGGAGTTCGGCAAAGAAGGATAGGCAAGAATTCTAATTGGTGCTCGTGCTGTGCAGGTCCGCGTAACTGACATTTGATCGTCGCTAGGCGGGATTCGTGTTTCAGCTACCTTTTCCCTTAACCAATGAGTGGTTTGGACCCTTCTTTCCTACTTCTTCACGACCACATCTCTAATGTTTCAAACGTTCACTCGATGATGCCCGGTTGGACGCCTAGGAAATCCTTGCCATAATGCATGCCAGCCACTAAGAAAGGAACATGGGATTTGTAGACTAATTTTACTATATGCTTGCACACCTTATAACTTGAGTTGATTATAAAGTAAATTGGTTGTTGGTGGCGGCCTAGTGCCTCGGATGGAGTTTGGACCTATGGGATACCAAAATCGGAACACCGTATTGAGAAAATATGAACTGTTGCATGAGATATATATTGCTGCTTTACTTCTTTGTTTATTTCGATGCATTGTATGATAATATGAATTGTTCATGCATTGGCATGGTCTGGGACAACTTGTGCACAAAGTTTGGCATTTTCTCGAAACGGCTTTCCGGGGCACTGGAATCGTATCGATCCGGAGGGAAATATTTAATTCGTGCTCGTCACGATGCATTGCGGGACCTCCAGCAGGGCTTGCTACCTGGGCTGATAGGGCGCGCCGCTAATGCTTGAAATATGTCCCTAAGGTGTCGATCACACCAATGACCGCATAGAATAGAACACATGCTAATTTATTGTCTTGTGTAGATGGTAAGTATACTTGTGTTTCATTGCAGGAAAGGCGTGCATCGGTTGAGTAAGCAATCGATGCACTGGTTGGATTCAATGCTATTTTTATTCCTATCAAAATATGCAACTGATATGAATTGAATTCACTTGCTTCTTTATAGAAGTCATCTTAATGCATGCTCGCCCCTAATAAGCTAGTGTCGATTTAGTCGAGTGGGTTCATCCCCCTCACCAGTACAAGTTGAGTACTGACCCACGTTGTGGGCAACTATTTCAGGCACTCAGACGGTGCAACGCTAGTGGATAGACGAGGAGGCATTAGGAACACCTCTATTTTGAAGTATAGTTGGAGTCAGATCATTTTGGAGGCTTGGACTTTCTACCTATACAAGGGCGTAATGTATGAACGACGTTGACTATCTGATGGAGCGCGTCCTGCCTTTTGAGTTATCTTTTGTAATGCAAATCAAGTAGTCGAGAGGCGCATCAATGTAAACTCTATGTAAATTACTCTGAATTATCAATGAAAAAGCATGTTTTTTCCTGCACTTGTGTTCAAATATCTGTGAATGTGTTTTCTAAATTGTGTTTTAAAATGGGTTCCTATAACTGTAAGTTCTTGCCTTGTACGAGCGCAACTCCAGGCTCGTACGGCATCACGCCCCAGCGAGGACGAATCGGTTCCGTGAAGGATCCAGCGAGGACGATTGACCCTTTCGGGATCGGGGCGTGACATATTGGTATCAGAGCCTAGGCTTTACTTCCATGGGATTTTAAAAGATTATAAAGGAGTTTGATGCGCCTCTCAATTGAGTTGCGTTCGGCGTCCGCTGCATGAGATGAGTCGCCTATATAATGAGCCCATAGATACAAAATCTATCATTTTTGGAGTGTTAACAAGCTACTCTCTTTTGTAGCCATGGCAAAGAAGAACACTGTAACTGCCAGCAGTGCTCAACCCATTCAGAGCGATCCAGCAAGCTCTGGAGAATCCGGAGGAGTGGGTTCAACCGGTATGGCGGAACGGCTTATGCACCTCATGGAGGCACAGCAACAACAAGCTGTTACCCAACAGGCTAACATACAAGCACAGTTTGCTTCTCAACAGAAGCAAATGGATATAATGATGCAACTGATTGCATCCCTGGTACCAAGCAACGGGGCAGCCACAGTGACGCCTGTCACGCCGGCGGCCGTGGCGGTAGAAGACGAGTCAGAAGAGACTCAGCCTCCAGCAAGGAACTCCTGCCGAGCAGCAGAGTTCACTAAAATGCATCCGCCAACGTTCAACGAAAGAGCAGAACCGGACGTGGTGATGGGGTGGATTGCTAAGCTGGAAGCACTCTTCAACCTGGTTGGCATCAGGGGATCCAAGCGAGTGGCCTGTGCATCGGTTCAGCTGGAACTGCGTGCGCATGATTGGTGGGAGGCCACGAAGCAAGGGATTTATGATGCCAATCCCAACTGCAAAATCACCTGGAAAATGTTCAAATCTGCATTCATTGAACAATATATTCCCCGAGCAGTGCGGCAACAAAAAGAAGACGACTTTAGCAATCTAGTACAAGGAAGTCTGTCTGTCGATGATTATGATTCAGTATTTGCTAAACTGGCTAAGTTTGCAGGGCACTTCTTGCCTAATCAGCAGGCGTGGTGCTATCGTTTTCAAAAAGGTTTGAATGACGAGTTGCGTAGGGACGTCATCAACCAAAAATGTCAGACCTACAGGGAATGTTATGAGGCAGCCCTGAATAGCGAGCGGATCTTTGGGCGCTATCCCCCAAAGGCCGAGGTGCAAACCCCCCGTACCAACAACAATAAACGTCCTCATGAAACGGGAGGGTCTGGAGCACACAAGCGTTCGCACACGTCTGATAATAGGGGCCAATCCCAGGCACCGAATTGCAGCAGGTACGGCAAGTCAGGGCATCGAGTGAATGAATGCCGGGTTACTGGATGTTTTAAATGTGGTCGTCTGGGCCACAAACAGTTTAACTGCCGAGAGGGCAAGCCGAATCAGAGCAACGGGAATCAAAACAAGGGGCCTCTAGCAAGTGATGCCAATGCTGTGCCAGTCAATCCACAACGCCAGGGTGCTCAAGGCCGAGTCTATGCACTGACTCGGGATGAGGCATCCGTCTCTGAAACTGTCGTGACAGGTACTTTACTTTTCAGATATTTGCCCGCTAGAGTCTTATTCGATTCAGGTGCTACGCATAGTTTCATATCTGCTGATTTTACTGTTGAGCATAAATTAGCTTCTACTGCTTTAAATATGAACCTCTGCGTAAGTACCCCTTCGGGAGTCGATATGCCCGCCCATGCGATCTGTAGGGATGGTTATATTTGCATCGGAGGAAGGAAGCTTTCCTTAGATGTCATTATACTAGACATCAAGGATTACGATATTATTCTCGGGATGGACTGGTTGGGTGCTTGCCATGCAACAATCAAGTGCGCGAAGAAGTATTCCGTCTACCCGGCGAGGCAGACTTCTACTATTCGTGCAGCGCTGCACCGAAGACGGCAATGGTGATATCAGCAATTTCGGCTAGGCGTATGTTGCATTTGGGCTATGAAGGGTACTTAGCTTCCATTCGAGACACCCGGCAGGAATGTGCAGATGCAGCTCAGGCTGAAGTCATCGCAGATTTCCATGACGTGTTCCCAGACGAGCTGCCTGGAATGCCTCCTGATCGTGAGATCGAATTCAGCATTGACACTTTTCCGGATTCGCGACCGATATCAAAGGTACCTTATCGAATGGCCCCAGCAGAGCTTAAGGAACTTAAGGTTCAGTTACAAGATCTGTTGGACCGAGGATACATTCGTCTAAGCGTTTCCCCGTGGGGCACTCCGATGCTGTTCGTGAAAAAGAAGAATGGATCCATGCGGCTGTGTATTGACTACCGAGAGCTGAATAAGGCGACCGTGCGGAATCAGTACCCATGCCAAGGATAGATGACTTGTTTGATCAGCTGTAAGGTGCAACAGTTTTCTCTAAAGTTGATCTCAGGTCAGGGTATCACCAGTTGAAAATTAAATCAGAGGATATTCAAAAATCTGCTTTTAGAACCCGTTACGGACACTATGAGTTCCTCGTGATGTCGTTCGGTTTGACGAACGCCCCTGCAGCTTTCATGGATCTGATGAACAGCGTGTTTCGGCCGTTTATAGATAAGTTTGTGGTCGTCTTCATAGACGACATACTAATCTATTCCAAGAACGAGACGGAGCACAAGGAACACCTGAAGATCGTGCTGTAGACATTACGAGAGCATCAGTTGTTCGCTAATCTCAGCAAGTGTGAGTTCTGGTTGAACAGTATGGCGTTCCTTGGTCATGTCATCTCGGCCGAAGGCATCGCCGTAGACCCAAAGAAAATAGAGGCGGTGGTGGACTGGAAATAACCTACGTCAGCCAGCGAAGTTCGAAGCTTTCTGGGCCTAGCGGGATACTACCGTAGGTTCGTGAAGGATTTCTCTAAACTGGCCTCGCCTATGACTCGCCTTACTCAGAAAGGGATTGCATACGAATGGGGTGATGACTGCGAAGCCAGCTTTCGGGAACTTAAGCGGCGTCTTGTTTCAGCTTCGATTTTTGTACTTCCAGATGGGGTAGAAGAATTTCAGATATACAGCGACACTTCAGGACTCGGCTTAGGGTGTGTGCTCATGCAGAGGGACAAGGTAATATCGTACGCCTCCAGGCAACTGAAGCCGCACGAGAAAAACTATCCGACGCATGATCTGGAATTGGCGGCAATTGTGTTTGCACTGAAGTTGTGGAGGCATTATCTTTATGGTATTGCTTGCAAAATCTTTACCGATCACAAGAGTCTCAAGTACCTATTCACCCAGCAGGAATTGAACCTCCGGCAGCGGCGTTGGCTAGAACTTATTAAGGACTACGACCTAACGATCGCGTATACACCGGGCAAGGGAAACGTTGTTGCTGATGCTCTGAGTCGGAAGCACGTGGGCTCATTATCTATAAACAACCATTTACTTTGAGATCTTGAGGCGATGGGCATCGAGTTTCGAGTTCGGCACCAAGGAGTGCAGCTGGCACCACTCTATCTTGAACTGGGTTTACGGGATAAAATCAAATCAGCTCAAGAGGGCGATCAGTTCTTAGCGAAGGTACGCGGACTGATCTCGGCGGGGAAGACGTCTGATTTTGTGGCAGGCGAGGATGGGGCCTTACAGATGAAAGGAAGGCTATGTGTTCCTAGCGACCCAGAACTCCGAAGGGAAATTATGGCGGAAGCACACTACGCGAAGTATTCTTTGCATCCTGGGAGCACTAAGATGTACAAGGACTTGCGCGGGACCTTCTGGTGGCACGGTATGAAGCGGGATATGGTGACCTTTGTGTCACAGTGCATGGCCTGTCAACATGTGAAAGCTGAACATCAGAGGCCCGGCGGGGAGCTCCAGAACCTCGCTATTCCCGAGTGGAAATGGGACAACATCACTATGGATTTTATTGTGGGATTTTTGAAGACGCCACGGGGGCATGATGCGATTTGGGTCATAGTTGATCGTTTGACCAAATCAGCCCACTTTCTTCCTATAAAAGTTACTTGGAGCGTCGATCGGTTAGCACAAATTTACATAGATGAGATTGTTCGATTACACGGAGTACCTGCCTCAATCGTCTCTGACCGTGACGGACGTTTCTTATCTCGTTTCTGGACTAGCCTACAGTCTGCTTTGGGAACCAAGCTACAGTTCAGTACCGCATACCACCCGCAGACTGACGGACAGACAGAGAGGACAAATCAGATACTTGAAGATATGTTACGGCTGTGTGCGATTGATTTAAAGACTAGTTGGGACACGCATCTTCTATTGGCAGAGTTTGCGTACAACAACAGCTACCAATCAAGCATCCAGATGGCACCGTACGAAGCACTATATGGGCGCAAGTGTCGATCTCCAATCTGTTGGGACGAAGTCGGCGAGCGGCAGGTACTCGGGCCTGAGCTGGTAGAGCAGGCAGTTGAGAAAGTTCGCTTGATTCGGGAAAGACTCCGCACAGCACAGAGCCGACAGAAAAGTTATGCTGATGCACATAGAAGGCCTTTGGAGTTCATGGTCGGGGATCATGTCTTCTTGAAAGTGACGCCGATGCGTGGTGTGATGCGTTTCGACGTGAAGGGCAAACTGAGTCCCCGGTTTGTCGGCCCCTTTGAGATACTGGAACGAGTGGCAGTTGTGGCGTACCGGATTACACTACCTCCCGCCTTGGCTGAAGTGCATGACGTATTCCACGTTTCTCAACTTCGAAAGTATGTGCATGACCCTAGTCATGTGGTTAGCTTCGAACAATTGGAATTGCGCACGAATTTGTCATACTCAGAGGAGCCGACGCAGATCCTGGATCGTAAGGAAAAAATACTTTACAACCGTACGATGTCCTTGGTTCGTGTGCTGTGGCGGAACCATTCTGTTGGGGAATCAACTTGGGAGATGGAATCGGAGATGAAGAAGAAGTATCTTTCATTGTTCATTCAGTCGGAGGTAGGGTCTTGTTCTTAAGTTTTGGGTCGAAACTTTTTCTTAGTGGTATATTATGTAGTGCCTCAAATCCCGATCCGACCGGGATGTGCACTACGTAATTGGGCTTGTGGCTAGTCCGTCTGAGTCGTAGCTTAGATTTTTGGCATCTTCTTGCTACGGACGAAATACGATGATCCTTTCCAACTCATGGAAAGGCCTCTATTGAAACGAGTCCAATAGTTTTCGTGTTTGGTTGCTTGGTTTTCTTGATTGCTGCTTTAGAATTTTGATTTGGTGTTGCTTTCGATTTGCTTGGTTTTCGCTGCTGGTTTTATCGTTTGGAGCTTTGATTCTTGGGGAGTTCGGCAAGGAAGGATAGGCAAGAATTCTAATTGGTGCTCGTGCTGTGTAGGTCCGCGTAACTGACGTTTGATCGTCGCTAGGCGGGATTCGTGTTTCAGCTACCTTTTCCCTTAACCAGTGAGTGGTTTGGACCCTTCTTTCCTACTTCTTCACGCCCACATCTCTAATGTTTCAAACGTTCACTCGATGATGCCCGGTTGGACGCCTAGGAAATCCTTGCCACAATGCATGCCAGCCACTAAGAAAGGAACACGGGATTTGTAGACTAATTTTACTATATGCTTGCACACTTTATAACTTGAGTTGATTATAAAGGGAATTGGTTGTTGGTGGCGGCCTAGTGCCTCGGATGGAGTTTGGACCTATGGGATACCAAAATCGAAACACCGCATTGAGAAAATATGAACTGTTGCATGAGATATATATTGCTGCTTTACTTCTTTGTTTATTTTGATGTATTGTATGATAATATGAATTGTTCATGCATTTGCATGGTCTGGGATAACTTGTGCACAAGGTTTGGCATTTCCTCGAAACGGCTTTCCGGGGCACTGGAACCGTATCGATCCGGAGGGAAATATTTGATTCGTGCTCGTCATGATGCATTGCGGGACCTCCAGCAGGGCTTGCTACCCGGGCTGATAGGGCGCGCCGCTAATGCTTGAAATATGTCCCTAAGGTGTCGATCACACCAATGACCGCATAGAATAGAACACATGCTAATTTATTGTCTTGTGCAGATGGTAAGTATACTTGTGTTTCGTTGCAGGGAAGGCGTGCATCGGTTGAGTAAGCAATCGATGCACTGGTTGGATTCAATGCTATTTTTATTCCTATCAAAATATGCAATTGATATGAATTGAATTCACTTGCTTTTTTATAGAATTCATCTTAATGCATGCTCGCCTCTAATAAGCTAGTGTCGATTTAGTCGAGTGGGTTCATCCCGCTCACCAGTACAAGTTGAGTACTGACCCACGTTGTGGGCAACTATTTCAGGCACTCAGACGGTGCAACGCTAGTGGATAGACGAGGAGGCATTAGGAGCACCTCTATTTTGAAGTATAGTTGGAGTCAGATCATTTTGGAGGCTTGGACTTTCTACCTATACAAGGGCGTAATGTATGAACGACGTGGACTATCTGATGGAGCGCGTCCTGCCTTTTGAGTTATCTTTTGTAATGCAAATCAAGTAGCCGAGAGGCGCATCAATGTAAACTCTATGTAAATTACTCTGAATTATCAATAAAAAAGCATGTTTCTTCCTGCACTTGTGTTCAAATATATGTGAATGTGTTTTCTAAATTGTGTTTCAAAATAGGTTCCTATAACTGCAAGTTCTTGCCTTGTACGAGCGCAACTCCAGGCTCGTACGACATCACGCCCCAGCGAGGACGAATCAGTTCCGTGAAGGATCCAGCGAGGACGATTGACCCTTTCGGGATCGGGACGTGACATGTGCTGCAGGCCACAAGGGTGCTCAGGCTTGAGGTTAAGTACTGCAGTATATCAGAAGGTTTTGTACTGTTGTTGGGTGTGCAAAATGCACTATGAACAGAGGCTTAGGCATGTGCAAGGATGTTAGATATTGGGCACTAGGGTGTGCCTCTTGTGAAGTTAGATAATTGAAATAGGAAGCTAGTATCAGTTGAGGGTTCAAATGTTAGATAGTAATTGTCAGTAGTGAGTTATTAGACAAGTTAGTATTCAGATGCATAGCAGTTAGTATTATTAGATGTCAGTGTATATATATATTAATGTATATCAGTAGGTATGAGTTATCAATCATAGTGGTTAGTAGGTTAGAGATAGTTAACTAGTAATCATTAATACCAGTTATTGTAGTGTATCAGTTAGGTAATAACTAACTAGTATATATATATATATATGTTAGTAAGTTTTGATTCAGTGGTGAGTTAGGATGTGTTATCGGTAGTATACCTGTTAGTATTAGTAAGGATTTATGACAGAAGTATGACAATTAGTTGAATATTAGTTAGATAGTTATATACTGGTTAAAGTATATATATATATATATATGTGTGTGTGTGTGTGTGTGTGTGTGTGTGTGTGTGTGTGTGTGTGTGTGTGTGTGTGTGTGATACCAAGTTATACCAGTAGAGTATGTTTTAACTAAGATAGCTAGTATTAGCTAGTTATGACCAATTAACCTAGTGAGAACCTAGTCATGGCTTAGAAGAGCATCCCTAATGCATCCTAGTTCATTATCACTTCGTATCACCCATTGTGACATGACTTTCATACCTAGGCGCGTGTGACACCAGCTCGGACACCGAGTGCCAGCTTTTGCTCTGGACCAGAGACGAGTATATTTTTCTGTTAGTTTTTATTTTATGATAGTGTATATATCATATGTTCTAGAACTGTATATATACTTGATTCTGACACAGTGGTTACACGGACTGGTACTATATGGATCCTGTCAGGAGATGTTATCCCTTACCGCATTCAACGGGTACTCCTTTACATGTATTTCATCGTGTGTATCGGTATTGATTATCGTGTACTTCATGTTCACACACTGCTCGTATTCAGTGTGCACATATTCGTGTTCGTAACGTGTCGTGATTGGATCCATTGGTATTGGTTGGGGATGGGGTATAGGAGTTGGTTATGTGATCAAGCCAAAGTGTATTCGTGTACATGTCGATTACATATCACACATGTAATCGAGTTACCATATCGTATTCGTGTTCAACCCAAACCGATCACATAATAAACTTGTATTCCATGGCACATTAGCTAGTTGTATCTATTTCCTTTATTGCAGTTATTATATTGCCTGTTCTTCATTCCAGTATATTACATGTTCACTCTAGTTCATTACATTCTGATGTTTAGTTATCATATATTCTTTTCTATTATCTGTTATATATGCTCGATTATGTATTTGAAACTGCTTTCAGAGGTATGTACTTCGCTCCAATTATGACTGGATATATTTTTTAGATGATTGGCTTGTGGACCAGTGTCCCACCTACTATGGACCGCAGGACGGCGTACCTTTAGAGGGTACTCCTTTAGAGCAGGAGGACCTAGTACCAGAGGCCGAGGAGGCTTAGACTTATTGTCTATACTTGTATTAGACTCTATTGAGGTTATTGGCATGTGTATATATTATTTCGGACTTGTGGATGTATTGTGACTCTTTTTGTTTGTATTTCATCTCGTGCTTTATCTTCCTTAGTTTTCATTGTGATTGAGTATAGTTTACCATTATCATATACCATTTTGTTCCTCCGTTTGGAATTGAGATGACAATGACAGGTACCTTATATGTATTGTGTAAGAAGTTTAGATAGTATGGACGACCAAGACAGCGTTCTACTGTCGATGCTGCAGCGTAGGCTGGACGTTGATCACTATACGTGCCCTCATTCTGGGTGCGGGTCATGACAGTTGTGGATGAAGAAGTTTCTGCAGAGATTGGGGCTTAAGCAAGAGCAATATATTTTGCTTTGCGACAACAAGAGTGCAATCCATCTTTGAAAGAATCTGATGTTTCATAGTCGGTCCAAGCATATTGCAATTCGGTATCATTGGACACGAGATGTGCTTGAGACGAAGGACACGATACTTGAGAAGGTTCACTCAAAGGATAATGGAGAGGATATGCTCACGAAGGTTCTACCAAAACGAAAGTTCGAGTACTACGGAGGATCATTAGTTTGACGAGTTCCTCCACCTAGTTGGAAAGGGGGAGATGTGTTAGTGTTGGTTGGGGTTCCCAACCTATGTGGATAATACCTCGGAGAGAAACGAGCACCATCCGTGTGTCAAAGAATCTTGGAAAATTGAAGGCGTTGAAGCACAGTTCAAAACTGCAGTTTGAGAATATGTCTAGACCTGACCGAGTTCGGTCAGAAATTCGTCAGACTCAAGCAGAACTATTATGCCTAGATCAGGCCAAACTCGGTCTGATTTCGGTCTGTCGAACTGAGACGAGTTCTGGGTGTTTTATCTATACTGTTGGATAGTGTGGATGGTCCAGATTTGTTGCGAGATTGAGGGGACTATATATAGTATTTCCTAACCCTAATCCATTATCATAAGATCATAAGAGAGGCTTCTCAAAGCTTGTAACATTTAGAGAAGAGAAAGAGGTGATTGACAACTACTTCGAAGGAGAGACAAGTTCAGGTAATCTTCTCGTTATTTTTTGTTCTTCAGGAGTTTGTAATCAAGTTTTCATCTTCCAAATAATTGTGGCCATCCTGTTGTATCTCTAAGAAGTTTGTAAGGAGTATGTATCTTTCTATTACATTAGTAGAGGCTTTTCATGGTTGGACTCCGATCGTCCCGTGATTTTTTTTCGCAAAAAATTTTCACGTCAAAAATTGTTGTGTTTGTGTTTTTGGCTTTGTGTAATTTTGAAAAATTGGTTTCTGCATTTTACTTCAGTTCTCTTGTAGTCTTCTTTGTTTAGGGGAATGCATTTCACATTTTGTTTCCAATATTTTTTTATAAATATTTGTGTATGCTTTAACATATATAGACTTTCTGTCAAGATTTTTATAGTTCTTTTTAATGGTAAGGTCTATCTATTTGGTTCAAGTTCGGGTCTTTTATTACAATCTCCTTAAACGCTAATGGGTGGGGGATGGTTATTCAATCTCCTTAGATAGTGTCTGTGTCTATATTTTTGCTTGCATCATTTCTGTGCATGACAGATCTCTATCGCATCCTCTAAAATTCTTTCGCCAGACAATCGTTCCTCGACATTTTTACTATAGTCAATCAGTCGTTACCTTATTCATTCTCTATTTAATATTTAAGGGCATATCACATCCAGAAGAATTCAAACCTCCGATCAAGATTTTTGAGTTTTTATATATTTAAGTTTTGTCCGTTTAAGCCAATGTTTGTTGCATATTGGTCAATTTTTCTTCCATTAATATCCAGAACTAACTTTAAAGTACACTATGTGCAATACCATACATATGTGGCATGTACCTCTATTTACAAAGGATATGTCTTCACAATTTTCATAAATTCTCTTGGCATTTCTTTGTTAATCTGAAGGGAATTGGTAATTTAAGGGATCGTTTGGTTCACGAAATCATAGATTGGAAAAGAAAAGTCATTACTTTTTTATATTTTGGTGCCAAAGGAATTGAGGAGAAAAGGAAAGTGATTCCCAATGAAATGAAAATGAGAAAAAATGGTTCTCTCTCCATCCAACCAATGATTCATTTTTCCACCTTTTAAGTATTCACTTTTTTTTTCAAATTTTTTTTTGGTATTTCCAAACACTGAAAATAAAAATTGACGAAAATTATAATATTTCAAAAAAAAAAAAAAAAATTCTGTTTTTTTTCCGCGATCCAAACGAGGCTTAAGAGTGCACAATGGAATCGATACTACCAACCTATATCAATTACAACTAATGGAGTAGAAGAAATGATCGACACATCATGCTCATACATGGCCTACGTTGGAGCCCCAATAAGAGCCAGTATTTATTATATTTGGAATATACAATAAACATAACTCAAAGTGGAGATTGTTAAACTTTGAATCGGAAGAAGACTAATTACAATCGGCCATAAAATAACTAATTCAATGCACTTGTCTTATGATTAAAAAAAAGTTGGGTCTTGAGAATTACTGCACAAATCAACTGGTACTCAACTAATTTAACGGCATATTAATTGAGGCCTTCTGGTTTAGGGATTTAAATATGCATACTGATAAGGATAGGTCTTTATTGGATGAAATTTGATGACTCGAAATTGTACATAGTCATAGACATGAAACAAATTTATTATTATACCTGTTCTACAATTCACTAATAGGTTATTATTACTATTTTTTAATAAATGGGTTCCCTAAATGATCTTGAGTTGTGCAATGCTGACAAGCAACAACCTAAAGTTTCTGTTCCATTTTACACTTTAGGTTGTGTTATTTATTTTTCTTCCATAAGATCTCTTCTAAAATAATTCTACTTTCTTGTTTCGGTGTGCTATTCATTTCAAAAAAGTATTTTCATCAATTTTTTTAAATTTCCTCCAAACCCCGTAAATGATTTCCATGATCTCTCATAGAATTGAAAAAAGAAACTATTTTGAAAAGAAAAGAAAATATCATTTTATTATTTTAATAATTATTAAATAAATAATTTATTATTATTGTTATTAAATAATTTATTATTTTAATCATTAAATATTTATTATTAATATTACTATTAATCATTTTTCTTGTTATTATTTTATATAATTAAATAAATAGTTTATTAATAATATTTTAGTTGAAATTTTTTATTATTTATTTATTTTTGTTAATAAATAATAATTAATAAATATAAAATAGTTATTTCTATGAAAAATAGTTGATAACCAAAAAAAAAAAAAAAATTCCATGCAAGTATTTTTAACCAAAAAGGTACTGCTTCTACAGAAAAGTAATTTTCCAAAATTAAATGCATCTTAATTAGGCTTTTGCTTCCTATATTATTGCTCACAATGGAATGGTTGAACAATATTATTTTGAACCACATGCAGATTTTTTTTCTGTGTGTATAAACTCTTGATATGATAGTCCACTTTGTCTCTAGTTCGAAACTTCTAGAATTTAAGGTTCTCGAGAGAGAGAGAGAGAGAGAGAGAGAGAGAGAGAGAGAGAGAGTATCTATCTCAGTGATGTCACATGGACTTTAATGGAATTGAGAGAGAGAGAGAGAGAGAGAGAGTGAGTGAGTGAGTGTGAGTATCTCAGTGATGTCACATGGACTTTAATGGAATTTTCTCTTCCAACAATGTAGGAACCAATGGGATCACCCATGAGACTTGCACATCATCCTTAATTTCCTATTTTTGTTTTCTTTTGGAGGGAATGAAAGTATTGTACTTTTCCTAGTACATGAACATGTCACACCAAACCTTCAGTACTCTTTCTTGTCTTTAAAGTTGGGCATCCACATGTGTGCATCCAAATCCAATAAATTATATATATATATATATATATATATATATATATATATATATATATATACACACACCAAGTACTATGATTATCTTTATTAGATTTGTTACTAAGATATCGACAGTAATTTCGGATATCTCCGTTTGAATTTCTTAGTACTCCATATTTCAAATTTGCTATGAAGTTTCTGTACGATCAGAAATTCTTTAAGACAAAAAAGAGCCCTTATTTTCATGGCCCTCGAGTGTATAGGCATAAGGGAGCTTGACTGTAAGACCCATCCGTCGAGCAGTGACGAAAGTCGGCCTTAGTGATCCGACAGTGCCGAGTGGAGGGTCGTCGCTCAATGGATAAAAGTTACTCTAGAGATAACATGCTGATCTTTCCAAATAGTTCACATCGACGGGAAGGTTTGGCATCTCGATGTCGACTCTTCGCCACATGGGGTTGTAGTATGTTCCAAGGTTTGGGCTGTCCGTCCATTAAAGCGGTACGTGAGTTGGGTTCAGTACGTCGTGAGACAGTTCAGTCCATATCCGGAAAAGTCGAAAACTAAGAGATAGAAGTTTTGTGAAATCTTTTAGGATGTTAATTGATAAAAATATTGGGGGTTTTGTCCTGGGTAGGAATGAGAATCCCGACAAAAAATAGTGTTTTCTGAATTATATTCCGCCAGTAAGTAAACAAAAAATTCTTGGGTATTTGAATCCGAGATGGATTAAATTATAAAAACAAATTTAGGTCAAAAATGAATATTTGTGAACAATGTGAATATCATTTGAAAATGAGTAGTTCAGATAGAATCGAACTTTTGATTTCACATGACTTTTGCCAATAGTTGAATAAATTAACTCTAATCCCCCAATCTCCCTCCCTCTCTCCCTCAAGAGATAAGCATTATTCGATTTTGGATTGAAAACCACTGAATCTGATAAGAATTCGGTTCGATTTGTAAAAAATTCAATTTGAGTTTGGAAATACTCAAATTTTTTATTCGATTTCGATTCTGAATTTAGGTTTTTATTTCAGTCAAAAATCGAAGACCGGATAAGAGTTATACAATTATATAGTCACCAAATATAAGAATATATTTTTCTAGAGAATTTAATTACCAAAAATTTGATTCATAAAAATATAGAATTTTTGGTTATATAGTATTTCGCGTACCAAACAGAACGTCCCCGAAGGAGCTTGTCGCGATTTGGAACATGGAAGTGGCCAAAATCTAGAGTTTGTACCACTTCACGTGTTTAGTTGGAGAATTTGCAGAAAAAATTTACTGTGATTTGACATGAACAATAAAAAAAATTTGCAACGAAATCCGAATTTTGGCATCGAAGTTTTTTCCATTAAAGTGGAGTGCATAAGAAAAATTCTCATTTCCACCTAACACATTTGGTTGGAGGAACACTTACTCTTTACTTTAGCAAAAAGAAGATATACTATTCATGTCACTAGTTATATTTTTTTTACTCACTTTAACAGCCAATAAATCATCAAAATTTGGGATTTTTTTTACTTCTAACCTCAACTTCTTCAAAATATCAAAATAAATTTTTTTTTACTTCGTCCTATTTCGTTCCACTTCATTACAATGCATATGCAAAATATCGATTTTTGGATTTTCTATTTGTAGAACTAAATTCTCATTTTTTTATAAACACAGTCTAATTAGCATATCAAAGAGGTCAAGCCAGATGTCTTCTCATAATAGATTTGCCATAAAAGGTCTTTTGCATGCAAGTTTAAGTGTAGCTTTGTCCATTTCTATTTGGGTCAATTGATATTAACCCCCTCTTAGATGTAGGATATTGAGATTATCCCCCTGTTAGATCAAAAGTCGAGAAGACCCTCCTGAAAGTGTCATTAAAAACTCATTAGCGACACTTTCAAAACTCATTAGCGACACTTTCAGGAGGGGTCTTCTCGATTTTTGATCTAACATGGGGTAATCTCAATATCCTACATCTAACAGGGGGGTAATATCAATTGACCATTTCTATTTTCCTATTCCTTGTACTACCAAGCCCACGTTGACTTTAATCTCGATGGCTAAATAATTCTGAATTCTTTTTTACCAAGTAAAAAGATTTAAAGACCTATATCTTAGAACGTTACATGTTTTTTCTTCCAATTTTACTATAACTCCCTAAAATTTGTTATTTATGCAAAACGTTTTAAATCATGTAGAGGTTAGCGTTTGGCTTACTCAGTTTCAACTGATCTGAAATAGTCAAAATCGAACTTCTAAAAATTTATAACCAAAATTGAATTGAAATTAGCCATAATTGAAATTGAACAGATAATCGATTCGGTTTGTTCGGCTGGACTATTTTGACTATTTAATGGACCAGATCTAAAGTTAAGATTAAATTATATAAGAAGTATAACTTTTTGGACTTAAAAAAGATACACGCACACTGATACAATAGTAAGATAGTTGAAGAATATTTGATGACAACCAGATGATTTTATTCACTGAACAAAACTGCTTATATAAGGTACAAACATAGTACAAAATATTCTAGGATAAGTATCCTAATGGTAACAAACAACCAACTGAATATATGCCTAAAGACTAGGAAAAAGCAAACGTGCCTAAAGACTAAGAAAAAGCAGACTTATTCAAAACACTTAGTTAACATTCCCTCCCTTAAACTGAATTATACTGCAAACAATCAGTTTAAAAGAATACTGCACTTTCCCTCCCTCGTATGAGATCCTACATAACACAAACACCAAGTAAGCGACGAAGTTTCACAAACTGAGGTAACTTGAGGGGCTTGGTAAGAATATCAGCAACTTGATCTTCACTACGACAATAGATCAGTTCAATTGTTCCATCCTCGGTGAGGTCACGCAAGAAATGATAGCGGACATCTATATGTTTACTTCGACCATGTAAGACAGGATTCCTTGAGAGCTTGATCGCTGAGCTACTATCACAGAATACTGGAGTGGGACCTTGTTGAGAGTATAAAACCTCGCCAAGCATTCTTCGCAGCCAAATGGCTTGACAAACACAGGGCGCAACAACAACAAATTCAGCTTCTGTGGTAGACAAGGTAACAAGTTACTTTTTTGATGACCATGAGACAGCCCCTATGCCCAACATGAAAACATGACCCGACGTGCTTCTGCGATCATCTGGATCACCCGCACAATCGTTATCTGTAAATCCAATTAGCCCAGACTGGCCGCCCATTTTATAAAAAAACCAAAATCAGTTGTACCTTTCAAGTATCGAAGAATTCTCTTGACGGCATGGAGGTGCAATTCAGTTGGACATTCCATATAACGACTGATGAGACTTACATCATGCATAATATCCGGTCGAGTGGCTGTCACATACATGAGGCTTCCAACAATCTGCTTGTAGAGAGTATGATCAACCCTCTTGCCATTAGGATCCTTCATTAGCTTCAAGCCAAATTCAGTTGGAGTGCCAACTGAGTTACAATTTGTCATTTGAAACCGTTCTAAAACTTCTTGAACATACTTCTTTTGTGAGATAAAGATACCATCATTGGATTGGTAGACTTCAATGCCCAAAAAATAGTGTATTTATTGAGATCAGTCATACTAAATTCTTGCATCATGGAGTACTTAAAAGCATCAATCATGGTTGCATCATTGCGTGTATATATCAAATCATCAACATATAAACATACAATCAATAGTTTATTATCCGAACCTGTTTTGACAAATAAAGTAGGCTCATACGGACATTTCTTAAAGCCAACCTTGGAGAAATAAGAATCTATATGACTGTACCAAGCCCGGGGGGCTTGTTTAAGTCCATATAGAGCCTTATGCAACCGGTACACTTGGAGGTTGATCAACGTACACCTCTTCTTTCAAGTCACCATGGAGGAAGACGAATTTTACGTCCAATTGGAAGAGAGGCCATGAGTTTTGTGCTGCCATTGCAAGAACTAGCCCAATGGTGTCATGGCGTGCAACTAGAGCAAACACTTCCTTGTAGTCCACACCAAACTCTTGCTTGTATCCTTTGGCGACAAGACGCGCTTTATACTTATCAACCACACCATCCTAATTGAGCTTCATTTTGTAAACCCATTTAACACCAATGGATTTATGGCCTCTGGAAAGATCTATTAATTTCCTGGTGTTATTTTTTTTAATGGATGCAATTTCATCATCCATAGCTTTCTGCCACTTTGATTCTTTGATAGCATCCTCTTCGATACTACTTTTCATTCGCTGCTCATGTAGCAACAATGAACCTTGCAATTCATCAATTGAAAGTGCTTTAATGTTGTTTAACTCCTCGATCGTACATACAACATAGGCAAAATTTGAAGTCATTGATCGAAGAATTTTTTTTCACCACTGTGACATCTTCTAGTTTGTCACCACGTGTAAACACCCTAAATTTTCAGATATTTTAAAATTATTTTGGGAATTTTTTCTGCAATTATTCAAGAATTTACATAGGTCCTGTGGTGTTTTTATAATTTTTTAATTGCCAATAACTAACCTTAAAATGTAATGAAAATGTGATTTTATGGTGTAGAATAGAAAACCGGACTTAGGGTAATTTTTCTGGATTTATTAGGGCCTCAGACCTATTTTTTAAAAGCCTAAAAACTATTTTCTAATTAAATTAATTAAATGATTATTATTATTATTATTTATTACTTTTTTTTTGTTTTTGGGCCCGGCCCGGCCCAGTGGGCCGAGCCCGTTAGCTCCCAGCCCAAACCAAGCCTAGCGGGTCGGGCGGGTCCGTCCAACCCGGATCCGCGCCCGACCCGACCCATCTCCCTGGTCACCCCTACCCGCACGACTCCCTCTCCACGTCCTCCTCGCCGCAACCCACGCCCCACGTCCTCCTCGTCTCCGACTCCCCCGGCCACGAGCGGCTACCGGCCCCCTATAAAACCCCTCTTTCCCCCCCCGTTCTCCTCCGCCTCATCCCCCTACCCTCTTGCCGGAGCCCTAACCCCGACCTCCTCCTCGCCGGCCAGCGCCCTCGCCGGCCAGCCCCTCTCCAGAACCACCCTCCTCCTCCCCTCGCCGCAACCCACGCCCCACGTCCTCCTCGTCTCCTCTCCCCACCTCGACAGCGCGCCGCCTGCAGCGCTTCCCCGAGCTGCCGAGTGCCTCCGCCTCCGGCCAACGTCGCCAGAGCCGCCCGAGCCCCCGGCCTCCTCCGCCTCAGCGCCTCCCCAGCCGCCGTCCCCGCCGCCGGCCAGTGTGCCCAAACCCTAACCCTAGCTTTCAATTTGGTATCCGACACGTATCGGACACAACTCGAACCCCGGTTTTTCGGGTCCCCTTCAGGTACTCGTATCTTGCACCCTGTATCTCCGATTTTGATTCTGTAAATTGCTACACGAAGCCTGTATGACCCTCTCGGTGCCCGGACAAACCGCTCGGGGCATCGCGTCCTGTGGTGATCGCACACCGCGATCCAAAAACAGGAAAAATCAGACCATGTTTCACCCCGGAACTGAGTACGCCCCGCCAAACGGGACGACTTGGTCGCGTGCGGTCTTCACAGATACGTGCGTGTCGTTGATACGGACGTGTGAGATTTCACGGAAGCAGATTCAGGGTGTGCGTGCACACCGGAATCAACGCGTATCCGCGGACATCGCCCCGTATCCGACTTTTCTGTAATTCATCCTAACTTCGTGCACACACGTCAGATCGAGACGAAACTTGCGCCATTGGACTCGTAGCAATACGCTGGTCCTGTGGGTCAAGTTTGGTTCGATTCTGAGAACGTTGACGAAATTGCGTGTCGTGGGCCCCACAGGCCCCGCTCGACGGGCGATTTTGTGATCGGCTCATCAAAATTCAAATCTGAAAGTTCCGTTGGGTTCGTATCAGCGTTCCTGACCTGTTGACACTAAGTTTGGTGAATTTAGAGACCGTTGACCCTGACACGTTTTTCGGTGCAAAGCAGGCCCACCGGTGGACCCCGTTTTGACCCGAAATTATCGTTTTTGCCCTTGTCTTCAAATTGGACCCAAGGACAGGCGTTCCTAGCTATTTGACACCTTCTGAGCGTGATGGTACTGTTTATTTTAGCTTTCGGAGACAACTCTGGAAATTTCCGAAACCAGGACCTTAGCGGAATTCAAACCTCAGGCAAGTGCACCTTGCCAAACTTGCAGTCTTTATTTTCATATTTCCTTTAATAATACTTTGTTGGATGTCTTGTGTAAATTCATATAAACTTCTTTAAACTGCTTAACCTAGGAAATGCGTGACGTACCTAGTGTCCGATCTTAGTCGGGTGCCAACACCGTACGCGGTGTTGGGTTCGTCATCTAGAGATGGATTTACGATCCCCTTACTTTTGTACTTGACCTATCAAGTACCCTACAACCCAGGACACTTGACACTATCATGGACAGAATCCTCCTGAGATATTCGTGGTGATTCTGTATAGGATACAGGACTTGACAAAGTTATTTTAGTTATAGACAGTATGACTTATTGCATTAGCTATAATTTCGCTGACATGGACATGAGACGTTATGGTCATGGCTTGCGTGATTACATTGGGTGGGGAGAGACACACAGGCTACAGGCTGTTCTATATATATATCTACTATTATTGTGAGGTTGTAGACTCTCCAGCAGAGCTAGACCCTTTACGTGTTATTACTGCTACCCGGCTCCCCGACACAGAGCTTGTAGCGGTCTCAGCCTGAGTACTAGTGTTGCTCTCATTTGCATATCATATAGATGGTTACATAGTTTACCCTGCTGTTTCAATTAATTTAATAGCACTGCTTATTATTTGGCTTATTTTATTTTGTGCCTTGCTATGTCCACTGAGGACCTGGAATGGATTATGTCCCCAGGTTTAGCTGAGGAGCAGTATCCCGAGGTATACGGGACCGGAGCTGAGACTATTGCTGGAGCAGAACCGAACACTGAAGACGAGGTGACTGCCGAGGACTTCTCCTGAGTGCCTGTTCCAGTACTCATTTATTTATTTCATGTTATCTCTTTTGTTCCTGGCCTATAGAGCCAGTTTATTCAGACTTAAGTCGGATTGTTTCTCCGACTGACTTGCTGTGATTTGTTGTTGCTACTTATTTCCATTCATTATGCAGTTTATTTCTTTATCTTTATGGATGAGATTAGTGTGACTTGTGTAGTAGACCTTATTTACAGCTTAAGTACGCCCTGATGGTTCCATTAAATTGGGTTATCCATCGGTGCGTGCTGCTGGCCATTGCCACGCATCTCCAGTCCCTCGGCATTTTGGGACTGGGGCGTGACACCACGAATACGCATCTTGTTTGCTATTGTCAGCGTTCTGGAAAAATAGTCATCCACAGACTCTCCCTGCTTCATATAAAGAATCTCAAACTCTTTGCGAAGGGCTTGAAGCTGCTGCCTTTTCACCCTTGTTGAGCCTTAATATGTCTTCTTCCTAGAATCCCAAATTTGTTTCGATGTGTCTTTTTGAAGAATAGTCTCCAAGATTGCTCGATCAATTGCTTGAAACAAATAATTCTTTGCCTTGAGATCCTTCAGCTTTTGCTCTTCCAACTTTGTGTGCATCTGTCAACACCACTCCACTAGCAGGTTCAGAAATACTTGTTTCCACAAGATGCCAATACTCCTTGGATCTTAGGAAATTCTCCATCAACATGCTCCAATGGTCATAGTGACCATCAAAGCGAGGAATTGCCGGTTGCACGAAAATATTGTCAGATGCCAATGCCATAGCTTCTTGCTGATGCAAATAGAAGAAGGCTAGTGCTTCTTTCTATTCAGGACCCTTTATGTGGCTCTGATACACTGATACAATAATAAGATAGAAGACGAATATTTGATGACAACCAGATGATTTTATTCACTGAGCAAAACTGCTTATATAAGGTACAAACAAAGTACAAAATATTCTAGGATAAGTATCCTACTGGTAACAAACAACCAACTGAATATATGCCTAAAGACTAGGAAAAAGCAAACATGCCTAAAGACTAGAAAAAGGCAGACTTATTCAAAACACTTAGTTAACACACACACAATATATATATATATATATATATATATATATATATATATATATATATATATATATAAAACACATTTTTAATAAATATGTATAAATTGATATATTTATATAATTATGTAAATATTAGATTTTGGGCTAAAAATGGAAACTAAAATTATTTTCAAAATCGAAATTTAACCGATTTATTCTTTTTCAAAGCGAAACAAATAATGCTCACACTAATATATATATATATATATATATATATATATATATATATATAACACATTTTTAATAAATATGTATAAATTGATATATTTATATAATTATGTAAATATTAGATTTTGGGCTAATAATGAAAACTTAAATTATTTTCAAAATCGAAACTTAACCGATTTATTCTTTTTCAAAGCGAAACAAATAATGCTCACACTAAAATAATGAAAAACAATGTGTCCCTTGAACCCACCAAGAAGAAAAATGAAAATAGTCAAACTATCTTTTCTTCTTTATAATTTAAGTTTCAAAAATATAAAGTAACAAAATTTGGGGGAGGTATATAAAAATGTCGCAAGTTAGAGGGAAGTATATGCAAAAACATCTAATCTAGAAAGTACCCATGAAATGGACGGTCCAGATCTGCCGACATCACTAGTGCATAGCAACTTGAACCGCCCCTATAAAGCTCCAAACTTTTGTCCTTTTCCTCCCCTCCTCTCTCCTTTTACTTTCTTTCCCCGATAAATCGGCAAAAAGCACGCCCGATACGCTACCATGCCCGAACCGGCCCGGTCGGGGGACCCGAACTCACGTCGGACCGAACCGGCTGCATCTTGATCTCCCCCTTCACTTCGTTGAAAACTTGGCACTTCCACACTTCTTCACTTCACTCCCCTCCCCCAAACCCCCCCGCTTTGTCGAGAGAAAAAGCAAGAAACCCTAACCCTAGAAATAGAGCGAGAGAGAAAGAAATCCTAGCCTAAAAGAACTCTATCTCTAGTCCTTCCTCTAGCTCTGTACTCCAGCAGCTGGCAGCTTGTTTGTTCCCGATCGCGGCCATTGGTTCCAATTATCGCTTCCGCTCGAGAGTAAGTGTACTATCTCGAATTTTCTTCCATCGAGCTAGGGATTATGTTTTCGGCAGGTCAGGAGAGTTCGATTGTGGTTTTTTGTTCTCAATTTTGCGTAAATATTGGGAATTTGGAAGCATTTGGTTGATTTGGAGTTAGGGTTGGGGAGGTCTGAGAGTTAGTGTTGGGTGTAAAAGTTTGTTTCTTGGAAGTTTACTTTTGGAAGAATTCTAATTGAGTAGGGATCTAAAGAACCTACCTTTATTGTGGATGTTGGGGGGTTGGGGGGTGGGGGGGTGGGGTGGGGTGTAGTTGTTTCTTCTTCGTTTTTAAGTGATTAAGTTGGGGAGATTTGTGAGCTTGTGGAAGAGTTTAGGAACAGGGTTATGCTCAGTTTTTAGGGTTCGTCGTTGGAACACTAATTCACGTCTCAATAGCTAAAATTATACTTCTTTAGTTAATTCTATTGGTTTAGATGGTTCGGAACTCTCTGTCTCTAGTAAATTGGGTTTTGATAATATAGTTTAGAATCTTTTGTGTTGTTGACCTTTTCCAAGAAAGTTTGTTGTTGCTTTACGCTGAAATTATCTCGTTCCAACAGTATTTGGCCGTAGTTTCTTGTAACAATGGACAATCAGCTTTGATTTGTCTTTACTTTCTTTGTTGTTCTGTAGCTAGAGTCACTATCTTCATCTTTTCTTGCTTGCATCAAGTACATTAAGCAAAGGGTGACATTGTTATATTATTTTGTTTACTACGCTCCTAATGAATATACATGTTTACATGAAATCAAGGAGATATTTTCTTGGTATTTGACGGTATTAGTGGCCACTACATGTTGCTCTATTCTCTGTGCAAGTACATATGTGCAAGAGTGGAACTGTGATGGTTTTCTAGTTTATGTATTGTATATCCTTCAAAATGTCACATATTACTCAGTCTATACCTTTTGGTTGCAGGTTAACAATGGGATAGACCTTCGTTCTCGTTAGTTATTTAGTTCTCAGTGAAATGATTCCCACTACCTGATGTTACACACCTTGTAGCGGTGAGCCTTTCCACCATCATTTCCATTTCCCAGCTTGTAGCATATTCTACATTGTGTATTGATTTGCAAATGGGCTCTATCATAGAATTTTTCTTGTAACTTGTAATATGTTTTTTTGTAGTGTTTTTCCAGTCACATGAAGGTAATTATTTATGTGGTTGTTCATGCCTTCTTACATGATACAATACAACCTCATCTATTGATGTAATAGATGGAATTTAATTGATTTATATTTATTATGTAAATTTTCTGGTCCGCTGCTGCACAAAGTTGATATCATATCTATGGGCTTGCAAGCAAGATTAGTATTCCGTAGGAAAATTTCTGTTTCTGTCTACCAGGATTTTTCTGGCAAATTCGTAGAGAACTTGGGTTAATATATATGCAACTCTAGGATTGTAGACACCATTTTCTTCATGACTGAAACATTGTCAAGTTTACATTTATTCGACGTGTTTAGACAAAATGATAATAAAGCTAGTAACTGCCAACTGGTGTTCCTAAACCCGAGTATAAGATAGCATACAATATTAGACACGTCAACTCACTCCATGGTGAATATATCTCATAATGACATCAATCATAGCTGGCCGATATAAAAAGCCAAAATTATGGACTCTCCCTAGGTGGATGGTGTGCACTGAATTTGTTGAACATTTAATCCAGACACAGCAATCTCTAGGCTATAAGTAACCTTTTATAAATTCATTTCTTGATTGTTTTGATCAGTTTGCAGAAGGGAGAAATATTCTCTCTCCCCACTTTTTAATTTGATTAGCTGATAAGTATTTCAATGCCCCTCCCCCCCCCCCCCCCCCCCCCAACCACCACCACCACAACACACACAGAAGAAAAAAAAGAAAAGAAAAGAAGTTCTGTGACAGATAATTAAAGGACAATAGTGCTCTCTACTCTCTAGATATCAAGGCTGTGGTCACAGGTTTCTGGAAGCCACTGCTTCTTTCGCAATGGTTGTGCATCATGAAATCTTGGCTTTTTCATCATTTAAAATATCTGCTGATACCCCCATTACTTTGATGTTCATGGTAGCTGATAGAAGCTCATGAGGAACCAACAGCCTGAAATGTCACCTCACCCAAGGCAGCAGACAATTTCGAGGGAAAAGCAGTTGTTGCCGCAACATTTGATGTACAAACAGCTGCAAGAGCTCCAGAAGCGGCAACAGCTTCAGCAACTTAATCAGGAAGTTATGCAGTCAGATTTACTCACTCGAGCTGCTGCAAGACAGGGTGTCGTCAATCAGTTGCCAGATCTTTTGAATGGCATGCCCGTCAATGATGCATCTAATTACATTGTGTCAAATAATATAATGGGCGGAGAATCCAAGACCCCGAGCAACCCTCAGATGCTAATTACTGGTAACATGAACTGGGCACAAGGCAGAGGCTCTCCTGTTATGCAAGGTTCCAATGGGTTTATGTTCTCAAATGATCATGGTCAGGCAATGCGATCAATGGGGTTCTCACAACAAATTGATCAGTCTCTATATGGAACACCTGTTTCCAATAGAAGAGGCTTGTTAGATCAATATTCACAGTTCCGTTCCAGTAATTTCACAGATGTGATGACCAAGTCTGGTGGGAACCAGTTAGAGAAGACATCAAGGCAGACAACTCCATCTAATTCTTTTCACAATGATCAGCGTGTTCCTGTACAGGCATACTTACAGGCTGGCCGATCTACTGCACAATGTTTTCAAGGAAGAAGTTTAAGTGGAGCATCAGAAACTTTTCAGCAAGTGAATCATCCCCATAATGTTCAGATTCAGGAAGTACACGATAGGGAAAGGCAAGCTGGTTTGTCTGCTGACTTGGAGGAAAAGGAAGCAACACTGGTAAGGCCTTCTCATGGTGTGACTAGTCTTGACCCTACAGAAGAGAAAATCTTGTTTGGTTCGGAAGATGAAAATTGGGGTGCTTCTTTGGGGGGCATTCTTGATGGAAATCCTCTTGAGACCAATGCTCAGTTCAGTGCATTCCCATCCATCCAGAGTGGGAGCTGGAGCGCTCTAATGCAAGAGGCAGTACAAGCTTCAAGCAGTGACCGGGGATTTCAGGAAGAATGGAGTGGCTTGAGCTTTGAAAAGACAGAGCCATCATTCATGAACCATTCAGCTGTAGCTAATGACATCGTAAAAAACCAAGCTGCTTATACTAACAATAACAACAATAGCCTTCAAGGTGCATCTTCTACAACCTTGAGAGGCTTCCCTTTGTTTAATGTTGCTGCTGGAAACACAAGTTCTCCTAATGACCACAGTTTTGAGCATTCTGTCAGAACTACATATGAGCAGAGTGATCAAAGACAAACTGAAGCTTCCCATGGGTCTTTTCAGCAGTCATCTAAGGATGTCCAGGGCATCCATTTTAATCAGAGTCCCAAGCAAAAGAAATTTGTTGATGGTGGGTTTGAAGCACAAATGAAACTGAATGATGTTCCTGATGGTGTCTGGTCGAGAGAAATGAATGAACAATCTTTTAAAACCACACATTCCAAAGGCGCGGAGTACAATTCACAGAAGAACCATAATATTTGGCTTCACCAGCAACATGTGCCCTCCTCTACTGTTGCAAGCCAAACCAGTGCTATCCCAGATGGCTGGAATAGGTCAATGACAAGTAGCAGAGGTAGCAGTCTAGATGCCACTGGTAATGATGGCAGAGTGCCGTATGCTCATAATGAGTTAAAGAGCACAAGTAATATAAATCAGGATATGAACCATCACGTACTAAATAGACATCAGGTTGATCTTATGAAGCAGGCAGCTTTTGATTCCTTTTTGAAATCTAGAGGTGAAAATGTGGAGAAGTATCAGCACCAACCAAGTGGAGGACAACATGCTCAAGACTCGGTCATGGACAATATTGACCGTTCTCCTTCTATCAGCGATAGCCAGACATCCTCTGGTTTATCTGGTTGGAAAAGTGTGGGTTCCCGCAGGTCTCAACACCAGCAACATGTGAATTCAGTGATGAATTCTGAACCTGTTGACTCAGCAAAAGACTCTCTTCCAGACTCGCAAAGGCAAGGGTACTTGAGACATTCGCAGCTTGCTGGTCTTGGTGTTTCAAACACGGCAAAGGTAAAATTTTGTGCAATTTTCTAATTAGTATACTAGGTTTTCTGTCCTTACCCCGCTTGTCTCTTTCCTGGAATTGAAGGTTGTGATGCTATTTTTTTCTTCTACAGGGACACTCAACTGAGTTGCAGAGAAGTATAAATGGATCAGAAGAAATGCAGCTCACCATGCATAAGCATGATTCTCCTTCGTCTGCTTCTTTTGATGAATCGTCTGCTGACTTTGCCCTAAATACTATAAAATATCAAACGAGGTAGTAACATTCCGAGTGTTCACAGAAAACCTTATATATTCCTTCATTTCATTAGCACACAATACTTATCACTTTGCTTTATCTGCCTTTTCTCTTGCCCAAAAGATATCTTTGTTACTATTCTGTATAGTGATTACAGAATGCTGCTAGTTTGGTATCTTGTGTTTTATCTGCCACATTTCTAAAGCTCGACTTTATCTGTATTGTTTGAAGCCAAAACATGCTAGAGCTTCTTCACAAGGTGGATCAATCAAGGGACAGCAACACCTTGCCTGGATTTGATAATTCCAATTGTAGTGCTCTACATGATACATATGAATCAGCTGGTTCTGTTGGATCTGATTTTCATCCTCAACATCATCCTACTTCAGCCTTTCAAGGTTTTGGCTTACGGTTGGCCCCACTCCCTCAACAACAATCTGATAAAACTTTACATCCTGCTCATGAAGCATCTCAAAGGGAGATTCAGGACAGTAGATCTGATTTATCTGGAGAAGCACGCAAGCAAGTCCTACTTTCAGTTGCCGAGGGCAACTCCTCAGCAGTTGCTGCCTCTGATCGTCGTTATATAGCACAGCAGTTACAACTGCAGCAAAAACAACATTTTTTGCAGCAACAAAGAATCTCTAGTGTGACTGGAAGCCAAAGTGAGGCAGATGAACATGCTAGACATGTTTCTTTCCTTAGACAGGCACACGGTTCTCATGATCAAGCCACGAATCAGTCTGCCCAAAAACCATTGCCTAATATGGCTGGCAGACTCTTACCTTTCAGGGGAGAAATAGGTCCAGTCTTACAAGCTTCTAATGCATCAAACATGCCCCAACAAATTGGCTTCCCAACAATGTTACATAATGCATGGACGAATGCATCAGTTCAACAGCCTATATCTGGTTTGCATTCCTCCAAACACAATACTGATGTTCCACAGTCCGTCATTCTTGAATCTAGCTGTAGAGTTCTAGAGTCAGCTGCTGTGCAGGAGGATGATCAAGTAAGTAAAGGAGAAAATCTTCCATCTGCGCTTGCTTCATGCTCTAACAAGGCACAACTTGCCTATGAAGAAGGAAATCCAATCAAAGACAGTTCCTCAAGGCAATCACCTTCTGAGAGAGGTGATTTTACTCCTAATAGGGGCCGTCATCTTGAAGATCCAAAACAAGTATCAAAGAATCATTCAGATGGAGGCTCTACCGCCCCTATTTCATCCATGGAGCGTTTTCCTGACAGAGATGCCAACAAGGCAAATCATGGTCATGAGTCATTCCTTAATTCCCAAGCAGAACATGTTTCCACACCTAATATGGACTTGCCCAACAGTAACATTGGAATATATGGACACAACATGATATCCTCTGATGTCCAGCAAGCAAACTATTTGCTTCTGCAGCAAATGCAAGCTATAAAAGTTTCTGATTCTGATGTGATTAAAATGGCTGGAAAGAGGCTCAAAGGAGATTTTAGCGCTGATGCTTCACAGGGTTATATATATGGGCAGAATGAAGTTAATAGAATTCCTGCAGATGGTGAACCGATTTCAACTTGTCATAACTCTTTCTCGCCCGCTGTCAAAATGGTAAGCTTTTCTTCAAGAGAAGATGAAGAGAAATTTACAGGGGGATCTTCCCAGCTAGTTGGTAGAGGATTGCCTTCTCAGAACGTACAAATTGATCATCTTCAAACTCAACCTCTCAGCTCCACCTCAAATAATATGAGAAGAATCGAACAATCTCAGATAAGTCCTCAGATGGCTCGTTCCTGGTTTGAGCATTACACAAAATATAAGAACGGCCAGATTCTTGCAATGTTTGATAATCAGAGGAATGCCAATTCTGCCCCACAACTCAGCATTTCTGCAGAAGTTGCAGAGCGAATGTGTAGTAATCCATTGGTGGAGCAAAGGGTTGAGGACAGTCAATTTTCTTCGCTGGCCCATAGTACACCCAGTACCATTGTTGCCAGTGAATTATCTCCACAATTGCCATTGGACATCATAGACCATACGATTATGAGATCAAAGAAGCGTAAAATTGCAACAATGGAGATTCTACCGTGGCACCAGGAGGTGGTACAAGGAATCCAAAGACTGCAAAGTATCAGGTGACGGGGTTTAAAGAAAATTGCCTATTCAATGTTTAGTACTGTGATATTTATTTAGGTGCAGTAAATAGGGGTAATATATGACCTCCTTCAGTATTGATCTAATGGTTTTGACATGACAGAAATGGGGCTCTGTTTAAGATTTTTATGAATTAATCTAGATTCTTTGTTGTATACAGCTTGGCAGAACGTGATTGGGCACAAGCAACCAATAGGTTACCCGAAAAAGTATGTTCACTGTTTCTTTTGTTCTGTGTTTGCTCTTTGATTGATATTTATTTTTCTTCACGATTTTTCATATTAACTTTTTCTGTGATTGTAGGTGGAGGATGAAGCTGAACTGACAGAAGATGCTACATTGGTGGCCCGAGCAAGAAGAAGACTTATCCTGACAACTCAGCTAATACAACAGCTCCTTCCCACTGTGCCAACTCCTATTCTTGCTGCCGAAGTCACTTCAACTTATGAACATGTGACATACTTTCTGGCTAAATCAGCACTTGGACGTGCATGCAGCCTGATCTCTTGCTCAGGAAGCGATTCTCGTGAACATTTAGACAGCGGAAACAGGTAAGCCTGGAAATCAGAATCCATGCCAAGGAAGTCGTAGGAATTTATAATGCTAAGTTATGGTCTATATATCAAGATAGGGTATGCTATTACTTATGGTTGTCCTGCTAGCATAGATTATACAATTAGAAATCAGGCTGTATGTTAAGTGTGACGTGTCCGATGCTTATGTACCCCACTTTATTCTCTTAAATTAGAGAGGAGTTGACTTTTTATCCTTTTTTTGGCCCAGGATACTTGCCAAGGGTCGTACTGTTGGGAAAACAAGTGAAAACTTTTTCTCAAATATCGTGGAAGGTTTTATTGGAAGATCAAGGACGCTGGAACATGATCTGTTGAGGTATATTTTATCTTAAATGAATTCTTTAAGGAAAACCCACTTTTTCTACTGTTTGATTTAACCTACCTAACAAAATTCTAATGATTCTCATCTTTAGAACTGCTGATTTTTTTTTCATACAATAACAAGAATATCTTAGTTTAGGTTATTCTGAGGGTCAGACGATAATCAAATCTAAAGTTAAATCCATATTGTGTTGCCAAGTTAGGGTTCAAAGTGAACTTATTAAGGGAAGCATAGAAGCAAGATCATTAAACATGTAGTAGCAAATAGTGGGCATGTGGCTAGCAAGAAGAGTAGGTTGCATGGTGTCTTAGAAGATCATGAAAGAGAGTTGATGTTGGGAAATTTGGATCGAGGTCATAACCAATCTGGTATAAATTTGGTATCTATTAAGATGCAAACCCTTTGTACTAGAGCTACATTTGGATCTAAAAGAAAGAAGAAACTAAATAATTTCTCAACTTGTGAAGCGAGTATTTGTTTATTAATTTTCAAGTCAATGAAGTCATGTATGTTTTGAATGTGTCAATGTCTCAGTTAATTATTATAGGGTAATGCCAGAATAAGTTTGCTTGATGTTAAATTCTAGATTTATGATATGTGTCCATCCTTAGTTAGAGCCCAAGTAGGCTTGATAATTCGCTATTTCGACAGGCATTTGGTTAATAAAAACGCTAAATTGACAACCTGCCATAAACTGCGTATTAACCAATGCATATGGATTAAAGTTTTCTCCTACATTTCTTTACGGTTAGATTGAATAAAGTTTTTTGTACTACATTATAATCTTCCGCATCAAAGAAGTGTTAAGAAGGGCTATTTTTATTTTTATTTTATCTTTTATTCTACATGTTGTAAGAAGTTCTGTTCTTGGATTTGCATTTCTTGCCAGACAAACAACCCATATGACAAATAAATAATAAGGAACAAATTACATCTTAGATGCATATTGATATTGGAATGGACATGGCCACCTCCACTGAAATATCCATGCTTATATATATATATATATATATATATATATATATGGAAGGGGTAGTTGTTCATGTTCGCTCCCACCATGATTCGAACACCGCCCATTCGGGTCTTATGTCCACTCTAGCCACTTGAGCTACCTAAGTCTGGACTAGCATTCTTAATCGGTCCGCATCATGGTTGGGTCTTCTCATTATATATATATATATATATATATATATATATATATATATATAAACAATAGACTCTCCAACCTTGATTTACCGCCAGGTTGTGCGGTACTCAAAGTGCACAAGTTTATTATGGTTAAAGGAAACAACCATGCTTGTTACATTTTGCTATAGATATGCCTCTGTTATATAACATGCTTATAGTGCCATGGTACTTCCTCTATGTAATGTGCAAGTCCTACCTGCTACTTCTTTATATAATTTTGCCTATCATATGTTTTTAGGTTTAATACCTTTCACACTTCGGCGAATTGCTACCATGAACTTCCCAACTTTGCAACTTGCTACAATGAACTTCCAAGTTTATAAGTTATACAATAAACTATCGTTTTTTGCAAGCAAATACTATGAACCATTACTTACTTTGCTAGTAAATACTTTGGACTCCAGGGGTGTAGCAGCTCGCCCCGAGGGGCCGCGGTTGCGCCCCCTAGAATTTATTTTTTATTTTTTTGTGTATAGAGGCTTCCCACTTTTTCATTCTCTTAGTTGCCTTCTCTAAGTATTTGTGCATCTTTAGTGAACTTATAGGCAGAGAGACTTCTACGGTTCTACTTCTACCTAATAACCATGCCATACCCCCTCCTCTCCCTTTTCCGTTGGTACTATGCTGGCAGCCATCCTCTATCTATCTTTCTTTCTCCCTTTCTTTTAAAACAGAACCATTCTCTCCTCTTCTCTGTCTAGAGCCACCTCCAGACCTCCTTCTGACTTCATCTTCCTCATCATCTCGTCGTTGCCGATGTCGCCGTTTCCGTCGAAAGCAACGGCAACGCCAGCCACAACAACAACAGCAGCCAGCATGAGTAGGTACCTTAATTCTATTTCAATTCAATATCATTATTTTTCTCTTCTCCACAAATGACACCAAAGTGTTTGGTTAAATACGTAAAAGAGAACATAATAGAAGTAGTATGTGAACAAATGACACCAAAGTGTTTAATTAAATGCGTAAGAGAGAACAAATGACACAAAAGTGTTTTAGAAGTGTACTAGAGTCTTCACAACAATTCGAAAATAATTAATTATGATCTGGCAAGAGTCGTGAGTCGGAAAAGATGGGTAGTCACATTAACCAGGTCGTTCATCCTTCTGGGTACTGGATATCCAAAAAGCACAGCCTCCTCATATCTGCATGCATGATCACGCTATCTCCTTCCGGTTACTGCAGCTCTTAATTCTCGTGGGAGCTAGTTGTTGCTTTTGATTTGTATACATTTAGGTGATTTTCTTGTTAATTACACTAGTTGGCATCATATGTACTTTTACATTAACAAAATTTGATGAATATATTAGCTGAAATTACTTTATTAACAAGTACGTGCATTTGTTCTTCTATATTCTTCGAATTCTAGATAGTATATATCAGAAACTCTAGCATGCTATGTTCTGCTAAAAGTTTTTATGTTTCTGAGAAGTAAAAACTAATTAAAACTCGAGAGTTCTCTTAAATAAATTAAGAGCTATATGAACATTAATGCTAAGCTAAGTGAAGAATTTCCCTTTTCTTTTTCCAGACCAGTTACTAGCTAGACCTTGAAGGATAATTAGGTAATTAATAGAAGCAAGTCACACTGTGTACAACTTTTTTTTTCTTTCTTTTACGGATCTTTTTTCATTTTTTTCACGGGATAGTTTAGAGTTAGTTTCGTGTGGTTAACTTTCGTGTGGAGTGATTATCTTCGTCATGCAATCTTGATCTCTTTAGTAAATAGAGATTATAAGATATAATTAGACATTGCGTTTTGTGGTTAAAATGTTATGCAATCAGCAAC